>CM028359.1:57544689-58080767 GCA_016618105.1 Dendrobium huoshanense
AAGTAATATAGAGGTTCTAAGAACATACTGAATGATCCTAACATTTTGGTTAAAAGTGGACACCCTAGGCAAAAGACACACTTGTTCAATCCCTCTAAGAACTTTATTTATTTCAGTCTAGTCAAAATCAGAAGTAGAGGTCAAAGTGTGGGCTCTTACTCCTTGAGTCCTAATTTAAAAATATTCCCAAATATTCTTTAGTTATTTCAACTCGCTTTTTTATAAAAACAGACCTAATCCTATTTTGTTCAGTACTAATGGACATGTTGGCTAAAAAGTAGTGAAAAGTCTCCTTATTATAGGAGTAAATCAAGGTCAGGATAAAAGCGAATTGGGTGGCAGTAAAAAGATGCATCACTTGAAAGTTAATATTTTCTTAGAGAAGGATTCTAGAGGGTATAATCTTGGTAGAAATGAACCTAAGAAATGAATCCTCATTAGTCTTGGATCGAAAGTTAACATCTTCACTTCTAAAAGATGAACCCTTGATGAGTCTACCCCTCTTGCTATAACTTGCCATTAAAGGATTAGGAGATGAGAAGGATTTAAAAGGCTATTGAAGTGAATGAGATTTAAATCTAAATCCCTTCTATTTAAAAGAAAAATGATCTTTCGTATATACAAAAATAGATTCATACAGTACGATTGATAGATCATACGTATGAAGAAAAATATTGTATGTTTGAACTTATGTGTTCAAAATAAAATGACTTTTCTTAATCACACAATTTACGAGGCATCCTTTCATATAGACTTTTTGAACTTACAATCATATAAATAAATAGGTGTTTGTTTGGGATGATCGATTATTTAAGATGGTTTGATTCGTCCCTATATTGAATGACACGTGGTTCGTACGTATGATCAGTTATAATAATGAATTCTGCCTATATAACCGTCTGCATGCGTATATATGAATGAATACACATCATCAGGATGATCTAGAGATCCTACAGTATGATATGTATTAAAAAAATAAAACTATATGTAATCAATCCAACCCAATGATTGACATGCTACAGAATTTGTACAGTACAAAAATAATTTTGTACAGTACAAATAGAAAACTTAGAAAAACTTGCACGATCGATCAGTAATAGAAAATTTGATGTGAAAATATTTTAAAATTACACAAAACACAAAAATACAAAAAAATCATAAACACAAATATGCACATGAAATTATAAAATAGAAAACAAACAAATACATATATCAAGTTTGCAAAAAATTTTAATTAATCATTCAGATCAATCACCCCAAGCCTTGTTCTTACTATACTGAAAGTATCAAAGGTTAAGTGGTTTTGTAAAAATGTTTGTAAGTTCTATCTTCAATTGAAACATGATTCAGTTTATTTTTCCTTTGGATACATGATCCCTTATAAAATGATGTCTTATGTGTATATGTTTGGTTCTAGATTTTTTAAGAGGATTTTTTGAAATACAAATGGCACTAGTGTTATCACAATAAATTGGAATTATGCCTATTATAAATCATAAATAAATTAATTATTATTTCAACCAAAGAACTTGTGCCACACAACTTTCTAAGGTAATGTATTCAGCTTCATCAGTAGATAGGGATATGGAATTTTGTTTTCTACTGGACCAAGAAATTAAAGAATTTCTTATAAATTGACATATTATATATGTAATATTTCTATCAATCTCACAACCTGCAAATTTTGAATCTAAATATCCAATTATTTTAAATGAGGAGCTAAACTTAGGATATCAAATTCTTAAGTTTTGAGTTCACAAGAGATATCTCAAAATCCTTTTCACTACTATCAAATGTGATTCTTTTGAATCTGATTGAAATCTAGCACACAAACAAACTCTAAACATAATATCGAGTATACTAACAGTCAAGTAAAGTAAAGATCCAATAATTCCTCTAAATTTCTTTTGATTAACATATTTTCCCTTTGGATCCTTATCCAACTAAATTGAGGAACTCATAGGTGTACTAACAGATTTAGCATTATCTATTTCATACTTTTTAGGATGACCTTAATATACTTTGAATGACTAAGAAATATTCCTTCCTTAATTTGCTTAATGCTAAAACCTAGAAAGTAACTTAAATCACACATTAGACTCATCTCAAATTCACTACTTAATATTTTAGAAAAATCATCATAAAGATTTTTATTTATAGATCCAAAGATAATATCATCAACATAAATTTATACAATGAGTATATCGTCTCCCAATTTCTTCAAAAAGAGAGTGGTGTCCACACTTCTTTTTTCAAAAGATCTGTTAAGAAGGAAAGTGCTCAACCTTTCATATCAAGCCCTAGGTGCCTATTTCAATCCGTATAATACCTTTTGGGTATTTTAAATTTTCAAAACTTGGAGGTTGTTCAACATAAACATCCTCTTAAATTATCTCATTCAAAAAGATACTTTTTACATCCATTTCAAATAATTTGAATCCTTTAAAATAAGCAAAGGCTAATAAAACCCTAATTGCTTCAAGTCTTCCTGTACAGGGAAAAGTCTCCTCAAAATCAATTTCTTCAATCTAATTATACCCCTTAGCCACCAATTTAGCCTTATTTTTAATAACTACTCCTGAGTCATTCATTTTATTTTTGAACATCCACTTAGTTCCAACCACACTTTGATCATATGGCTTTGCAATTAATTCCCAAACATCATTTCTTATAAATTGATTTATTTCTTCTTATATTTCCAAAATCCAAAATTCATCCATAAGTGCTTGATTTATATTTATGGGTTCATTCATTAAAATAAAGGAAGAATGATTAACTTCTTTGCTTAGTCCACGCCTACTCCTAACACCCTCACTAAGTTTACCTATAATCTATTCCTTTAGGTGGTTTTTAGAAAATCTCAAATTCTCTAGGCATCGGGTTACTATTTCCTACTTTTCATCCAAAATAATTTTATCAATCTTTTGGGAGTAATTTTCTATCTCATCCTCTTCTAAATTTGACTATTCCAAAATTCTAAATTCATCAAACACAACATGTGTGGTCTCCTCAATTATCAAGGTTTTTTTATTAAATACTCTATATAATTTTCCAACACTAGAGTATCTAAGAAAAATTCCTTTATCTAATTTTAGATCAAATTTTTCTAAGTCAGATTTCCCATTATTATGAATGAACAGTTTATATCTAAAAATATGAAAATGTGACCAATTAGGTGTTCTCCCTTTAAGAAGCTCATAGGCTGTTTTGTTCAATTTTGACCTAATGTTCACTCTATTCAGTACATAACATGCAGTGCTAACCGCTTCAGCCCAAAAATATTTAGAAAGTGAATATTCTTCCAACATGGATCGAGTAGCTTCTATAAATATTATGTTCTTTCTTTTGACAACCCCATTCTATTGAGGGGTTCTAGGTGCAGAAAAATTGTGATCAATTCCTTTCTCATTAGAAAACTTTATAAATTTTTTATTTCCAAATTCACCACCGTGATTACTTTGAATAGTTAAAATCTCACATCTTAGTTTTCTCAAAATCCAAGTCAAAATATATCTAAACTCCTCAAATGATTCACTCTTATGAATTAAGAATTTAACCCAAAAGAATCTAGAAAAGTCATCTATAATTATAAATCCGTATACATTCCCTCCTAGACTTATAGTTCCAACTGGTCTAAAATGATTCATATGTAAAATCTCCAAACATTTACTAGTTCTAAGATCCTTATTGGATTAAAAAGAGGACTTCACCTATTTTCCTAGCTGACATGCTTCATAATAGTGATCCTTAGTAAAGTCTAGTTTTGGTATACCTCTAACTAAATCCTTTTGGGTAAATTTTTTAAGGTTTTTCATGGTAAAGTGACAAAATCTCATATGCCATAACCATGACTCATCAAAAATAGTATTTAAATAGAAAGCTTTAGGAGTTTATATATAATTTAAATCTAGTATATAAACATTATTTAGCCTTAACCCATGCAAAATATTATTACCATTTAGGCTTAATATACAACTAGTAGAAAAAAATTAATATTATATCCTTTATCATATAGCTGGCTAATACTCAAAGGATTATGCTTTAAGCCTTCTACAAGTAGTACATTTTTTATGAAAAAGTTTTGCAAGTTTCCAATCATACCTGATCTAACCACCTTCCTAATGGTATTATCTCCAAATATAACCCTGCCACCACTTCTAGCTTCTAGATATATAAATTGCTTAGTATCTATAGTCAGATGCTTTAAGTAACCACTATCCATGTACCAAATGCTCTCATGAGGCCTTAAATAAGAGCGTGCCTACAAAATTATCAAATGTTAAACCTGGGAATCGAAACTAGTTTGGATTCACCTTTTGGCAAATTAAAGACAGATGCATGTATGATATGTTTAGGTTTATGCATCTTTGGTCTCCACACTAAATGAGTTTTTCTATCTAAAGTACAAGTTTGTAATATGTGTCCATTTAAGCCACAAGTATAACATTTAACTCTAGGAAATGAATTTATTTATTTTCTATAATTTTTCTATCCTTTCTTGAGTTTTAAAAATTTTGGATACAAAATTGGATTAGTAAAAAATCTTCAAATATTAGGGGTTTCCTATTTTCCTCGAGATCTTGCACTTTCAATTTCAAAAATATATTTAAATCTTTCAGTATCTTCTTATCAAAATTTAAATAGTGCTTTCTACTTTTAGATTCATCCTTAAAATTTTTAAATTCATTTTCCAATGTTACATAGGATGATTTTAAAATCTCATTCTCCTTATTCAAGTTATTAAATTCATCAAGTAAGCTCATGTGATTGTTATAAATCAATATATAATATTTTCTAAGGATTTTATTTTCTTTTTGCAATTCTTGCTTTTCAAGATTAAGGCTAGAATGCATTTTAACAATAGGTTAAGTCACATACCCCTTCTTGATCTGACTGATCAAGATTATCAGCCATTAAGCACAAGTTGGTGACTTCCTCCTCCTTTTTAATTTCTAATGATTCAAAAACCGAGTCTGCCAATAAAGCTCTTTGAAATATCTTCTTATACTTTTTCACATTTAGTTTCTCCTCTACCTTCTCCTTGCTAGGAGTGGCTTTTAGGTTTAGGCAATCTGACTTTATATGTCCAGGCTTCTTGCAGTCGTAGTAAATCACATCATTAGAAACCTTAACATTCATATTGAACTTACTTCTATTCCACTATTGGTGTCTCTTCTACTTCCTTTTAAGAAAGCTCATAAATTGTCTAGTCATTAAAGCTATGTTATTCTTAGTCTTAGGTTGCGATGATCACTCTCTGACTCCTCCACTTTCAGTGCAATGTTCTTCTCCTTTCATTGTTCTCCTGCATCAATCTTTATTTGACTCATTCTTAGCTCGTCAAGAAGATTATCATTAGAGTAAACATTTAAATATTTAGACTCTATAGTTGTAGTTATTTTAGCATTATATGTAATAGGTAAATAATGAAGAATCTTATTAACCATTTCAGCATTCATTAATTCTCTACCTAATGCATGAAAAGAATTGACTATCTCTGTGAATCTTATGTAATATCAAAAATAGATTCATTGGGTTTCATGTAAAATAATTTATAGTCATGTAACAAGATGTTAAGTCTTGATTGCTTTTGCTCATTAGTCCCTTCATAAGTGATATAGAGTCTATCCCATGTCCTTTCCACTTTTGCAAGTGGAAACCCACATGTAGTCTTCTAACTTGTGCATAAAAGAAAATGTTTAAATATTTTTCATTTAGTTGTGCTATGTTACATTCTTCTACAGTCTAATCTGCAAAGGGCATTTCAACTCAAATGCCATCAACTAATCTATGTAGTTTTGTATACCCTTCATGTACTAAGATCCACATATGATAATCTAAAGATTATAAAAATGTAGACATGCATGTTTTCAAAAAATTAAAGGGTATGTTATCAAACAAAGGAGGTCTAGTGATTGAATACCCTTCAGGTGTGTTCCAGTTTCCAAAAGTAGCCATGCCCGTTTATCAAAAAGTAGTCTAAACTTATGATTTTGAAATAAAGCTCTGATATCACTTGTTGATTCTTATTGAATCTCTATTAGGTTGTTAAACCTAAACAAATATCCCAAGGCTAACCAAGAGGCGGTGAATTGGTAATTTTAAAAATTACTATTTGATTTAAAATTTTGAAACCAATTAATGATTAGTAGCAAGTTAATTAAGGTTTTAAAAAAAATTTTATCCATGAAAAAATAAAACTTGCGGTAAGAAAATAAGCAGCAAAAAAATAAAATGACATAAAGATTTATAATGGTTCAGTCAAAAATGACCTACATCCACTCCCTCAAACCTCCCACTTTAGGTATTGCACTATTACCAAAGTGACTATCTTTTAGTCCCCACAGCAAGGCGAAGAAGCCTTTATAAAACTCTATTCCACCGATCCCTGGTGCGCCAGAGAACCGTCATCCTTTTACACCATCTAAGTGTAGGTAGAGAACCTTCATCCTTTCACCCTTCATGTGTAGGCAGAGTACATTCGGCTGTTCATACTCTCCAAATGTCGGCAAAGAACCACCATTCTTTCACACCATTCAAGTGTAGGAAAAGAACCTTCATCCTTTCACATTTTCCAAGTGTCGGCAGAGAACCTTCATCCTTTCACATTTTCTAAGTGTCGGCAAAGAACTGAATCTTATCGAAGATCTTCTCACAAGCAATCTAGAAAGACAAGAGGAAGAGTGATAACCACAATTACAAGGAGATCCTTATCTTTGAGTAACCTTGTGAACCCTTCATACTCCACTTGTAAGAAATCACTCTTAAATACTCTCTCACACTCTCTCCTTTAATTGCCCTTAAAAATTCACATAAACAATATTTTTAGAAGTTAGTTTTAGTGGACCTTTTATATAAAAGACAAAAAAATATCTAGAAAACTGAAGTTTTCAATTTTGAATATACATAATTGTACAATATGATATTATATTTATATGTATGAACAGTTTAAAAACTATTGCATATAAACCCATTATGAATCAGTACAAAATCATTTCACTCGATCATCATCTTGTACGAACTAAGTTCTTCTGGGACAAACAGTTAAAAAATTAAATTTTATATGTACAAAACATCAAAATAAAATGAGGGAGGATAGAACAGAGATGTTTATCTTGGGATGATCATAAATATTATTCGTATAATCTTCATCCGAGGACAAAAAAGAGATTTTCAACTTGGGACGATCATAAAATATCATTCATATGATCTTTGTCCTAGGACATAATAAAGATGTTCATCTTGGGATGAACATAAATATCATATGTACGATCTTTATCTGAGGATATAATAGAGATGTTCATCCTGGGGTGATCATAAATATCGTCCGTATGATCTTCATCCAAGGATAGAACAGAGATGTTCATCCTGGGACAATCATAAAATATCGTCTGTACGATCATCGTTTGAGGACATAATAGAGATGTTCATTTTGGGATGATCATAAAATATCAGCCGTATGATCTTCATTCAAGGATAGAATAGAGATGTTTATCCTGGGATGATCGTAAAATATTATTTGTATGATCTTCATCCAAGTATAGAACAAAGACGTGCATCCCAGGATGATCATAAAATATCATATGTATAATCTATATTCAAGCATAGAATAGAGAAGTTCATCCTGGGATGAAATTAAATATCGTCCGTACGATCCATATTTAGAAAAAAAAATTTCTCTAGTCTATTCATTCAAATCATTAGGGAAAATAACTAACTAGGTCTTCCCGTATGAAGTGATATCACATAGTATGATAAGTTTAAAAATATGAATTTTAAAACACTCTCTTGATGTGTGTGTGCTTAGTTACTCAATTACAATCACACACTCTCAGACTCAATAAAATGAAAAATATATACTTCGATTATAATAAACTCTAAGCTATTCTTGATTTGAAGTCCTCAATAATCTGGAGTATGATTTCCCTAAAATTTTAGTACACACAAGAGCAAAAATAATTCTTCCAAAATTTATTAGAAGAAATAATAATTAAATCAATAATATTTTGAATCATCAAAAACATACAAGTTACAATAATATCAAACATGCATAACTAAGTAGCAACTATCTCAATATATATCACCTAGGATGATTTCTCTATGGTGATTAGATGAGTATCTCCAATGTCTAGGTAATGGCTCCTAAGGTTCTACTCTATCTCATAGGTTAAGGGATTCTACCACATAAGTGACCTCTTCTTCTAGCCTAGGCTCAAAGGATTTATCTGAGTAATCAAATACAATATGGGTATGCTCTTCTACAACTATAGTCCTTTTATTAAATATCCTATAGGCTTTACCTATAGTTGAATATTCTAAGAAGACACCTTCATAAGATTTTGGATCAAACTTTCCAAGATTTGATTTGCCATTAATTAAGACAAAGCATCTAAAATTGAAGACATATAGATGAGAATGTTTGGGTGTCCTTCCCTTAAGGAGCTCGCAAGGATACTTATTTAACTTGGATCTAACACTAACCCTATTCAACATATTACCCTATTTAACTTTAAAATATTGTATAATATTAAGTGGGAAGTTAAAGAGTTTATTCAATGGGGTATGGGAGCTAGCAATATTTTTTGGAAAGATAAATAGTTGGAAAATCATTTACACACTCACGCCACTTCTGCTTGCAAAATCAAGGATTTTATTATTAATGGGAGCAAGAATATTGATTTACATACTAAATTTTTGCCTAATTTTATTATCAAGTTAATTCTCAATATTTCCATTCATTTTGATATGAGGATTGCATTTTTTAAATCTTTCTAATGATGGTAAGTTTGTTATTTAGCAGGTTTGGAACTCTATTAGGAAAATGTATCATAAAGATTATCATTATTTAGTTTTCTAGTATGCTAGCATTCCTCCCTCCTACTCTTTTCTATTATGAAGGATTTTGCATAATTATGTGCCCTTGGATTTTATTTTATTATGTAAAGGTTTTTAAATTGTCTCCAAATGTCAATGTTGTTATCATATTGAGAATATCAATCATGTGTTCATTCAAGGTTTGTTTTCCATTACTGTTTGGTTACACTTTGACAACAAGTTTAAGGAGCTTTCCAATACTAGGTACAACTCTATTACCAATCTTCTTAAGGAGTGGTTTAACCCTACTAATGGTCATATTAGGAATATTCTCCCAATCATTATTTATTAGTTTTTAAGGAGTAGTAGGAATGAATATAAGAATGAGGAGATTAAAATGAATGATTCAAAGGTTATTTCTAAAGTTAAGAATAAAATTTATCAGTTGTTTATTACAAATTTAGTTAAGGTTGATTCCTTTAAAGATTGTCTCCATGTTGCTTGTGAGTTTTGTTTAGATTTTCATTCTCATTTAGTCAATTTAAAATATAGAATTATTTATTTGAGGATGCCTTTGGTTGGATGTTTAAACTATAACATTGATGGGTCATGGAACATTTTAAATGATGGTTATAGTGGTACTATTAGGGATTCTAATGTTTTGTAATTATTTATTTTGCAGGGCCTTCTACTGCTAATAATATAATAAAAGCTATAATTGAGAGTCTTATTTATGGTATTCAACTTTGTATTTCTTTAGGCATCACTAATATTTGCCTCTCCTTCATTATTATTATATTTCTCCTATTTTGTGGGAAGGAAATGTTATTGATAATGGTCTTGCTAAAATGGGTTGTAATTTACTTGCTTTCACTAAAATATATGAGCTTTCTTTACATATAAAGTTTAAAGGATTAGTTAGACTAGATCGTGTTGGCCTCCCTTATATTTATTTTAAATATCCTTAATTATTCATTAGGTGGTGTTTTTTTTGGTTTTGTCTACTAGTTTCTATTTTTGGGCTGATGTTTATGTTCTTTATTCTAATTTTTAGGTTTCTTGTGTTTGGTACTAATTGGTTTTTTCTGATCATCTCTTGGCAAAATTTTTTGTCTGATTTGTTGTGTAGCCATACATTTCGTTTGTTACATTATCTTATATTTACCTTTGGCTATTGTTGGATGGATTTCTATTTTGATAGGAATAGTTTTCGCTTTTTAGTTATCCTTATGATTTGTTTTTTTATCCATTGTGAGAAAGGTTTTAATTGTTGTTATGTTTTTTTTGGGATGCATTGGGTTGCATAGTTAAGACATTATTTATGTAATGGATTTTATTCTAGTGAAACCCATCATGCTCTTTATATTTAGGATTTCATGATTACAATCAAAATTGAAGGTCTCGGTTTGAGCTATGATTGGATCTATTGGTCTTCTCATTTGAACTTTAATTGTTGCTCTTCTTCTCCCTTGGTCTACTCATTTCAGAAGATTTGTTTTAGCCATGACCCTTTATTAAAGCTTGTTGTCTTTATGGATTCTGGTTTGTATCTTGATTGGTCTCTTTGGAATGATTGGTTTTTCCAATAACTTAACGAGTCTTGGATACTTAATTTTGTGTTTTTCTGGAATCTGAATGGTTAAGCTGGGAATTACAACACTATTCTTGCTATCATGATTATTCTGTCCTTTTGCTTGTATGCTTCTTCTGCTACTACCGTCCTCTACATATTTGAGTGTGCATAAATGTGTTTGGGATGAGAATGGAGTGGAATTTGGGTTCTCTTCATGATAAAGCTACTGTTACTAACCTCTTGAGCTATAATGACCCTACTAATTTCATTCTCCATTATCCTTGGGGAATACCTTTTCTGAATAATTTATAGTTTTTGGTGGCTTCTATTTTATTATTGTGATGATGGACTTATCCTATCAGGATATGTTTAGTTGTCAATGTATCAAAATGATTTTGCTTTATATCTCTATTGGTTTCAACTATTCTATTTTTATGTGCTCTCAATTATTTTGTTTCATGATCTCCAATGTGAAACTTCAGAATGCTTCCAACAAAACAAATATCAAAATTCTCAATATGGATGTTATTATCTTTAGGTTTTATAATTCTTATTGGATTCAATTATCTACTATTTCCAAATGTGCTTCCTATTTTTATATTTTATTAAGCATGTTCTCATTTTGCAATCTTGCTCATTTGGAGGCTCGTAGGACTTCAAAAAACTCGAGTCTTGGAAATTAACTATAGGAAGATTAATTTGAATGTCTTTTTTTTATCTTCCTTTTGTTTTGGTGCAGAATTCTAGCTGCCCAAGATTGTTATTAGTTATTTTTGTAATTCTTAGTATAGGGAATCATCGACTCACAAGTTTCTATTAAAATTTTTATAGCTCTTTCGAGCAATAGAGAGCTGAAGGTTCATGATAAGGACCTTATAACCATTTTTTATATTAGAATGTAAGCCCCTCTATGCGTTTCAACCCAAAATAATTATTACTTATACATAAAACTATCTAGGGAGAGAATATTCAGCTAATATGGCCCTAAGAGCTTCTACTAAAGTTATATTCTTCCTTATAGCTATTTTATTTTGCTGAGGGGTCCTAGGGGCACAAAAGTTATTATCTATCACTGAAAGTTCGTTAGGGATGTTAAACCCTTAATAATTAACCCGAGGCTAACTAAGAGGAGGGTGAATTGGTATTTTAAAAATCTTCTTACAATCAAAGCACAATCACAAACAAAAATCACCACATAAATCAAAGTGCAGAAAAATAAATGAATAATAAAACAAAGAAGGATCACACCAGATTTATAGTGGTTCGGTCAAACCTTGACCTAAGTCCACTCCTCGAAGGCACCCTCCTAGTATTGCACTACAAAAGTGACTCTCCTTTTACTCCCACATCAAGGTAGAGAAGCCCTCACAAAAACTCTTTTCCGCCAACCCCAGCAAGGCAGAGAACCCAACTCCTTTTGCTTCCTCCTGAAGCAGGCAGAGAACCCAACTCCTTTTACTTCCTTCTAAAGCAGACAGAGAAACCAACAACTTTTGCTTCCTTCTGAAGCAGGCAGAGAACCCAACTCTTTTTTCTTCCTCCTGAAGCAGGCAGAGAACCTCAACTAATTGCTGAAGCTTACCTCCCTTGAACCCCCAAGGACGAAGGACAAAAACTAGAGAAGAAGCCTTGGAACCTTACTTGGAGCAACCTTTGTGAATCCCTCTCACAAACTCCCCCTCACAAGTTCCTCCCTCTCTCTCCCTCTCTCTCCCTCTCCTCTTGGCTCTCTCAAGTCAAGACAATAGCTAAAGGTCTCTTTACATGAGAAAATTTGGGTACTTTAAATAGAATTTCAAGGTGATTTTCTAGAGAGAGAAAGAGTATATTTTTTTTAAAAAAATTATGTTGAGAAATTTAAGGCAGGCTTTTGGATGGCGGCGGAAGATCGCCGGACCACTGTGATAGGTGGTCTAGGTGATGTCCGGCGAATTACTTCTGGTAATGGTTCCAGTTCAAACCGATCACTTCCTTGTTTGGTAATATGGCTGCTGGTGGATTCAATATCGGTGCTCAGGAGGCTAGATTGAAGATGAAGAACAACAAAAGTATTGTTATTAATGAAGGTGGTCTAGTTTCATCGAAGAAAAATTTACCTGATATCCGCAAAGGAAAAGAGATTTTGGATAGTAGCTTCAAATTTGATAAGCATTCAATGAAATCTACGAATGTCTCTTGGAATTATGGAGTATCTGTTGATCCAAAAGAAGTTATCATTCCTAAAGTATGGAATGAAGGGAGAGCTGCGAATCAATCGAAGGTAGATGGTTCTCTAGTTGAGATATTTGGTGTAGATAAAACTTTGGTGGTTAGCAATGATAAATGTGTTGAAACCATTACTGGTGGGCAGATAATTGTTCTGAATGTGAATGAGGCTGAAGACTTATGTTCGATTAGGCAATGTGAATCTGGGCTCCAGAATGAAGATAAAATGCTTGATGAATTAGGTGTGAAGGTGAAAGAAATGATTGGGAATAATGCCTGGTTGAAAAAGGAGAATATCAGAGTTTCCAATCTGAATTTTGGTCAATGCTTATCGGAAGATGGAATTACAGTTAAATTGGATTTGCAAAAGGAGGAAGAAAATGTTAAAAAATTGAAGAATTCTTTAGTCATCAAGGTTTTTGGTGATTATGTAACTAATTATGCTATCAGTGGTGAACTTAGTAGGCAATGGGCAAAATTATGAGGTTTCCATCTAACGGTGCTGGGAAATGGTTAGTTATTATGTGCTTTTGATTAAGAAAAAGCTTTGAATTCAGTCCTAAATAATGGACCGTGGTATGTTAGAGGACATATTATGTGGATGGACAAATGGTCTCCGAATTTTTCTCCTTCAACCTTGAAAGGAATTATTGCACCAATATGGATAAGAATGCCAAACCTCCCACTTCAATGTTGGGATGAAATCAATGTTTGTAGGATTGCTTCCAAGATTGGCATTCCCTATCTAATTGATTGTAACATGTTCCAGTGGAGTAGACGGGAGTATGCACGTATCTGTGTTCGTATTGCTCTTGAAGATAAATTACCTCTTGATGTTTAGGTTGAAGGTATTGCTGGAAAGTTTTTTCAGAAAATAGAATATGAATGAATGTCCTCATTATGTTATAACTACGGTAGAGTGGGCCATGAGAAGAACAAATGCACTGAAATCATTCTAGTTGATGGTAAAGAAGGCTGCAGCAAACAAGAAATACTTATGGCAGATGATAAATCTGGTTCTTTCCCGAGAACTTCTGGGAATTTCAAGGAGAAGCTGGATTATGATACATATGGTCCTTGGATTCATGTCAACTATATGGAAAATCAAGGAGAAATAAAAACAACAACAATTGGAGGCCGGTGATTCAAAAATCAAATTTTATGAAGAAGGTCGATTCTTCAATCAGCTCTGATGTCACTGTCTCTAAAGCCAATTCTGAAAGGAAGGTAGATCACAGGAATTTTGACGCATATCATGGAAGATGAGCAAAATTTTGTAGCAGCAAACAAGATTGTGGATTGCTCTCCTCTTAAGGGGAGTGGTGAAATAGACATCCTTGAGACTGAGAAACTGAATTCCAAATTAAAATCAGGTTTGGATTCTTTAAATGTAAACTATTTGGTTAACAGTAACAAATTTGATGTTTTAAGTAAAATAGTTGAAGAGGGTGAAATCCTAGAGAAAGATCCTATTCTTATTCCTCCAGTGGATAATAAAGGAGAAGATATGCTGGGTTCACCTATAGCTACACATAATGAAGATCTTGAAAAGAAGAATATCAGCTCTTCTTCTGTTAAAAAGAAATTGGCAAAAGAGGTTAGGAGCTTGGGCCCAATTAGATCTTCTATGAGAAATAAAAATTCTGATAGGGAGGTAAAAAAAAAGCTAGGGACTTCTTCCCCTATCATTATTTAATGGGTTCGATTTTCTTCTAGAATTGTAGAGGAGCAAAGAAGAAACAAGCTTCTCTATATTTGAAGGAGGTGGTGAAGGAGCATGGAATACTGTTTGGCGGGATTTTGTAAACAAAATTATCTTCTTTTAGTAGAGGTGAGGTGGATGAATTAATTTGTGTGGATTGGAACTTTTGTCATGTTCTAGCTATTGGCCTTTATGGAGGAATTCTACTTATTTGGAAGTCTACTGTGGTTTCATTTTCTCTTTTGTTTCATTCCCAACAATTGGTAATAGGTGATCTTGTATTACCAAATGGGGAATCATGGAGGATCTCAGTTGTTTATGGAAGTACTGACACTTTCAAGAGGAAAGAGCTTTGGAGGGATTTGGAGGCTTTCTATGAAAAAGACATCTCCATGGCTATTGGGTGTGATTTTAACTGCTTATTATCAAAGGAGGACAAAAGAGGCGGCAAAAGATTTCTATTCTCTGGATGACCAAAGGACATGAAGACTTTTGTTATCAACAATGATCATCATGAAGTAGGTTTTTATGGACCAAAATATACTTGGTGCAACAACAAAACTGGAGGAGCAAGGATTCTGGAAAGGTTAGATCGTTGTTTTGTTAATTCAGCTGCTTTAAATGGTTATCAAAAGCTTGTTGTTAGACATCTAGCTAGGGTAACATCGGGCCATTGCCCGGTTCTACATAAGCTTATTGAAGATTTATCGGTGAAAAGCAAATTTATCAAATTTGAGGATGTTTGGTCTTCTTTCCTAGCTTCTTTTGGCATTGACAACAATGTCTGAAGGAAGAATGTTAGGGGGAATTGTTCAGTGATTTTGAATATCAAATGCAAGAAGGCTTTAAAATCTTTATTCTTTTGGAGCAAAGATAAGCTTAAAAGCATTTTTCTTCTTAAAGAAATCCTTTTAAAAGAAATTTTTTAGCTTCAATCCAAAGAGGCAGACAATGGATTTCTTTCAGTAGATGATGGATGGTGACTCCAAGTAAAGATTGCTGAACTTAATTCAACCTTAGCTAGACTTAACACATGGTGGAAGCAACGTGCTAAAGTTAAATGGCTAACTAATGGTGATTCAAATTCTAAGTTTTTCCATTCATTTGCTAGTGCTAGGAAAAACTCAAACTTGATATTCAAAGTGCTGAATGAAAATGGAGATATGATAGAAGATCAAAATCTTATTGAAAATATATTCATGCAATTTTTTAATGGCAAATGGTAGCAGAGAGTTTGCTCTCTTAATGGTAGGCTAGAATCCTTGATTTCCCTTCATAATTCAGACACAGTTATGCTGAATAGAGAATTAACCTGGGATGAAATGGAGAATGTTGTATTCTAATCCGCAAGGTCTGTTGCTCCGGGTCTTGATGGAGTAACCTACTCTTTTTTCAAGCATTATTAGGAAATTGTGAAGGTTGATATGTGGAATGCCATCTCTGAATTTTTTGCAAAAGGGAAGATGGATAAGAGTTGGAAGGAGACACAAATAGTGCTTATTCCAAAGATTGCATATCCAGTTAGTTCTTCCAGCTATAGACCGATTAGTGTTTGCAAGTCTATGTATAAGGTGGTTGCAAAGATTATTCTTAATAGAATGATTAATATTTTGCCTAAGCTTTTATCAGAGGAACAAGCAGCTTTTCTCCATGGAAGATTGTTGTCAGAGCATGTGTTGATTGTTCATGAATTGTTCCATAAATTCATATTTTCAAATGCCTCCAAAGGATTAGTTGCTTTCAAAATCGATATGGAGCAAACCTATGACTCCATGTGTTGGGATACCTTGAGGAACATTCTTGAGAACTATGGCATTCCTTGTAGATTCTCTAATCTTATTATGGAGTGTGTAGAAGAGCCATTGTTCTCATTACTTATTAATGGAAAATTATCTTCTTGGAATTATGGGAAAAGTGGATTTCGGCAAGGTTGTCCACTATCACCCTTCTTCTTTATTTTATGCTCTCAACTTATTTCAAATGTCTTTCATCATAGTAATAATACAATTGGGATTTGCAATTGTATTGGAGGCCCACGGATTTCTCACTTATTATATGCGAATGAAATGTTGATCTTCTCGAACGCTAATGTTGGAGCGGTGAGGGAAATCAAAGGTATTTTATCCAATTTTTGTCATTGGACTGGACAAAGGATAAATACTAGTAAATCTTGAACTATTTTTGGTAAACATGTCAAGAAGAGCATGAGGAGGCCATAAATCATATTATGGGCTTTAATGAAGTTAAATAACTTATGTACCTTGGAATTAAATTGGTGTTAAGAAGATTAAGGGCTGTAGAGTATCAAGGTATGATAGAAAAAGCTTTGAAGATGCTGAATATGTGGGGATCCAAATTCCTTTCTTTAGCTGGTAAACTTACTTTGGTAAGATCGATTCTTCTTGCTTATCTAGTTTTTCAATCTACTCATTCTCTTATTCCTAAAAGTGTCTTAAAGTTGATAGGCAAATTATGTAGAGGTTTTATTTGGAATAAGAAAGATGGAGGTTTGGGTATGCATTATGTAAGTTGGGAGGTTTTATGTAAGCCTATTAAATGGGGTGGCAGAGGTTTACAATCTTCAATCATTAAAATGGGTCCTCTAAGAGCTAAGATGGCTTGGAAGCTTATCCAAAATAGGAATTCTCTGTTATGTAAAATCTTGGAACCAAAATATGGTAACTATATGGTGGATACATGTAACTGAAAGAATGCATCTGCTACTTGGAAGATCATCTTGGATAGATCTAAATGGCTTAAAAAATTGTGAGATGGAAAATCTCTAATGGTAAATCTATCAGTTTCTTTAATGATACTTGGATATGGGACAAAAGCATCAAGAGATGGCCTACTTTTGTGGCTATTTCAGAAAATGAAGATTTCATGGTAGATAAATTGTTACTTAATGGGAGATGGAATAGAGATCTTCTCCTAAATTTTTTTGGTAATTAATTGGTGGAAGCTATCTTACAAATCAATATTGAGGATAATTTGGTTCAGGATGAAATGGAATTGATCCATAAGCTTTCCGGGAAATCACTATCTTTTTTAATTACTGAGAAGGAACTTTATGAAAACGGTAACTGTGTTTACTGGAAATGGATTAAGCATCTTAAACTAGTTCCGAAAGTTGAAGTTTCATGGTTGTGTGTTCTCAATAATGCTCTTCCAATGCTTCAGCTATTACATTCTAGAAATATTCAATGTGATTTGAATTGTCCTAGAGGATGTAATAAATTTGAGAATATAGAGCATGTAATTACGGGATGTGAAAAGCTGCTTGAGACTATTGCCTTACTCAACAGTTGGGGATTTATTATACCATCGTTTACCAGCATGGAAGAATGTTGTGAATGGCTTGAAAGATCTACTATGGAGAACAAATTCCTACCTAAATTGTATTGCAATATGGTATATTTAATATAGAAGGCAAGAAATAAATTTATTCATGATAGCTCCATATTTATTGTGATTCAAGCTATCTGGTGGTCTTCATTTTCTAATTCTTATAGCAACATAAGCTCGGGCCACTGTGGTGTTAATCAATCTAGAAGACTGTGTAATTGTTGGCACCCTCCACTACTTGACTGGATCAAAGTGAACATTGATGCTTCGTTATTTCCTTCTTGCAAAGCGGGTATTGGTGGTGTCTTCTGAGATAGTAAGGGTAATTTCTTGATGGCATTTGGGAAAAAACTGGTTCATTGGGACATCTCTCAACTTGAGTTATCAGCTATACTTCTTATAAAAAAAGTTTTCAAAGATTGGATGCTTCGGTACAAAGGTATTATAATTGAGAGTGATAGCAAGAATGTGATCCAATATAATTGACAAAGCATCAAAGAAAAAAAAATCAAAGCAGAAGGTAAATTCAATGAATCTTTAGACTTTCTTAGAGAGTTTGAAAATGTTATTTTTAACTTTGTTGTTAGAAATAGCAATAAGTTGGCAGATTTTTGTGCTAACTATGCTATATTTAGTGATTTCTTTTGGGATGATATTACTGGTGGAAAAAATTTGTGTATCACCACGCAGATTTTGATTTTCTCCTATTTTGTAATCGAATACTACATTAAGAATAAAGTACAGTCTCAAGAGGCCGACACAATATTCTACAATGGATTCAATATCAGAATGGGGTTTTGAAAATTGATATTTCTATAGTCAAACATAGTTCAAAGAATAACATATCATCTCAAAAGATGAACATGAAATTCTATAGAATAAGTTTAAAGATAGAAATACAGCTTTTAAAAAAAGTTTATTCATTCTTTTATTTAGATATGGCAAGAAAAATATTATATCATCTTAAAAGATGAACATAACATTCTTCAAGATATCCAAAAGCGAGAATGAGTTTTATAAAATTCATTATTTCTGAAGTTGAATATAAGAAGTATAATATTATATTATCTAAAAAGATAATAATAACATTTTACAAGTCTATTCAAAATTAAAAATAAGGTTTTAAAAATATCTACGTTCACAAATATTCTTCCCTTGTTTTATATGAATAAAATAAGGTTTGTTTTAGTCTGGGGTTCTCAAATCCCTATAGGAGCAAGCCCCTATAGTTAATTATATCCTAGGAGGGATGCTCCTAAGAAAACTCTCGATTAAAGCAGTGATTTCATACCCTTTGACTACAAAGTAAAAGACAAGGAACATAAGTAGGAATTTTCCAAGGTGAAAGCTCAATGTTGAACATTTATTTGCAAGTCAAAGGATGAAAAGTAGGAGGTGTCGGATTCTGAGAAGCCCAGAGACAACCTCAGTCTATCCTATATTGGGCTTTACATTTTAAGAGAAAATTTTATGTTTAAGTTGACATTTTATTAGAAATTTGGGATTATATTCCCGGAGGGCGAGGACTTAAGATCTAAAAAGAATCTACCTCAGAACCTAAATCTAATTTGGGTACTATAAAATAGTGACCCGAACCTAACTAATGAAGTACAAATCTGGACTTACCCCGGCCTGGATTGGGGAGCCAGCTAACCACCTAGGTGCTTTAAAACCATGTTTCAAGTCTCTTATGAAAGATAGGTAGGGACGTTGTTTAAGTTTTAAGGAATTAGGGGCCGACATCTAAGACAGTTCCTAATTGGTCCCTCAACTTATGTAGGGTGAAAAATGTCTAGAAATGCTATTAATATTTTAGATTATTTTTAATTTGTATCTAATGCAATGCATGCTAATTAACTCGAATGCAAAAAAATGAATATGAAGTAGTTTTAAAATTAGGCTTAGAAAATAGGTTTTTTCCCTAGAGATTGCACAACTTCCCCTTGACAGAACTGCACCCTCATAGGTCAAGTGGTCTGCCAGAACCCGCAGGCGGGGAGATTCGTAACAAGGAAGAGAAAGTTTTAATATGCTTATGCTGACTCTCGGCGGTCCCGAGCTTACTTCTTAGATCGTTAGAGTTACTATGTGAACCTAAAAATTTTTATTTAAAATTACAAGTAGAAGAATTTTAAGCGTACACTTACAAAAAAAATCTCTCCGATTTGAATCCAGGCTAAAACAAAACACGACATGCGAGGACCCTAAAAAATGCTACTGCACAAACAATGTAAACAAACAAATTAAATAATCCAAAATTATAATATCCAATGTCCAATGTCCATATTACACCCAGAATTTGCAGAAAAGTAAAGTGGCCGGGCACCACTACCAACAAACCCGGATTCTAATCCTAAGAATGACGCAAATGATTTTTTTTAAACTGGGATATACTATTCCTTGAATCTTTATTTCTTCATCTTCTTTCTTCAATCTTCTCGTTCTGCCTTTTCTTCTTCTACGAGCTTCTAGGGTCTGCCGGGTTCTGGATATCCAAATGAAAAGAAACTCATCCCTAAGAGCGATATTTTCTTTTCTATTTGGATATTGAATCATCCTAATTTGGCTTTCCAAATAAAAGAGAATAATCCTTTAAGGTATATTCTCCTTTCTTTAGATTCCAAATTGGATGTAATATCCCATTTTAAAAAAAAATCACTTTCACATTTATTGACTCTTGATATATTATATTTACATTACATTTCATTTCACAGAAAGGGAAGAAAAATCTAGTCCACCTGCAGGGTTATCCTAAGCAATTTATAATAAAAATCATCCCACGCTGTTATATATATATACAATTGAATTTAAATTATTAAACCACACTTGGCCACACTCTTCTTCATTTGGGGGCTAAGCAGCTGAAGTACCTGTAGCATTTATATAAAATTTTTGATTAATTAGCCCCCTTTTTCTGCCCTGGACGAGTGTGGCCACATGCAGAAAATCATGTTAACAATCCAGATCGCTCCTAGCCTATGTGTAATCTAATCGTCAATCAAACCAACATCACAGAGTACAGTAAGAGTAAGTAAGCAAACACACTAATATTTTTACAACCAGCATGCAGTGAAAATCGAGAAAAAGCCCATCATACAGTAATAAAAAAAATAAACACCGGCCTAACCTAAAACTAGAGTCGGTTGTCCTAACAAACAAATCTAAGTGTGTGCAGTAGGCTGTGAGGTTTTGAAATGTCCTAAGTAAATTATTGGCTAAAGTTTTCTAATTGATTGAATTCTAATTTAAAGTTTTTTACTAATTCTAAAGTGAGATGTCACTAAATTTTATATGTTATAAGTTTCTATCCTAAAGTGTGCTGTTGGCGGAATTTTGAAAATATAGTTTAAAAATATTAGTTTTCTTTGGGACTTAAAATTGAATTCTAAAATCGAATTGTCTCGTTAGAAAAAGTATATCACCTCGAGAGGTGACAATAAAATTTCATAATGGTATTCAGACTTAGAATTATGAAATTCATCTTGAATGTTATGACCGGATGCTAAAGAGAACTTTATATGGAACCGAAGGGTCAAAATGAGGTTCAACTTTGTATCCAGCTATAATATTCAAGAAGTGTGATCATTAGGTTCACATCCAAAGCCTTATCGAAGAAAGATGTATCTCCCCGAAGGCAGAAAATATCATTCGATGATAATTCTTTGAATATGATAATAGTGATCACTAGTATTTTAAGTTTTCCCAAAGGAATCTAATTGAGTTTTGAAAAATCAATTTTTAAAATTAGGTGCGTGTGTGGTTCTAAATCTCCTACGAGCGCAAGCCCTCGTAGTTAATTATATCGTAAGAAAACAAGGTCTCCTACGAAAACTCTCGATTAAAATAACGACAGAAATTTTATTTTAAAGATTTTCTAGGAATGATATAAAGGAGGTGAATTTCGAATTTCAATCGGGATTGGATCGAATTTTGAACACTTATTTCCGGAGTCAAAGGAAGAGAGGTAGGAGGTACTTAGAGATTCTGAAATAATTCAGGAGTGCCTCAACCTAAGCTAAGTGTTGGGCTTTAAATTTTAGATTGAGGAATCTTTATGTTCAAGTTGAAATTTTATTAGAAAGTTGGGACTTACATTCTCGATCACCTGATCGGGAAAATGCCCAAAAAGTGAGGGTGAAGACTAACCTACCAGGTAGGTATGGCGTCCCCGATCAAGATCCCATGGTTTTCCATCGTCCCGGGTTCGTCGATATCCTTAGCCTACTTAGTCGAGTGACGACCAGAGGATCCTTGTTAGCAACCATGGGTTACCTCATTCAAGGGGACCTCATAGGCCAAGGGGCTGGGGACCTAATCCTAGGCTGACAAATAGGAAGTGCACAGGTTTGTGGACAATGAACCTATGTCTATGTTATCTAACCTAGGATGCCGCCAAAAGCATTAGAAATAATCATCACATGAATCCAACATAGTAAGCAAAACTTAATCAATGCTTAATTTGCATATAAATTAACACACCTCATAAACAAAAAGAGACATCGGCCTAACCTAAAGCTAGAGTTCGTGTCCTAACAAACCAATCTAAGTGTGTGTAGAAGGCCGTGTGGCTCGAATATATCCTATATCGGGTAATTGGTTGAAGTTGTCTAATGTTTTGATTGGTTGAGAGGCTTGAGGGATTTAAGTTTGAGTTTAAGTATTAGTAGTTTTAAAGTTGATTTTAGGATGTATTTTAAGTGTTAAGTGATTATCAACTTTGTTGCTCACCGAGGCCGTGAAGTTTTTTTCACCTTCCTTGGGGCTAAGCTAATAGCCTCGTAGGCCTGGGTTACCCAGTGATAACCAATATTAATCGAATTAATTTAATTGGTTGATGGTTAAAGGGTTGAAGATTTTTAATCGTTTATTTCAATTATTGAGTTAAAGTTATTTGGAGTTTAAGTTGATTGTTGAATTATTAGAGCTTTATGAATTAGTTAGAATTTTCAAATAATTTCTCAAATATTCTTAAATTAATCTTAATTAATCAATAATGAATTACAAATTAAATTACATTCAAAAGTTTCATCTAAATTTTAATTATTCATCTTTAGATTTCATTTAATTTCATTCAATTTTAATGTGTTTTATGTCCTTGCATTTTGTCCTATTTTTAATGAATTCGTTTAATTAATATTCAATTAAGGAGTAATTAAAGCATTAATTAAGAATTAATAAGTTTTGGGTTTGAATTTTATCCTTTAATAATTTTATGTGTTGGTTGAGGTTCATTGAGAAAGATTTGATATTTTTATAAATTTTATTTGAGTTGTTATCAAATATTTAAGTTTTCAAATTTTAAAGAAGAGATTAATGATTGATTTTTGTTTGGGATCAAATTGATTATGTATATTAATCCTAAGGTGTGATGTTGCTACATTATCTATGTTTAATGTTTCATCCCTAAAGGATGTATGTGTGAATCCTAGAGTTTGTCTAAGTTCTCTAAGACTCGTCCTTAATTATTGTCCTTAAATGACACTAAAATTAAAATGAGTTTACAATCAATATCTCTAACCCTTATACATGTACATGAATCTAAACAAATCACTTCGATGGGTTTTGGATTTAAAGAAAGAAAATGTAGTTTAAATACAACATGTTAGTATAAGGACTTAAGGCTGCGGGAGTAGCATAACAAAGATATCTAGGGGTCCTAAGATCTTCTCAGTTTTAAGAAGAACTCACTGCACCGGAACTAATGTTCGGTGGTTCCAGCCATAGCACCCTCATTCAAAAGAAACGGAGGCGACTGAAGCTCCTTTGCTCTATTTCCAATCAGCTCCATTGGTACCTCGCAAAAATGCGAAGAGAGAAAGAGGTGTCAGAATATCATGTATAAAAGTATAAAAGCTATTATGAATTGACATGTAAGTGAATATGTAAAAGAAGAAATCAAATCAAATGTCATTTCAAAGAGTTAGAGATGTAGAATGAAATCTGTATTGAACCAATTTCAGAACATATGTTATCTTGTATGAAACTATCTCAATGCATATACTTCTATATAGAAAGGAATTCCAACACTTGTAGTATATCACGAGAATAAATTAATCATGTATTATTATATACAAGAGAGAATTTTTGCTTATATATTATCTCACAAAAAGAAATCAACATGTATGGAGATCATAACCATAAATATAGAACCGAGATAGGGAAACTAAACTCTACTGAAAATTTGGTGTGTACATAATTAATGAGATCAAGTCTTATTAAGATAAACAATGTCACACGTTCATATTAAAATGAACCAAGTAAATTATCACAATTGTAAATTTATCAACATTTTGATGAATATAATAATCATCTAATTCAAATAAGTGTAAACAATTAAAAGTTTTAGAGAAGGAACCCGCTTATAATACTAAATAACACTTGAGGGTAAACATATGTAAGTAAGCGAGTACAAATATATCAACAAAATCTGCTTAGTGATCATCATTTTGTTTTAATAAACCATTTATATTCAACATTATAGTTACAACATACAAGAGGACAAAAACTATATTTAAGCATTAAAGATATCAAAATTTAGAAGAGAATAATGGTTTGGGCATGTATTTCACACTACAAGCAATATAGAAAAAGATTCTATGGCATCGTACACTTAGAAAAAGAACATGATATTATTCATAGAAAATCCAAAATAACTGGGGTAAAGATGAATAATAAAGAACACAACTAAACAACCAAGTGTAAATGAGCTGAACTTGAACAAATTGTAATTGCATCGTCATACATAAATCATACAATTTGAATATGAAGAGTATTCAAAGTGTATATGTTTTCCTCTATATATCTATTATAACATTGACAAAAACTTAACAATCATATTATGCACGAATCCAATTCAAAAAAAAAGTACAACGGCTAAAATAAGCTTGCAATTATTTCATAGAATTGAATGCAATAAAAGCTATCTGCTCCACATGACACATTGATTACATATCATTAATCTGAAAGAATTGAAATGGGAAAAAAGGAAAATTGAGCATCGTCATCTAAATAAAAGAAAGACGAGAATTAAAAATAGATATAGCATGCGAGCAGAATGATCAAATCATAAATATGCTATCAGATGAGAGGGAATAAATTTGTAATAATCACTTCAACAAGTTTATGAAAGAGCGCATGAATCAAGTTAAATAAATGTCCACATAACTAAGAAAATATTGTCGTATATTAATATGTATTTGCTCTCTTTTTTTTTAACAATTCAATAGAAAAATTATTTTAATTAAAAAAAAAGAAACATAAGGCCTTATTTATTCAATTTTAAATTATATGATATAGAGTTGTGACGTATTGACTGAGATAAGGTCTTTCCATCTTATTGAAACAAAGAATTTCTTCAATAAATGCATCTTTAACATTGCTAAGCAAGTAGTTTTAACCTGAGGAAGAATGACAGTGAAGTTGTCATAAGGAAAATCACTCATTAATAAAACAAAATAAGATATCTCTAGTAACATGGAAAATATGCATATATGTAAGATAATATATTATGATTTGCTACTACAAAGAAATTAAAAAAAAAAACAACAGTTTCAACTAAAACTTACTTTTGCCCAACCAAGAAATCACCTGTTTAAACCCAAAGCACAATCATAGGGATCTAGAAAAGTTATCATGCACGGAGATATTGCAACAGAAAGATGAGAAAAAAAAAATCATGAAAGGAAGGTGACTCTGAAATTGTTGAATCCTTAAAAATAATATGTGTGAAAAGGGTTAAACTAGTAGCCACATAAATCACTCGGTGGAAATATTTATTTCACCAAACAAAGCTAACTGTAATTTACCAAACAAGTTGTGAACAATAGAATAAATTTTTAGCAGGATTGTTTATTTTACTTACAGTTTTAGTGTGTTCAATCTACATAGCTCGTCATTCATTGAACTTAGCTTCAGTTGAAAACCAATGTAACAAATTTTTGCCGTCGTGCCTATTGGTATGATCTTTCACATTACACCCACAGCTAATGACCAAGTCAATATCTCGTCCTTGGCCCAAAATGTAAGTCATATCCTATTGTAAGCACGTCATCTTGCTGGGTGTTGAAAACAACAGCTAACCCCTCCAATCATTATTGAAATCTGCAGTTGTTCTCCCTATTCTTGTGGCTAAATCTTGGCTGGAAATGAAGCAGCCCCTTTACTTCTTTTCCTCTTTATTTGAAGTCTTGCCAGTTAGAGCCCCAACAATAATATTTTTTTTGTTTCTTCTCCTTTGCCTGAATGGAGAAATGAACAGCATAGATCTCTTACAGCTCAAGTGGGGGGAATCGCCAGCAGATTCCCCATCTTACCGGTCGAATGGGGAGCAGCAGATTTCCTCCTTGCTTAGCCAAAGATCTACAGCAAGCCCCCTTCTATTGTTGGCCGAACTCTGCTGTAAGGACCGGCCAACATCTGCTGTAGGGGAGGCTGGCCGACACTTGCTGTACAAGCAGAGTGATGGCTGAAACCTTTGAGTAGACTTTCTTCTTCTTCCTCTACCTTGGACGGATGGGGAGCATGAAGGAGCAGCTGATTAGCCGGCCCTAGCAGCTCCAAAGATGGGTCAGAGAGAGGAAATCGTTGGAATGAGAGAGGGGATCGTGTGTGTGAGAGCTTGGTCGGCCCTAGCAGCTCCGAAAAATGTAAAAAGAAGTCTCGGCGGCCTCTTGTGGAGAATGGAGTAGTGTGCTATATGGGAGTCACGGCTTGCCCTAATCCTTTTCTAAAATCTGAAATAAAATTCAGCCAATTGTCAATCTTGCCCTTAGAAACCCTTGATCCAAGGGTTGGGAAGAGGGCTTGTTTCCTTCTTTGATCTTGATACCAAGGGCTAATATTAAAGTCCTAATTGAGACAATTTGGAATGAAATAGTTGAATCAAATAAGTCAAATTAATTAAGCATTGAATTCACACTAATTTGATTGAAAATATTCAATTTAAGCAACGCCATTTTGATTTATGTCAGGTTGAGATAGGTTAATTCACGTCGATCAAAGCCATCTAACTTTAAAATGAATACGGATTAGTCGACTCAGTTCTTCAGCGCTTGATTGAATTTGTTTGATAAAAATCTAACGAAATTTGATTGACGATTGATTGAAAACTTGATATTTGAAACTTGAATTAAAACTGGATTGATGTGTAATTGAAATATGATTAAAAACGATTGAAGATTGATTTGAAATTAATCTAGTGTTGGATTTGGGATTTGATTGGGACCTATATAATTGGCAAGTGGAAGCATGCCGATCATTAGGTCACCAAAATAAAACCCAAGTGGGTCCTAGTGACCTCATACAAGAATGAGGTCAACATGTGCATGCATCCTAAGTCTAGATTTTCTAAGACTTAGTCCTTAATTTTTGTCCTTAAGTGTCACTACTGTTATATAGGATAAAAAATTTTGTTATTACTAACCCTTAGGACTTTGCGTGCGTGTAAAGGTTTAAGGATTTAAAATAATACAAAAGTAATCCTAATAAAATTGAAGTTGCTATGAGCACCTAAAAGGGAAGGGTTCGCACAAACCACATCAAGGGGCCCCTAAAGGTTTTCTAGGTTTAGAAATACTCACAGTCACCGGGGGCTACGACCCGGTGGTTCCGCCCGTAACACCTCTACCCGGCTGGATAGAGGCGACTGACGTCATTAGCACCTTGTCCTTTTGTTCCCTCGACCGGTACCTTTCCTCGTAGTTTATGCAAATAAAACAGGAAAAAAAAGGATTAGAAACCACTTTTAATAAATAATAATGAAATAATTAAAATTTATTGAAAATAAAGGCGTACCATTCTTCGGGCTTGAACACTGGTTTTGTTGCTCACTCTTTTGGAACCTTTACTTTTAGAAGCATACTTCATATCTTTCTAACATCTATTTTCACTTTTCCTAACTTACACAATTTTCACAAAACAAACTCTTTACTTCTCACACTTGTACACTTCTCCCATCCCAAAATCATATTCTACATTTTTTATTATCAAAATATTTTTAAACATTTCAATATTCAAAGC
The DNA here is from genome assembly GCA_016618105.1 of Dendrobium huoshanense. Lineage (NCBI taxonomy): Eukaryota > Viridiplantae > Streptophyta > Magnoliopsida > Asparagales > Orchidaceae > Dendrobium > Dendrobium huoshanense. Next base: position 57,572,346 of record CM028359.1, read on the forward strand.
ACCTTTCTACACATTTCAAATTTCACATTTCAAAACATAAATCCTTCACCCTTCCAAATTATACAAATTCCACTTTTACTTTTTCAAAACTCACATACTTCCTTTTTCAAGATATGCACTTTTTGCTTTTCCAACATTACACACTTGATTCACTTTTCAACACACATACACTTTTCCTTTCAAATCTTCAGAATTCTCTCTTTCAAATCATACACAAGTTCAACAAAATCTTTACCTTTACACACAAGTTCAAATACAACTTTACCTTTACACATCACCTTCAATATACACATACAATTTACTTCAACACTCCATATATTTCATTATTCAATATTTACATATGTTACTCTTCAAAACATACATTTTCACATTTCCATAATATTCACTTTCCACCTTTCCAAATTTAAATACAACACGACCTCGCATACCATCTAAAAAAAAAAACTTCTTTAACTCATTTCTCCAAAATATTTTAAAAGAAATTTTGTATATGCTTACTAACAAAAATGATATTTTATGAATGCTTTCTAACATCTACACACACGGAATAATATACGCCACCTTTTTAAAAAAAAAACACACAATCTACACTTTCTTTTAAATAATAAAATTCGTCAATGCATTTTCATTGGAATACATGAGTTAATAAAGTTACAATGAGATTATATAGTTAAATGGATTTTATTTACACATATAAATATTCATTCAAATAAAAGGTCTTAAATAAATAGATACGTCTTGAATGAAAGCATTCAATAGTCTAGCCAATAGATATAAGACTTGGTCATACTAGAATCTATAAATTCAAGTCATTTCAAATAAAGAATCTGACATGTCATCATTTCTTTCTAAGTACAATTATCAAAAAAAAAGTAAATGCAAGATCTAACATATAAATTCCAAAAATAATATCTAATACCTTTGTATTCTTTGCTGAAGATAATTCAGTGGAATTAACTAAAATAATTTGCTTGAATGGGATTTCACGTGAGAAAAGAAGGGGTAGAGGAGGACGGTTCGTGAAAGAGAGATTGCTCTTGCCTTGACTTCTTGAGAACTAAGAGAGGCGGGCTGTGCATGTGAGAGGTCACGGGAGAGAGAGCAGTTCCTGTGAATAGAGAGGAAAAGGGGCTGGACGTGTAATGTATAGGAGATGATGTGTGGGCTGGTGCGTGAATGAGAGAGTGGGAAGTTTGGGATTTGTGCGTGAGTGGGGGGAGCAATTTCAAGAGATGAGGCTTGGTTTTTTGCTGGCCTGAAAGGAGAGTGGGTTGTTATGGGTTGAGGGAGAGGGAGAGTGGGTGGTTATGGGTTATTGCTGAACCTTTTGACCGTGGACCGTTCGTTGGACATTTGAAGGCCATAATGATTTCGAAATTCGGTGATCTTGGCCTCATTGGATTTGTAATCGAATACTACATTAAGAATAAAGTACAGTCTCAAGAGGCCGACACAATATTCTACAATGGATTTAATATCAGAATAGGGTTTTGAAATTTGATATTTCTATAGTCAAACATTGTTCAAAGAATAACATATCATCTCAAAAGATGAACATGAAATTCTATAGAATATGTTTAAAGATAGAAATACGGTTTTTAAAAAAAGTTTATTCATTCTTTTATTTAGATATGGCAAAAAAAAAATTATATCATCTTAAAAGATGAACATAACATTCTTCAAGATATCCAAAAGCGAATATGAGTTTTATAAAATTCATTATTTCTGAAGTTGAATATAACAAGTATAATATTATATTATCTGAAAAGATAATAATAACATTTTACAAGTCTATTCAAAATTAGAAATAAGGTTTTAAAAATATCTACGTTCCCAAAGATTCTTCCCTTGTTTTATTTGAATAAAACAAGGTTTATTTTAGTCAGGGGTTCTCAAATCCCTATAGGAGCAAGCCCCTATAGTTAATTATATCCTAGGAGGGATGCTCCTAAGAAAACTCTCGATTAAAGCAGTGATTTCATACCCTTTAACTACAAAGTAAAAGACAAGGAACAGAAGTAGGAATTTTCCAACGTGAAAGCTAAATGTTGAACATTTATTAGCGAGTCAAAGGATGAAAAGTAGGAGGTGTCAGATTCTGAGAAGCCCAGAGACAACCTCAGTCTATCTTATATTGGGCTTTACATTTTAAGAGAAAATTTTATGTTTAAGTTGACATTTTATTAGAAATTTGGGATTATATTCCCGGAGGGCGAGGACTTAAGATCTAAAAAAAATCTGCCTCAGAACCTAAATCTAATTTGGGTACTATAAAATAGTGACCCGAACCTAACTAATGAAGTGCAAATATGGACTTACCCCGGCCTGGATTGGGGAACTAGCTAACCACCTAGGCGCTTTAAAACCATGTTTTAAGTCTCTTATGAAAGATAAGTAGGGACGTTGTTTAAGTTTTAAGGAATTGTGGGCCGACATCTAAGACAATTCCTAATTGGTCCCTCAACTTATGTAGGGTGAAAAATGTCTAGAAATGCTATTAATATTTTAGATTCTTTTTAATTTGTATCTAATGCAATGCATGCTAATTGACTCGAATGCAAAAAAATGAATATGAAGAAATTTTAAAATTAGGCTTAGAAAATAGGTTTTTTCCCTAGAGATTGCACAACTTCCCCTTGACAGAACTGCACCCTCATAGGTCAAGTGGTCTGCTAGAACCCGCAGGCGGGGAGATTCCTAACAAGGAAGAGAAAGTATTAATATGCTTATGCTGACTCTCGGCGGTCCCGAGCTTACTTCTTAGATCGTTAGAGTTACTATGTGAGCCTAAATATTTTTATTTAAAATTACGAGTAGAAGAATTTTAAGCGTACCCTTACGAAAAAAATCTCTCCGATTCGAATCCAGGCTAAAACAAAACACGACATGCAAGGGCCCTAAAAAAGGCTACTGCACAAACACTGTAAACAAACAAATTAAATAATCCAAAATTATAATATCCAATGTCCAATGTCCATATTACACCCAGAATTTGCAGAAAAGTAAAGTGGCCGGGCACCACTTCCAACAAACCCGGATTCTAATCCTAAGAATGACGCAAATGATTTTTTTTAAACTGGGATATACTATTCCTTGAATCTTTATTTCTTCATCTTCTTTCTTCAATCTTCTCGTTCTGCTTTTCTTCTTCTACGAGCTTCTAGGGTCTGCCGGGTTCTGGATATCCAAATGAAAAGAAACTCATCCCTAAGAGCGGTATTTTCTTTTCTATTTGGATATTGAATCATCCTAATTTGGCTTTCCAAATAAAAGAGAATAATCCTTTAAGGTATATTCTCCTTTCTTTAGATTCCAAATTGGATGTAATATCCCATTTTAAAAAAAAATCACTTTCACATTTATTGACTCTTGATATATTATATTTACATTACATTTCATTTCACAGAAAGGGAAGAAAAATCTAGTCCACCTACAGGGTTATCCTAAGCAATTTATAATAAAAATCATCCCACGCAGTTATATATATATGTAATTGAATTTAAATTATATAGCCACACTTGGCCACACTCTTCTTCATTTGGGGGCTAAGCAGCAGAAGTACCTGTAGCATTTATATAAAATTTTTGATTAATTAGCCCCCTTTTTCTGCCCTGGACGAGTGTGGCCACCTGCAGAAAATCATGTTAACAATCCAGATCGCTCCTAGCCTATGGGTATTCTAATCGTCAATCAAATACACCATTATTTTTACAACCAGCATGCAGTGAAAATCAAGAAAAAGCCCGTCACACAGCAATAAAATAAATAAATACCGGCCTAACCTAAAACTAGAGTCGGTTGTTCTAACAAACAAACCTAAGTGTGTGCAGTAGGCTGTGAGGTTTTGAAATGTCCTAAGTCAATTATTGGCTAAAGTTTTCTAATTGATTGAATTCTAATTTAAAGATGTTTACTAATTCTAAAGTGAGATGTCACTAAATTTTATATGTTATAAGTTTCTATCCTAAAGTGTGCATGCATCCTAAGTCTAGATTTTTTAAGACTCAGTCCTTAATTTTTGTCCTTAAGTGTCACTACTGTTATATAGGATAAAAAATTTTGTTATTACTAACCCTTAGGACTTTGCGTGCGTGTAAAGGTTTAAGGATCTAAAATAAAACAAAAGTAATCCTAATAAAATTGAAGTTGTTATAAGGACCTAAAAGGGAAGGGTTCGCACAAACCACATCAAGGGCCCCCTAAAGGTTTTCTAAGTTTAGAAATACTCACAGTCACCGGGGGCTACGACCCAGTGGTTCCGCCCGTAGCACCTCTACCCGGCTGGATAGAGGCGACTGACGTCATTAGCTCCTTGTCCTTTTGTTCCCTCGACCGGTACCATTCCTCGCAGTTTATGCAAATAAAACAGGAAAAACAAGGATTAGAAAGCACTTTTAATAAATAATAATGAAATAATTTAAATCTTTTGAAAATAAAGACGTACCTTTCTTCGGACCTTTCTTCGGGCTTGAACACTGGTTTTGTTGCTCACTCTTTTGGAACCTTTACTTTTAGAAGCATACTTCATATCTTTCTAACATCTATTTTCACTTTTCCTAACTTACACAATTTTCACAAAACAAACTCTTTACTTCTCACACTTGTACACTTCTCGCATCCCAAAATCATATTCTACATTTTTTCTTATCAAAATATTTTTAAACATTTCAATATTCAAAGCACCTTTCTACACATTTCAAATTTCACATTTCAAAACATAAATCCTTCACCTTTCCAAATTATACAAATTCCACTTTTACTTTTTCAAAACTCACATACTTCCTTTTTCAAGATATGCACTTTTTGCTTTTCCAACATTACACACTTGATTCACTTTTCAACACACATACACTTTTCCTTTCAAATCTTCACAATTCTCTCTTCAAAATCATACACAAGTTCAACTAAATCTTTACCTTTACACACAAGTTCAAATACAACTTTACCTTTGCACATCACCTTCAATATACACATACAATTTACTTCAACACTCCATATATTTCATTATTCAATATTTACATATGTTACTCTTCAAAACATACATTTTCACATTTCCATAATATTCACTTTCTACCTTTCCAAATTTAAATACAACACGACCTCGCTTACCATCTAAAAAAAAAAAAACTTCTTTAACTCATTTCTCCAAAATATTTTATAAGAAATTTTGTATATGCTTACTAACAAAAATGATATTTTATGAATGCTTTCTAACATCTACACACACGGAATAATATACGCCACCTTTTTAAAAAAAAACACACAATCTACACTTTCCTTTAAATAATAAAATTCATCAATGCATTTTCATTGGAATACATGAGTTAATAAAGTTACAATGAGATTATATAGTTAAATGGATTTTATTTACACATATAAATAGTCATTCAAATAAAAGGTCTTAAATAAATAGATACGTCTTGAATGAAAGCATTCAATAGTCTAGCCAATAGATATAAGACTTGGTCATACTAGAATCTATAATTTCAAGTCATTTCAAATAAAGAATCTGACATCTCATCATTTCTTTCTAAGTACAATTATCAAAAAAAAAGTAAATGCAAGATCTAACATATAAATTCCAAAAATAATATCTAATACCTTTGTATTCTTTGCTGAAGATGATTCAGTGGAATTAACTAAAATAATTTGCTTGAATGGGATTTCACGTGAGAAAAGAAGGGGTAGAGGAGGACGGTTCGTGAAAGAGAGATTGCTCTTGCCTTGACTTCTTGAGAACTAAGAGAGGCGGGCTGTGCATGTGAGAGGTCACGGGAGAGAGAGCAGTTCCTGCGAATAGAGTGGAAAAGGGGCTGGACGTGTAATGTAGAGGAGATGATGTGTGGGCTGGTGCGTGAATGAGAGAGTGGGAAGTTCAGGATATGTGCGTGAGTGGGGGGAGCAGTTTCAAGAGATGAGGTTTGGTTTTTTGCTGGCCTGAAAGGAGAGTGGGTTGTTATGGGTTGAGGGAGAGGGAGAGTGGGTGGTTATGGGTTGTTGCTGAACCTTTTGACCGTGGACCGTTCGTTGGACATTTGAAGGCCTTAATGATTTCGAAATTCGGTGATCTTGGCCTCATTGGATTTGTCTCGTCGAGCCGTTCGATTCGAGTATAAGCTCGTCAAAATCGGAGACCGTTTGGTAACTCAAATTGCGGTTTGAACCTTCCAATAGTGCTTTGAGCCCTTGATTCGGACTCATTTGGGCTCAGATTGGGTTGATCTTGGTGTCGTTGGGTTTGTATTCCTGAGACGCTCAGTTCAACTATAAATTTGTTGAAATCGGAGTTCGGATGGTCTCCGAATTAATTTTTGAAGTTTCCATATTTGATTTTGCATCGAGATTTGTGCCCGATTAAGATAATTTTTTACGACGTATCAATTATTATTATATATATATACTTGTGACGAGTCAAAACTGGTTAATCGGAGCCATTGAAATCGAATTCAATTTGAGTTAATTTGATTTGATTTCATTTCGATTGGTGTAGCAAATTTTGGTTTAAAAGAGTTGATTTGAGGTTGAATTATAATTGGATTGAATTGATTTTGATTCGAGCTGAGTGGTAAGTTTGAGTCGATGCTACATCATTAGGTGTCCACCTAAAGAAATCCTAAAGGCGACGTCTACACTAGGCTACGAATACCTAGGTGCTAGAATTGAATCCGGGGAAATTGACCTCGACTAATGAGGTCAACAATTACCTCTGATAAGGTTCCTCCTTTATTCATTGATTTGATAAATGAGGAAATAATGGGAGGTAGTACCAAGGTCTTTTATTTCTGTTTCTTTTTTTTATTTTTCAGCAATAATATCCTTTATTGTTTTTTTCAAAAAAAAAAAAATAATTTCAAGAACCGACATTATCATCCAGGATAATAGGAATATTATCCTGGCCGATCAGTACAAAATAAGCTCAATCAGCCAGGACGATTTGGGACAATAAAAATTGGTTACATCGTCCAGGATGATACAATATCGTCATGGATGATTAATTCAAATTCAAGTATAATAGTCCTGAACATCATCTGGAATAGAGTCTAACCGATGTTAATCATCCAAGACATCGTCCCGGCTGATTCTACGATTGGTCGACCGATGTGATCGTATCAATCAGCCTTAATTGCTTTCCATAATTACCAGATTAATTTAGGCATAATTATGCTGCATCATCCATGCCGATGTATAGATCATCTTGGCCAATGTCCTAAAATAAAGAATATCTAAATTTATCATAGCGGCTAATTCTTTCTGATTTAAGCCTATCATCCAGGATGATGTGCTTAATGACTGCGGCTTAACTAGGATGCCCTAATTAGGGTTTTTGTTTTAGTCGGATCGTTCTAGACGATATGAGCATCATCCAAGCTGATGTACTCAAAATAGAAAAACATAGAAAATCTCTTAAGTGTGAGTGTGCAAGGTTACTTAGCTTCAAGAACCACTATTACAATTGACTCAAGAAAGGTAAAATTACAGACTAGACTGAACCTAAATCTACCCAATCTTGAGCTAGCTTGAATTGCATTCGATCATGTGGACCTGAAAAGTTAATAGGCAAGGCAGTTGTAGAAAAACATGAATGTTTGCTTTCATCAAAAGTTTAATCCATAATCTCAGATTCACAACAATCACAACCTCTTGAAATGATTCAAACTTATCAGTTTCAAACTTTCCATCATGATCACTATGAATAGTTAATTCTCATATCCTAATTTCCTCTATATCTAAGTATAGAAGGTTCTAAATTACTTAAATGATTCAGTCTTTTATTTTAGGAATCAAACCTATGTAAATCTAGAGTAATCATAAACAATCACTAATCTATATGATTTACCTTCTTGGTAGGCTATACTAATGGGTCCAAATAGATTCATATGAATATGTTCTAGTGGCCTAGTTGTGATGATATCCTTAATTGGATGAAATAAAGACTTATATATTAAAATCATCAGGAAATTATTGAAGAAGAAATTTGTTAGTACTCCATACTACATTTACAACATCAATTCAAAATAAGAGAATTTAGCCAAATATGAAGAACTAGTAAAGAATAATTATTTTTATTAATTGCACCAAAACAATGAAAGTACAAAAGAGAACATATCACTAGATGGGTTCATATATCACCTCAATACTCCTTGAACTTATAGAATTGTTTCCACAAACACAAGCCAAATACTCTAACAAAATGTATCTAGTACTTCTCAAAATTCCTTTAGTTGACACTCAAAAAGACAAATTAGATAAGAACAATAAAGATTGAAATGAAACAAGTGGTTGAACTCCTCCACTAACATGAAAAATGGACTTTTTACAAAAAATAAAAAAACATACAAAATGGATTCTGGAACTACAGCGCTTAAGTCACTTGCACCGAGGTGCCCATAAATTAAATTAATCTTGTTGTGCTGAAGCGTTTCCTTTGTTGTGGTGCTTGCTGATATGGACCCCCTATTTAATGAATCGACACATCACTTCATTGGTAGATTATAGCCGAAAACGATTCACCTATAGTGTCATTGTGCTAGAAGTTGGTGCAACAACACTTTGTAGAAAGAGGATAACTTTACAGTGCTAACTCCTCTGATGTTACGGTATTGCAAAAAAAAGAAAGGGTGCTACAATTTCTATATTTGGGATCTCTAGTGGTGTCAATGATGGCGTCACAGAAGAATTGTTTCTGACATGATAACACTGTACCATACTTGAATATTTTTTCCATTTTCTATATTTCTTGCACAAACACAACTAAAACAATGTGTTTTAACTAACAAATTAACACATAAAATATAACATTATTTATATTAACCAATATCATTTTCATATACTTCATAATTAAATGTTACACATGTTTCTAAAAATACAGCAATATGAAGATTAGGATCCTCAACACGAGATACCCCAAATAAAGTATTTTGAGCTATTCAAACAATTTCAGGTTTAACATCAAAAAATTTTGTTTGAATGTTTGACCTATTAATGCTTTGATGGATTCTATCTACAAAAGGGTTAGTGTATTCTCTTAAAAGTCTAGACTAGACATTATTATTAAAAATGGTTTGCCATGTTTGATTCATTTTTTATTTTTTCTTACTTTTCTAATTTTTCTAAGTTATTTTTTCAAATTTCTAATCATTTTGAGAGTGACAAGTTTCAACCCAACTACAAATGCAATGAATATTAGCAATTATAAAAGCAAATCTACCACTCTATAATTTTCTATTAAACAAAAATAGATTAAATAAGTAAATTAACATAATTAGGGACGAAAATAAATCTTTAACTCTAAATTGAATTTAACACTTACGCAATAAAAAAATAAAGTTTTTCTTACTTTATGATTACAACAAAACTAATAGGTATGCTAATAACAACATTATGGTGAAGTAAATATAAAAAGGATTATACATATGCAACTATAAAGTAAGAGGAATTGAGAAAATGAAAGAAAATTAATGAATTTTAGAATTAATATTAACTTGCTAATATGACTTTGAATACCAACAATTGCACATAAAACTTTTGATAAGAATGTGTAATATTATAAAATGATGTATGCGTTGCAAGAAAGTAATAAATTAATGAGTAAAGTATCATTCCAAAGTGGATTTAACTTATGTATAATTTGAAAAACTACTTACTAATTTTGTAAACCACTATTAAGTTTTCTTGTGAAATAAATGTGAATTGATAAAAGTAAAATGTGAGCTTTAATTTTTTATTTTTTTATTTTTGGAGTTTTTATTTTTTATAAATTATATAAAATTTGTGAACTAATAATGTTCTTAATTTCAAATAGATTTCAATAGGTTAATGTGGCTCAAAGCAATAGTAATCTTTTGCTTCTATCAAGTTTATTTGGATTCTAACTAGTGTTGCATTTTAAACTTCTCCTCAAGTTCCCAAATATTAAACTAACCCATGTCTAGGTCTAATTAAAGTTTTTTTAAATTTCTTTTGTTGATTTCACTATATCTCGATCGAGGCCATGGATCATTGTAGATTTTAAAAAGTGAGTGACCAATTAAGTAGCTAAATTAATCATAGAAATATATGAAACGTAACATAGCATTACTCAACACAAGTAATCTATCTTTGAAAATGCATAGAAATTAGTGTACAAACTGTAAAAAAAAAGTTTATTTCATTTCTAAACATACTTGAAATAAAAAGTGTAAACTATTTTTCTACACATGAAAAGTGTAAAAAGTTAGAGGAATATAATTTGTATTATCTTGGGAAGCTATGATAAATTGGATTTGATCATATATGACCCCTTTATCAGAACACATAATATTACCTTTCTATGTTTCACACATACAACACACATAAAATAAAAAAAATTAAACTAGGTTACCACTACTCAAACTCTCCTAATAAAAGTCCACCTTATATGAGAAATGATTCACCAAATTATAGATTATGAAAAAAATGCTTTGATACCACAATGAAGACATATATGGTGTTGTAGTGCTATGTTGTCATCTAATATGGTCATCTATGGCCCTACAAGCAAGTTGTATTTATAACTTCTATTTATAATAAATTGAAAAATAATTTTCTTTTAAATCATCTTGTACTTTATACATATACATGTTTTCTTAATTTTTGATAATTTTTCAAAATTATAGATATAAACCTTAGACAAAGGTTCAGAAAGGGAATCAAGTACTACCTATGGAAGCTTGATTTATTGGGCGACATATACTTACAATTCTAAGAACCCACCATCTTCTTCAAGGAGTACTTTAAGTGTGAGAATGCTCGCATGAGTGTGATTAATAATTGAGAAGTTATTGTCGTTCTTATACAACTTCTATGGCCCTAGGAGAAAGTTGTATTTATAACTTCTATTTATAGTAAAATGAAAAAGAATTTTCTTTTAAATTGTCTTGTACTTTATACATATACATGTTTTCTTAATTTTTGATAATTTCTCAAAACTATATATATATATATATATATATATATATATATATATATATATATATATATATATATATATATATATATATATATATATATATGTGTGTGTGTGTGTGTGTGTGTGTGTGTGTGTGTGTGTGTGTGTGTGTGTGAGCACTCATTAATATATGAATGTAGATTAATAATTGTGTGTGTGTGTGTGAGAGCACTCATTAGTATATGAATGTAGATTAATAATGGTAACATGTAAGAGAACTTATTTGTCTAAGAATATAGAATATTATCTTCTTTCTTTTTTTAGTTCTTAACTCTTCATTGCATAATGCTTATATTAGAATGATAAAATTTTTCAACTCAAAACTATAAGTTCATCTTTATCTAATAAACCCCCCAAGCTCTCAAGTTCACATTAATGCATTATTCAAAACCATTCAAACTCCATTTAAAGTCAAACCATCTTGATTTGACATTGTAAAACTTCAATCTATAGTCAATCAGTTGATCAAAAATCATTTTGACCCTCCAGGGTGAAATATGGTTCTATTTTGAGTTTAACTATGATGATAATTACTATGATCTTGCAGTTTTATAATATGAACCTTTTTTTTTTAAGAATGAAAAATTGCATTGATAATTGCATGGAATCTAAATACAAACTAATGAGAGTAAACTAACCTATCACTTTCTTCCTTCACAAGTTGAACAAAAGAAGGTGGTAGTTTACTCTCACAAAATAAGTCCCAAACAAAATCATAAGAAAAAGCTAAGTTAGCGCAATAGTGGGCTAACTTATTACAACTATGTCCAACATGATGGAAAAAAAATTATTACAATTACCTAAGAATAGACAATTTTCATCTTCAATCCTTCCATCTAACTACTTCTCTTTATTGTACACTTCATGAAGAAAATGGATCACATTTTTATTATCACCTTCTATAATAATACCATTAGCATCTAGCAACCTCCCTTCAACACATTCTTCAAAGAAGTAATTAGCAAAAGCTTCCATTGTTCAATGTTTATTTTATACCACTCGTGAGGCGGGGGATGCCAAAAATAAGAAAACAATCTAGAAAACTGATTACCATCCCAGTTTTCCAAGAGTATAGGATTCCTTTTCCCCATATTTACAAAGTTGAGAACACTAGCAGCAGTTAATGTATCACTAGACTCCACCTTTCAATGCTTGATTTTATTTCTATTATTCCAAGAAAACCATAACAAAGAACAATAAATTCTAACCACGATGGGATTAGTTCCATCCAACGTTTCCAACTAATACAAACACTCCTGGAATGAATTGTATTTCAGGATAAAAAAACCCTAGCTTCTTAATACATCAATCACTTTTAACAGCTTTATGCACAAAGTGGTAACATGATTGATGTCTTCAACCTCTCCACATCCTCTAGGAAAAAAATTTAAGGTACTTAACTTCCTCTTTATAAGAAAATCTGTTGTGGGAATTGCTGCCTTTCATAACCTCCACATAAACAGCTCTACCCGTGCATTTAACTTCAATTTTTGTATCCATGTTACAGAATCCTCTTCTAACTCCTCCTTTAAGTCTTCCTCTTTAATCAAAGCTGAAATAGATATTCGAGAAAACTTTTTTTCAACTCTAAGAATTCCTTATCATGTCTTCTATAAATCTGAATATTACTTATCCAAGTAACTAAATCTTCTCTAAAGTATAACATTATTCTGTCAAGAATCCATCTTCCCTCATGAATGAAGAAGTCAAGTTTTGCATCCTCATCTTCAAAGTTGGCAACAAAAGTGGGCCACTTGAGCAAGCTTTTATCCAAGATCCATACATCTTTTAAAACATTAATGCTGCTACCCAAAACAATCTTCAATCTAACTGCACTATTGAGAGCTTTCCGTCCACAATCAATGATCTTCCAAGATGGAGATCCATCCTTCATATTTTCAGTACTCCACCAATCCTCCCCATATTTCGACAGTAAATTCCTGTTAAGTAAAGAAGAGGGATTATCCAATAGTTTCCATGCTAACTTAGCCTTAATGGACCCAAGCTAGATAATGCTGACTGGATACCCCAACCTCCTAAAGCATTTGGTTTACATAGCACTTCCCAAGCCACATAGTTCAGCCCATGACTACCATCAACTTTATTCCAAATGAAATTTTTAAAAAATTTCTCAAAATCCTTCAAAATACTTAAAGGAATGAGAGCGTGTGTCATAAGAAATAATGGAAGATGGACAAATACTGATTTCTTTAGCACCAACTTTCCAGCCAAGGACATAAATCTAGTACTCCATGCATTCAACTTCTTCATAGACTTATCCATAAAAAATTGGAAATCAATCTTCTTTAACCTCTTTAATTCAACCCTTGTTCCCAAGTACTCCAATTCTTCCACCAATTTGAACCCTAAGAATTTTGAAATTTTCTTCTTCCTCCTTCAATCAACCACTTTACCACAAATCATAGCAGATTTTTGGTAGTTGATTCTTTGACCGGTCCAGTTACAATAGTCACTAATGATTGCATTCAACTTTCTTATACTTCTCAGTCTGGCATAAGAGAATAATAGCACATCATTTGCATAGAGTAAATGAGAGATCTTTTGTTCCTTTGGAGCAATCTTAATACCCAAATCCTTTCCCTATTGAAAAAACCATTAGAAAGCAATTGAGAATAGGCAATGATATCTTCGCCTCCCAAGATAATATATCATTCATGAAGACATATTCGATTTCAAAACTAAAAATTCTTTAAATTAACTTTCCCAAATTAAATTAACCTTTTCAAAACTCCAACTTTTTGAATCAATCAAAAAAGATTCTCTTATGATAACCATATATTGACCTCATTTTTGTATGAGGTCATTAGGACCAATCCTAACCTTTAATCATAGATCTAGTAGTTGATAGGCATCCAATTGTTAATCATCCAGATCTTCAATTCAATCAAAATCTAGACTTCAATTCATTTAAAAATCATTACCCTAGTTTAAACCACAATCCGGCCTTCTAACTAGTTTCCAATATAGCTTCAACCCTATCCAATCATTAATAATCATTAAAATGATTGTGATTAGTTTAGATAATTAAAATTGAAGAAATTAATTCTAGAACCTAGTTTATGCCATGAAATTCAGACCAATGTAAGGCTAAAAGGCTATCATGAAAGCCTTTCTCAATTATTTTTCAAACCCTTCAAACCCCAGTCAAAAGATCTCAAATTCATGATCAATCAATTACATATAGATTAAGGATGTCTATAGGGTCATCCCTCCAAATTTGAGCATAATCTGAGGTCTCAAATCTCAAAAACTAAATCAATTTCCAAAGGCTATAAAACTTTTAAATATTTACAAACTATGCCACTGAACATTCTACCATGTGGATTTTGACCTTGACACCTTCCCCAACACCATTGATCATATCCAAACCTTTGATTATGACACATTAAGCATAAAACTACATTTTGGTGGAGGGTCAAAATGACAAAAATGCCCCTTAAGGGTAAAATTTAAGTTTTTTTTTAAATCAACATAGCCTAGTCAAACTAAACCTCAAAACCACTTCCAATGCATATTAAACATCATTAGGAACGCATAAGACTCAAAACCCAGACTATGGTCAAGCCTTGTTGACCAAGTCAACCAATTTTGACCAAAATGCCCCTTAGGGGTTTGAATAGCCATTTTTATCTATATGGTCTTCTCCTTGCTTGGAACCACTCATACTCAACTAAATACAATATTTTAAATCTGTTTAGGTCAAACCCAAGTAGTGGGTCAATTTGGTTGACTAAGGCAACCTGGGTTGACTAGTGCCCCTTAATAGTCTAAATGGTTAATTTGATTCAAATGACCATTCTAACCCATGGGACCATCTCTACCATACTCCAAATATCATTTCAAACTTGTTGAGCCAAATCCAAACTCTAGGTCAACCTAGTTGACCAAAATGACAATGGTTGACCAAAAAGCCCTTTAAGGGTCTAAATTCCATTCTAAACTAAAATTACCTCCACTAGACTCCAAACATAATACTAAACTTATTTAGCTCAAACCTAAGTCCTAAGTCAACCTGGGGGACCAAGTTAACCGAGGTTTACCCAAGAGCCTCTTAAGGATTTAAATGGGTCAATCCAACCCATTTAACCAATTTAAATCCTCAAATCTCTCAAGTTCACGTCAATGTATGATTCAAATGCATTCAAAATTCATTTAATGTCAAACCATCTTAATTTAACATGGTCAAACATCAATTTATTATCATACCTTACAATATATGAGTTCAAGCATTCAAACACTAAAACCATTTCCTTTAGATTAATCAAAATTAATTTACTTGATACCTTTAATACTTCTTATATCACTTCAAGCCAAGTCTTTTTCATTTTGACCAAGTTAACTTATTTAGACTTGATTAAACTCATTTAAGCTTTCATATCTATACTCAAACTCTAACTCTATGGCCTTATACTTCTCTCAAATCATCATATTAGCATTCCATACTATTCCACCTACCACCTCGGCAAACATGATCTATTGACTAATCAAACTAGTCAACAAGTCTCTAAAAGACATTTAAATGGTCAAATATTTTTAGCTCTTAAATCCACTCCACTTAAAACATCTCCAGTAGCTCAAACCCTCCTCTAAAACTTTCTAAGCACCCTCTGATCCCATATATAGCTCTAAATTAGCTCTTAATTATCCTATATGTACAAAGGACAAAAGTGACTTTCCACCTAATTATCCTTGTAAGTGTCCATGCCTTCTGCTCCTAATAACCCAAAGGTACGTGTTAAGTACCCTAGTATGCATCAAAACCCATCTAGCCACCCATTCAATTCCAAGGAGTTTGAGTTAGGCAAAATGAAATATATAGCACATTCCTAACACTACCAATCTCTCACTTCAACAAACCTCCCAAAACAAGTGAGAGAAATAAGGGAGAGAAGCTCTGGGATTTTGAATAGAAATTTTTCAAATTCAGCTCGACACATGTTGGCAGAATTTTTGGTAGTGACGGAAATGAGACCGACGAACTACTTCGACTGTCTGTCAACAACGGAGTCTCTTCGTTCTTATTCAGAGGTTATACATACTTCTTCAAATAATGCTCCGTTGGTTTTTAGGATCCTTTGATCCTATCATCTAAGCCAGTGTCTCTGGTTATTGGCAAAGGAAAGGAAATTATGGAAATTCAGAAGATCAAGTCTCCTCGTATGGGATCTATTAGAAATACAGTCGATTTTGATGCTTCTCCCCCTTTTGGATTGAAAGTTTTTTGTAAATATATTTAGTAACAATACTAGTAAATCTGCTTTAGCTGAAGAGGGAGCCTCTGTTATGCAACAAATGAAGATGGATGCTCTAGTTATTTGTGGAAATTCTCCTATCAGTTCTTTTTAAAAAATTGTTCAAGAGGTTGAAAACCTGAATGAAAACAAAGTATCAATTACTATGAGTAGACAAAAGTATATCAAAGTTAACATGGACAAGAAGGAAACTTTTTTAACAGAGGATAGGATAGCGGTAAAATTGCATGAACCAAATGTCAAAAAAATTTTAGAGAAGTTAAAATTTTTAAATATTGTTAAGGTTTTTAGACACAATATCCCAATTCATCTGATTTCTAATGAGCTAAGAAGATAGTGGGAGATTTATGGAAAATTTCATATTACATCTCTTGGTTTGGGTTGGTTGTTATGCTCCTTCTTTTCAATGGAATCAATGGAAAATGTGATCTCAGGTAGACCATGGTTCATAAATGGTCATATAATTGGTATGGACAAATGGATCCTCAACTCTTTTCAAAATTCATTTGTCGGATTGTCCTCCCCAGTTTGGATCAGAATGCCAAACCTACCTCTTTATTGCTAGGATGAAGTGAATGTTGCTTGAATAGCCTAGAAAGTGGGAACTCCTATGTTGATAGATGCTAACATGTTCCATTGGAGTAGATGTGAATTCACTAAAGTTTGCATCCGGATAGAGCTGGACAAGAAACTCCCTTTAGGAGTTTGGGTGGGAGGAAGAAATAACTATTTCTTTCAAAAAATAGAATATGAGAAGATATCTTCATGACATTTTGTTGATAGTTATGGTTTTAAAGAGGGAAGAAAAACATTCTAAGCTATGAAGGAACTTGAAAAGGACACATCAAATTTATTAGGTAAATCTAATACTAATGATATGTCCTATGGGCCCTGGATCCATGTCAATTACAACAAAAAAAGAACAAATGCCAAGAAGGTTTTTGTCCCCAAATACAATCCTCTGTTAGCAAAGAATTTGAGCAAAAATGATTCTCGGGAAGAAGAAAAAGATCCTGTTACTAAACCTATTTTGAAGCTGGCAGAAGGTAAGGATGTTGAACCTCATTGTGGAGCATTGGATGGCTCAATAAAGGTTTCTTCCATTGAAGGTATGAATTCTTCATTTTTTTAACAATCATCTGATAACGTAAAATAAGATATCACTGGTAATAACATGTTCAAATTATTGCATGAGCATTATGGAAATGTTGGGGAGGAAAATAATTCAGTTTTGGAGCTTGCTGATGAAGATGAAATAGAAGAAGGGGAGGTCGAGAGAAATATTGTAATGGAAGATAGGAGTAATATTCCGATGTTCAAAATTCCATATGTGGTAAACAATAGTGATTCTGCTGTTACTAGTGCGGAAAACTTAGATAATATTGATAATGTGGTTTCTGTTATTAAACCCAAACTACAAAAGGAACTCAAATTCCTTGGTCCCTTGAATAACTCTTCAAGGCATAAAAAACCTGAAGTTTGATTAAAAAAAAGGAATGGGGGTCCTTTCCCCTTGGTGGGAAGATGAGTTCCTTAGATTTTTGGAATTGCAGAAGGTTGAATAAAAGGGAAGCCTCTCTCTACTTGAAGGAAGTGGTAAAAGATTGGGATGTATTCTTTATTGGAATTGTGGAATCAAAAATCTCCTTGATTGCTAATTGGGATTTTTGTAAATTTATGGATAAGGATTGGGATTTCTTCCTTTACCCTTCTGATGGACTCTCTAGTGGTTTAATGGTTATGTGGAGGACTTATTTGGCTTCATTTTCTATATTAGAAGCCTATTCTCAATGTATCATTGGTGAGCTGAAAATTGTAAACAAAGGTACTTTGGTTGTATCTACTATATATGGGAATAGAGAAGTATGTGGCAGGAGGGAATTATGGAATCTATTGTGGAAACATTCTAATTTAACATCCCTACAGTTGGGGGGGGGGGGGGACTTCAACTATATTTTTCTTCAAGGAGATAAAAAAGGAGGGAAAATTCAATTTTTCTCTTGGGCCTCAAGAGATGATCTCATTCATGAATGAGTTTGATTATCATGAGGTAGGTGTAATTGGCCCATATTTCACTTGTTGTAATACTAAGAAGGGGAGCTCTCGCATTTGGGAAAGACAAGATAGATGTCTTTTGAATTCTAAAGCTTTGGAATCTATTCAAAATGCTTCTACTAGGCATTTGGCAAGGGTAGCTTCAAATGACTGCCCCATTATTCTCAAAATATTTGATAAATCTATTTATAAAAGCAAATTGATGGGATTTAAAGATGTATGGATTTTGTACCCAGCTTCTATGGCAATTGCTCGTAACTCTTGGAATAGAGTTAATGATTGTGAGCTCACGGAGAATATTAATAAGAAATTTTGAAGAACACTCCAGGGTTTATTTTTCTGGAGTAGAGCAAAGCATCAAGACTTATTGGTGTTAAAAGAAAAATTAAAGAATGAAGTTGTCAAACTGTAGTTGGAGGAAGTGGAGTCGAACAGTTTTTGTAATGAAAAACATCTCCTTCTCATATTCAAAGTAGGTGAATTGAACACTACACTAGCTCGGTTGAATACCTGGTGGAGACAAAGAGTTAAAATTAAATGGTTCAAGGAAGGAGACATTAATTCCAACTTTTTCATGCCTTTGCTAATGAATGAAAGAATGGTAATCTCATTAAACAGGTAAGAGGTTCCAATGGCTATATGGTGGAGGATCAAGAAGGAATAGAAAGTGATATGTTTCAGTTCTTTTGCAATAAATGGAGTAGATCATGTTTTCTTAACAATTGGCCAAAAAAATTGCACAAGTTAAATCAAGAGGATTGTAATTTTCTGGATTTGAATTTTACAATCCAGGAAGTTAAAAATGTGATTGAAAGACTAGGGAGGAGCATCTCCCCATGCCTGGTTGGAATTTCTTATTCCTTTCTCAAATCTTAGTGGAAGATTATGGGGAAGGATGTGTGGTCAGCTACCTCTAATTTCTTTACAACGAGTACAACATGGTCAAAGTGGAAAGAAACAAGGGTAAAACTTAATCCTAAAACAGTTAATCAGGTAGATCCATCTAACTTCCATCCTATTAGCTTATGTTTATCCATTTATAAAGTTGTGGCAATGGTTCTATTGAATAGAATGCTTAGAGTTTTTCACAAACTTATTTCTGAGAATCAAGCTACTTTTTAAGAGGTAGAATATTGTCTCGTCACATATTACTGGTTCAAGAAATTTTTAATAAATTTAGATTTTCAAAATCTAAAAAGGGATTGGTTGCAATCAAAATTGATATGGAATAAGCTTATGATAGTATGGCTTGGCAAACTTTGAAACATGTTTTGGAGTACTTTGGCTTTCCTAGGAATTTTTCTAGGCTATTGATGGAATGTGTGGTAAACCCCAAATTCTCTATTTTTGTGTATGGTAAAGACTCTAAGTGGATTGAAGCCAAAAGTGTCTTTAGACAAGGATGCCCGCTATCCCCATACTAGTTTATTCTTTGTACTCAGCTCTTGACTAATGGGTTTAGTCAATGTGATAATTTGGGCATCAAAGTGGTTGCGGCATCTCCCAAAATATCACATTTACTCTATTCCGATGACATTATTATATTCTCTGAAGATAAGACTTGGGATTTGAGGAAGATCAGAAAGATTGTTTATAATTATTATAAGTAGACTAGGCAAAGTGTTAACTTTCAAAAATCTGCTATTATTTTAGGCAATTCTATTTCTCGATCTAAGAAAAAAATTATTTCAAAGTTATTGAAGTTTAGGGAAGTTAAAGAGCTTAAGTTTTTGGGTGTTAAAATGGCTTTAAGGAGGTTCATTTTATCTGATTTTTTATGTATCCTATAGAAAGCTATGGGGAAAATTAACGGTTGGGGCAACAAATACTTTTCTTTGGCTGGTAAAATGGTTTTTAATTATCAAAGTTGTGATTTTATCAATTCCAATTTTTATGCTACTCACTCTTTGGTTCCATTGAGTATCTTGAATGAAATTGGTAGGATGTGCAGAGACTTCTTATGGAATAAACAGGGTGGTATTCAAGGCATTCATTATATGGCATGGAAGAAACTATGAAAAATGCTAGATCAAGGGGGGAGAGGTATTCATTCTGTTGTTACTACGGTTGGGCCTTTTAGAACAAATTTTCATGGAAGTTTATTAATAATCCTAATTTGATTCTTAACACATCATTGAGGAGCAAGTATGGTGAAGACATCTGGCACTATAGCAATAAAAAAAATGTTCATCAACCTAGAAGATTATCATTAATGGCTTGGGTTTTCCCTGACCATTGTTATGACGGAGGTTTTCATCATCTGGAAATTCAGTAGATACTCTCAAGGATGTGTGGATTCTAGACAGAAGTATTGAAAAATGGCCTACATTTTTAGCTGTGCTGGAAGGTGAGTTTTCATCTATTGATAATTTTATCAATAATGGGAATTGGAATACAAATGAATTGAATAAATATTTTGGTAGCACTTTGGTTGATACTATTTTGAAACTACAGATTTTTCATGAAATATCTAGAGATCATTTGGAACTTTATAACAAGTTTACAGGAAAATCCATTTCTAGAATGGATGCAAAATTTAATTTGGATTTAAATGATCAAACAAGTTACTGAAAATACATCTCCCTCCCCATGTAGAATGTTTCTGGTGGAGAAAAGCTTTTCCCATCTTTGATTTTTTAATGCAAAAAAAAAATTTTGGAGTGATGTCTTTGTCCGAGAGGTTGTATAGCAGTAGAAGATGAAGAGCATGTCACGATCAAATGTGAAAAATTAATTCTTATTATTTAATTGCTTAATAAATGGGGATTTCCTGTGCCAATTTTTTATTCTTTCTCATAGTGTATTTATATTTTGGAAGTTCTCTCTTCTACAAAATGGTTTATGGCTAATCTCTACTGCACTTTGATATTCTTCTCTTGCAAGAGTAGGAATTGTGTTCAGCATGGTTCCAAAAAATTTGCTTGGTTTTATATTGCTTCAAATGCTATCAGCATTACATTAAATTTAGCAATATTAAATAGCTATTCAGACTACTAGGGTGTTAATCAGCAATTGCTGTCTCATACTTGGCACCCTCCTCCATCTGGATGGATCAAATTAAATTTTTATGCTACTTTGGTGAAGTCTAATGAAGCCAGTCTTAGTGGCATTTTTATAAACTCTAAAGGAAGGTTTTTACTTGCTTATGGAATCAAAATAGTTCATTGGGATAGCAAATTGTTGGAGCTTTTTGCTTTTAGATCATTGAAGAAAATCATTCATGATTGGAAAATTGAAGCCAACGAGATTGTGATTGATGGTGATAATCACAATGTCATCAAGTATCTTAAAGGATAGGTTTATAAAGGGATTGGCTTTGATAACTTTGGTTTGGTCGAAGACTTCTCCTTTCTTAAGGATTTTGGTAATATTATTTTTCATTTCACACATATAAAGAGTAATAAGTTAGCTGATTTCTGTGCTAACGTGGCTTTATTAGGTGATTTTTTTTTGGATGATCTTAGTGCTAGTAATA
This sequence comes from Dendrobium huoshanense, assembly GCA_016618105.1. NCBI lineage: Eukaryota > Viridiplantae > Streptophyta > Magnoliopsida > Asparagales > Orchidaceae > Dendrobium > Dendrobium huoshanense. Next base: position 57,594,115 of record CM028359.1, read on the forward strand.
TTCCTCTTACTTTTTTAAATTTATTAAAGGAGGATTGTGAAAGATTTCCTATCACAATGTAGTTTGTAATAATTTCTTCTCTTTAATGCAAAATGCATTTCTTTCAAAAAAAAAAACAAACAAACCTCACAAAGTTCCTTTGAATTTTTGTTTGAGCTTCGCACAAGTCCCTCTACCTTTCCCAAGTTCAAATCACTCAGTCGGACCTAGCAAGTGATGACTTTCCAACCACATTAACTACAACTCCGTCCAACTTCAAGCTCTCTCAATCTTGTGCATTTTAGACCGCACTTTCATTAAGGGAAACTTGTGAGGGTAATATGTAAACTTAAAGAATTCATGACCCCTCAAATCTAATAGTTGGATTAGGTATAAACTTAAACCCTGTCCTAGGATCAGTTAGTTTTAAATAGAATTGCAAAAAGTTTTTTTAAAACCAAAAAATTTGATCCCCATGAATGCTCTTCACTCCGGTAACCACTTTTAAAATTTCATTGGATTTGAGTTCGAGTTTTAGTTTTACATTAATCTTAAAGATACAATATGTCAATCACTAATCTCACCATCAATGATTGATATCTCATCATTTCGTACTTTTATTTAATCTTAGTTTTCCTCTATTTCATGAATAATCATTTGGCGTAATCGTAAATGTTGATTTGAAATAGCACGTGAAACAATATTTTAGATCAACGGTTAATGAGGATAAATGGCTACGGGTATCAAAGTTGCACCTCCACGTAATCATTGGGCATTATTGCACCACTAAGTAAACATGTCGATGATTGCCCCTGTTACTGCATTTTCGATCAACCTAATTAGATGCAGAAGTCTGGCCCACTGCCATCGCCATTTCAACTCATTAAACCAAAGCACTCTGAGTTTTATTCTATCACTATTTTTTGAATTAAAATTATCTAAAGTTAATTTAATATTATTTTAAATTTAGGAAAATCTAAAAAATCATTAAACATTAAATATTATTTAAAAAATTAAGTGTAATATATCAAAATTCTAACTTTTTTAAAGCTTTAAAATAAAAGTTAAATTAAATTTAAATATTATATATATTTCAAAATATTTCCAATATTAAATATTAGATATTTTAAATTAACATTTAATTTAAAATAATTCAATTATTTTAAAAATATAAGAAATACACTTTAAAGTGTTCTGTAATTTTAGGAGAATGCATTAAAATTATTTTAAATTTATTTTAAAATAATTTTAATATTAATAACATTTAATTATTTGAAATCCATTTAATTATGAAAATATTCAAAGAAAATTATTAAAAACTCAAATTTAATCAAAATTTTTAATATTTTATATCAAAATTTTAATATTTTATATAAAATACTTAATATTTTATATCAAATACTTAATATATATATATATATATATATATATATATATATATATATATATATATATATATATATATATATATATATATATATATATATATATATATATATATATATATATATATATATATATATATATTGTAAAATATTTTATGTATTTTAAATGATTTTAAATACTTAAATATTTTGATATAAAATTAATATTTAATTAAGATAAACTTTGAAAAAATTTTAAAAATTATCTTCAATTTTTTAAAAATTTTATAGGATTTTTAAAATTAATTTTGTGATATTAAATATTTTTTAATAATTTTAAAAGTTTTTTATTTTCTAAAAAATTTAAAAAATATCAAAGAAAATTTAAATTCAATTAAAAAATATTAATTAAATTTATTTAAAATTTTCAAATTATTAAATAATTTAATTTAAAGTTAATTTCAAAATTAAAAATACTTATTATATTTTAAATGATTTTAAATTTCAACTATTTTATGTTTAATAGTTATTTAATTTAATATAAATCCAAATAACTTATACATTTTAAAAAAATATTTTAAACTATTTCAAATTAGAAAGGATCTTTAAAATATTTAAAAATTTAAAAAAATTTAAATATTTAATATATTATAACTAATTTTAATTCTTTAATTATTTGAATATTGAATTGATATCAATTAAAAATTCATCCAAATATTTTTAAATTTTTAAAAACTATATTTTAAAATATTTTCAAGTAATTTGAGAATTTAGAACATTATTTTGAATTTTTGTTAATAATTTATATTGTTTAAAATTAAAATTATTATTTTCATATATTTTTATTTTCAAAATTATCAATTTATTTTAAATCTTTGATTAATTTTAGTGTGGGTCTTAAAATTTTAAACATATTTTGAGCTTGATTGAATAGAATTAATGGGGATTTGATTGATGACTGACTAAATTTCAATTATTCATTCTTTAGTTTCCTTATTATTTAATTTATTTCTTAATATTCATGTGTAGGATGCACATATAAGGTTATCGATTGAATGTTGATCCATTATTAAATCATTAGAATCTTGATTGAAGGCTTTGTTAGTCTTCTTCTTAAGAATTTCTAGGATTTCGTGGACCACCTCATAGACCAGTCTAACTTCTATTGACTCATCATTGATGGGTATGTACCCTTTATATTATGCCATCTCCTCAAATACTTCCTCACCAAGCTTAGATAGAACTTCTTGGAATTTAAGATCTTCATTGGTGACTAGCTCTATAGCTAAATTATCAAACATTTCCTGATCGATATTTGGAACAAACCTCTCCCCTCTGACTATCTCAGGGTCAATAGTCATGAGGGTGACATCTTCAATAGGCTGAGGCACATCCACCTTGACTGGTTATGAAGGAGCATAAGTAGTGATAACTCTTATATCAAGTGGGGTGGAGTCCTCACATCCTTCAATTTGGAGTCGGGGGACATACATTAGTGGTAGATCTAGACTGTATCGAATTAGGATTCCTCCATATCTATTCAACTTCTTTGGAATATACTACCTTTTTGGTGACATGAGCCTCTTGCCCTTAGCATGTAGAGCTTTCAAATTCTTTGATGCCTCTTTAGATTTAGTTACTACTTAGGCCAACCTTGACAACATTTAAGTATAAATTGATGGCCTACCATTATGGGGGTGGCCCTTGCCAGATCTGGTTAAGACTATCTTCTCTGTCTTTATACATGGGAGGTGCAACACCTAGAGGTAACCATCTATTAAAATAAAAGTGGCAAGTTGCTTGACAATTTTTTTTCCTCACTAGATGTGGATTAGATTTCTTTTATATGTTTACTCATCCCACAGAACATTCTTTTTGAATTTATGTAAGATCAGCCCCTTCCACTGTCTCTTGTATGTTTCCTTTATCGCACCTGCCTGAGCAGCGCAGGTGTGGATTATATTTCTTAAGATTCTAGTCCTAAAAATTTTTTTCTCCTTAAGGGTTTTCCTAGAGTAGTCCACCGAACATCGTCGAGGGATGAAAATCATGTAGATTCTCTCCTCCCCTATAGCATATGTGATGTGATAGAAATGACTACCTTTAAGGAGTGGAGAAGTGATAGGAATCGTTTGCTCCTCAGCAACCTTTGGCTCAACTAAATTCAATCTTCCATTTTTTTAGTCTTTAATATTTTCGTCCTAACCCTCCTTAGGTAGTTTTACCTTGCATTCTTACTAGTAAAGAGGATTTCATACTCGACCCATTTTCAAACATAGACTTGATTTTATTATCAAAAATTGGTTTTAGTTCCTTATCCTCCCTAGAGGATACAATAGGTATGCAGGCAACAACAACATCCATTTTTTGCATACGAGAGTAAGTCTTTGCCTTGATAGTTATCTAAATAAGGGGAATGTCCTTATCTCCTTCATTGGCAAGGTTGACAATTATTTCCATATTGATAGACAACTTGAGGTTCATGAAACCCATCCCAAACTAAATTTTATTATTCAAAATTAGCTCCTCAATGTACAGAGCTTGATCAATAAAAAAATCTGCTTTTTGGGCATTATTTTTGAATTTGATTATCTGAAATTTGAATTAGAATTTTTGAATTAAATTTTTAAAAAAAATCTTATATTTTATCACATATATTGAATCATAGAAACTATAATCCATAATTGTATGATAAAATATAAAAGTCAACTGTGAATTGAAGAAGTGAGTTTTCAGCTCATATGTTGGAATATAGGGAGATGTTATAGAAAAGTATATAGAAATGATAATCTGGAGTTGATTTTGAAAAAGGATTGTTAATTTTCTTACAAAATTGACAAATTTTATGCAAATTTTGAAACACAACATGTTGAGTTTGCACTCAGCATGAAGGTTTACAAAATTCACATAGAAAATCTAAAGATTTTTGGCTTGAATCATTTACCCCATATATTGACTTAGAGATCAAATGTGAAAGCCTATATTCGAACTTAAAATTAAATTTTGAATTTAAAAATTGAATGATCTACTATGAATTGTCAAACTCAACATATTGAAATTCCTTTGAATATGCAGGTTTGTAACATTCACATAAAGATCTAGAAAGGTTTGGTTTAACTCTTTCGCTCCACTAATTGACTTAGGAACAAAATTTCAAAGACTGACTTTGATAGAGGTTTCCTAACTCACCTTTCTTTTGACATGTCTTATTAATGTTGTCATACTCAGCCAAAAAAGAAATTGGTAAAGGGACCAGCATAAGAAAGGTAGTCAAAATTATTAATGAAATAAATTTTTTACCATTATTAAAGATGGAGAGAGAAATTTATCTCAAGCGGAGTCATCATTTTTTTTTTGATAGAAAAAGTTGATTTTTAAAAAAGTTAATTTCATTTGGAGAATTTTTATTTCTAGAAATTTTAGTTTTGAAATCAAAAACATCATTATGAATGATATATTTCCTCGAGAGGCGAACATATCATTCCCTAATTGATTCATATTATAAAACAACAAGTTCATCTTAATTATTGTAATCAAACTTAAGGAAGAACCACATATGACCCAAAAGGTCAAAATAATATTTGATCGAGTGCTTGACTATAATAATCTTGACAATTTAATTTCATAATAAAAATTATGATAATAAAATGATATGTCTTCATGGAGGAAAAATATATCATTTACTATCAATTATTTAAATATGATGATAATGTTCATTAAGTTTGATTTTTCCCAAAGATAATTAAGTAAAATTTAAAAACTTAATTTTGAAAAACTTGACATTGGTTCTTAAATCTCTTATGAGTATAAACCCTCATAGTTAATTACATTATAAAAAACCTAAGTTCTCTATGAATACTCTCGATTAAAATAATAGTAAAACTTTTATTTGAAATGTTTAAATATTGATATCAAAGGAGTGATTCTTAAATTTAAATGGGATTGGATCAAATTATAGCACTTATTTTTAGAGATCAAATAGGGAAGGGTAGGGTTATTTTGAGATTCCTAAACAATTCATAAATACCCTAGACTATCTTAAGTATTGGTCTTTATATTTTAGATTGAAAGGAATGTTTAATTCAATTTGATGTTTTATTAGAGTGGTGAGATTAAATTTTGAAAGCTTGAGGTCTTATTTTCTGAACCTGTCTCATAACCTAATTTAAATGAAGCAATTTTAAATAGGCTTAAAAATAGGTTTTATCCTAGGGATTGCATAACTTTTCCATGATAGGATTGTACTTTCATAGGTCAGGCGAACTACTAGAACCCACAAGTGGGGAGGTGACTAATAAGGTAAAGGAAGATTAATATGAATGCATGTGACCCTCTGCAAGCCTGAGTTTACTTTTTAAAATTATTAGAGTTTCTCTGATATCTTATAGGTTTTAATTTTATTAAATTAGAAATCTTTTTAATTTTATTAAATTAGAAATCTTTTTAATTTTATTAAAGTAGAAAACTTTTAAATCAAACCATCATGAGCCTCCAATCAAAATCCAGGCTAAATCAAAATAAACATGCAATTAAAAAAATAAAAAAGTAAGTATTTGTAAGCATAATCAATGTAAATAATTAATTCAATTAATAATTTAATAAATTCATATTTCATGTGATAAGTGTCACTTAATATTACAATCCATAAATTTGTAGATAACAACCTGGGTTCTACTCCTAAGACAAAAGTGACTTTGAGTATGGGATTTTGCTCGATTTTCACTTCTTCATCCGTCTTCGGGCTCTTTGGATTCACCGGGTTTAGATATTCAAGTGAAAATAAACTCTTTCCTGAAGGGTTTTTTTTTTTCTTCTTGGATATACATTAGGATCCTAACCTGAATCTCCAAACTAAGAGGAACTCTCAACTAAGGGATGTTACCCATCTCTTTCGACTTCAGATTAGATTTTTAATATCCAATCTCAAACAATTTGACAATTCTTAATTACAACTCTATTACATTTGAAAATCACAAGAAAAATCTAGACTCAAACATAACCTGTAGGGTTATCCTAAGCAATTATTATTATAATTTAGTTTTCATAGCTAAGTTTTCATATCATGTGTATTTTTTATGATTCTAAAATATTATTGTATTGACTATTATTTTTCCTAATATATATTGAAAATATTACTTTTTTTGTGTGTACTAACATTTAAGTGAAATCATACTCCAGACTGTTGAAGACTTCAAGTTAGATTATATTAGGGTTTACTATTTTTTAAGTATGTAATTTTTTATACTTTTCTTGAGTCTAAGAGAGTGTGATTATAATTGGGTAACAATCCACACACACACTAGGGGAGTGTAAAAAATTTTAAATTTTTTTAACCTAATCGTATTATATGATTTTGGATCATATGGGATGATTTGGCTTGAGCGCACCTTCAGAAAGTAGTTGCTAGGAAAATTTTCTAAGTCTTATTTGTACTATACAAAGTTAGTTTCATATGTACACCTTCTAGAGCTCAAAATAGATATGTACTAGTTTGTCCTAACAAACTTTTTTTTTTTTTGAACTATTTGTATTGTATGATCTTCGGTTTGTATAGACGATGTCCAGAGTATAAAATGATTATGTATCATTTTGTCCACATGAACAGGTAAATTTTTTGAGTTATTCATATTATACGATCATAGGATCATATAGTTGACTTTCAGAGTACAAAAAAGTTGAGGCCATTTAAGTACCAAATGAAATATGTTTAATTTAAACGTATCATACAATATGATATGGATTTCATACAGTTTATTATTCAAAGTACAAAATAATTTTGTATTGAATTTTACCGAATGAATCTGTTCAATTTTGAATTGGTAGTATTGTACGTTGTCAGATTATACGAAGGTAAATAAAAGTATGAAATCAATTTGTAGTGGATCATATAAGAATATTTTGAACTATTCATATGTATGATCATCAATCATACTGTATAATCGTGGACACTCAAATTGAAAATTTTCAGTTTTCTAGACAATTTTTGGTGTCATGCATATGTAAGGTCATATAAACTGACTATGGAACAAATATTTCTTCATAATGTATTTGAGAGCAAGTTTGAGAGTGCTTTGGGAGAGTGTTTGAGAGTGTGGCGGGGGAACTTGCAAGTGGAAATTTTGAATGGTTCACAAGGTTTCCCAAATGTAAGGATCTCTTTATAAGTCTTATCAAATATCTTTCTTACTTCTTTGGAGTTGCTCGTGAGAAGATCTTTAGAGAAGATCAAATTCTCTACCAATACCAAGAGGGTGTGAAAGGATGATGGTTTTTTACCAACACTTAGAGAAGTTTGAAAGGACTATGATTCTCTACCAACACTTGGAGAATAATGAAAGGATGACGATTCTCTGACAACACTAGGAGAGTGCGAAAGGATGATGGTACTCTATCGCACCGGGAATTGTTGGAAGAGAGGTGTTTTTTAAAGTCTTCTCCATCTTGATATGAGAGCAAAAGGAGGGTCACTTTGGTAATAGTGCAATACCTAAAGAGGGAGTCTTCAAGGAGTTGGCGTAGGTCTAGTTTGACAAAACCACTATAAATTTTTGTGTTCTTATTTTACTACATTTTTATTTTTCTACACATTTAAATTTTTATATTTGAATAGTTTTAAATTGATAAAAATTTTAATTGTATAAAAATTGGAACTTGGTTTTCTATAAAAACATTTCCAAGAAATTTTTGAAATAACCAATTCCCCCCCCCCCCCCCCTTGGTTAGCCTTGGGACAATTTCGTTAGGGCTAATAACCTATACAGACTTCTCAAGTGCTATCAGAGCCTACTTTTGAAAATTAATGTTTAGATAACTTTTTGAAAATGATCATGGTTACTTTTGGAAATCATAACAAATTTTAAGGGTATTCGATCAATAGACCCCCATTATTTGATAATATCTCTTTTGAATTTTTTAAAATATGTGTCTACTTTTCTTCAATCGTTTGACTATCGCCTGTGGATTTTATTATAGGAAGGATAAACTAGGACAACTTGACTTATAGATGACATTACAACTGAAAAACCATTTGCTGACTGGACTATAGGTGAATGAGACTTAGCTCAGGTAAATGCTAAATGTTTGAATATTTTTTTTTTGCACTTAAATATGAAAACTATATGTGTATCTCTACCTGTAAAAGTGGAAAATAAAAATTTGGGATAGACTTTGTATCACTTATGAAGGGATTAATGGGGTGAAATAATCTAGATTAAACATTTTGCTGCATGATTATAAACTATTTTGCATGAAACTAAATGAATCAATCACTGGCACATATGTACATTTAACACAAATAGTCACCTCCTTTCATGCTTTAGGTTGGGAACTAACGAATGCTGAGAAAGTAAATAAAATACTTCGTTGTTTGCCTACTACTTATGATGCAAAAATAAATGTTATTACATAGTCTAAAGATTTAAATGTTTATTATATTAATAATCTTTATGGATCATTAATCTCTTATGAGAAAGGTCTGACCTAAAGATAGATTGATGCAGGTGACCAGTGAGAGGAGAAGAACATATTATTGAAAGTGGATGACTCACAGAGTGATCAGTCTCAGCTTGATGAAAAGGAAATTTAGGAGTTTTCTAAAAAGGAAGCAAATGAGACGACAACAGTGGAATAAAGGTATGTTCCATAAAAATGCTAAGTCTTCGAATGATGTTATTTGTTATGAATGTAGGAATCCTAGACACATCAAATTTGAATGTTTGGATCAAAAAGCTAATCCAGCAAGGAGAAGATCGAAGACAAAACAACTGTGAGGAAGGGTAAAGAAGAAATTATAGAGAGCATTTTGGGCAAATTTAGCTTCATATTCTTCAAAAGTAGAAGTAGAGGAGGAAGTCACAAATTTGTACTTAATGGCCAACAAGCTTGATCAGCCAGATCAAGAAGAAGTATGTGACTTAAACTATGAAGAGTTATTTAATGTTTCTAAAAAATGCATAATGTATATAGAAAATTTAAAGAGATACATGCTAGGTTGAACTTATATTTCCTAGAATTACAAAAAAGCATGAAATCATTAGGAAATATCACGCACTATTTGATAGCAACCACATGAAACTATTAGATTAGGTTGATGAATTGAACAAACATCATGATTTATTGAATCTTCTCACATTGAACTTGAAAAAGAATTTAAAATATTTATAGATGAATCTAAAAATAAAGAGCATTATTGGAAAATTGACAATGCTATGTTAGAAAGTGCAAACACATTTTTTAAAGCTCAATTGAAAGCACTTCAGGAAAACAGGATTCCACCCACACTTGAATATTTTTTAGATCGTGATAAAAAACTAAAAATTTTAAAACCTAAGAAAATACAATTTTACTTATTTAGATTAAAAATTCATTTTCTTAGAGTTAAATGTTTTTCTTGTGGATTGATTGGCCATATATCTCACACTTGCACTATTCATAGTAATTCATATCTAGTGTGAAGACCAAAGATGCATAAAATAAAGCATATCAAATATGCATCTAGATTAATTTTGTCAAGAGTAAAACACAAACTTTTTTGGGTTCCCATAACTAACATTTGATTATCTTATAGAAAAGCTCACATATAAGATCTCATAAGACTATTTGGTACCTAGACAGTGGATGTTTGAAGCATATGACTGAAGACACTTCACAATTCATATCGCTGGAAGCTAAGAATGGAGGCAATGTTATAATATCAGATAATACCACTAGGAAAGTGGAAGGCATAGGTATGATTGGAAACTTGAATAATATATTTCATTGAGAATGTTTTACTTGAATAAGGCTTAAAGAATAATCTGTTGAGTATTAGTTAGATGTGTGATAATGGTTATAGTGTAAAGTTTTTCCCACTAGTTGTATAATAACCCAAAATGGAATTTATGTTTTGAATGGAATTAGCGTAAATAATGTGTACATGCTTGATTTGAATTGTACTAAATTTCTTAATGCTTTTTGTCTAAAAATAATTTTTGATGAATCATGGTTATGGCATAGAAGACTTTGTCATGCTAGCAAGAAAAATCTTAGAAAATTTACCTAAAAAGCAAACTTGTTAGAGGAACACTAAAACTAGACTTTACTAAGGATCACATTTGTGAAGCATGTCAACTAGGAAAAAAGATGAAGTCCTTCTTTCATTCTATTAAGGATCTTAGAACTAGCAAACCATTGCAAATTATTCATATGGATCTTTATGGAGTGGTTAGCTCTGTAAGTCTTGGAGGTAAAGTTTTTTTTTTTTTTTTTGAAGAAATGGATAAAGCAATTTTATCAATTAAATGAAGATACAACAACTAAGTGATAGCACCCCTATTACTTTCCACCTTTAGAGAAAAGTTAAAACAAGAATCAACTAACTTATTACAATTCTTATTCACAAAATGAAATAGCACTTGGTTAAAATCTCTAAGAAAAGATAATCTTATGGCTTCAAAAAAGCTTCCTTAGAATCTACATTATTCATCATGCCTTGGACATACTTGATTACAATATAATTATCTCCTAAAATTATGATTCCTTTACCTCATACATCCATTCTTGAAGAACCCTCCTCAAAGATAGAATCTAAAGTAGCACCAATTCTGAGCAATCCCAATGCAAATAACTAAACCAAAAGTATATAAAAAACTTCCTTTAGAATCTCTTATCATGCCACCCATTCCTTCCTTATATGAACTCTCTAACGAAGCATCAATATTAAGCTTAATACACTTGGGGAAGGAGGATAATAATAAGATGAATAAAGCTGCGATAGCTGGTTAGTACCCCAATTATCCAAAAATAGATTAAAGCAAAAGGAGGCAACATCAAAGCTGATTGAATTTGCTGCTATTACAGAGATGCATTCCACTTTTCCTCCAAGTTTGAGCTTGTTTCTGATTTTCCAAGAAAAAAGATAGTAGATCAATACAAAATTCCTAAAAATGGATTGGAATTTGATAAAACGGACAACTCCATATAGCTTTCTTCTAGATCAATAAAAATAGGGATCTTAAAACTTCATCTATTGAGCATATATATCACCAGAGATAGATACACACAACTGACTGCCATGTGTTCAAAATTTTCAATAGCTTTGCATCCTTTCAAACACACATTAAAGTCTAGCAGTCTTCTATACATCAAGAATTCATTTGAGGGGATCGTATTTTGAATTTATCTCCACCAGAATAATTCTACACGGGGATGAAATTTTAGCATTTTCATCTATCTCCAATTTATATCTTCAGCAGAATTACCAACCAGCTTCTTAGAAACTTGAGATGTTATAGATTTACCTGAGCATTTATACATCAGCTCCAATTGATCACATTACAATTTTGAATGTATTGGAAAAGATCTAATCACTTCCACCAAATCTAGATTAAAGAATTAGTTCAACTTGGATACATCCCATTCTTCTTTTTGGATAAAATTCATAAGACATTTAATTTCATGATTGAAATCTGCAAAAAAAAGTGGGCCACCGATTAAAGCTCTTATCTAAAACCCATACATCTTTAATTGTATTGATACAACTGCCATTTGAGATCTTCTTTCTCAAAATTTCTTGCAGAAATTTGGCACATTAATTAATATCTTCCAAGTAGGAGAGGCATAGCTTCTAACTTCTTAATTCCAAATATCCTTCCCATATTTTTCCATCAAGATCCTATTGAGAAGAGAAGAAGGATTTATAACAAAATTCCAAGCAAATTTAGCCCTCAACAGACCCAATTTAACAACTGTTGACTGCACTCCTTGTCCACCCATTCTTTTTATTTTACATAAAGTTTCCCATGCAACATAGTGAAGGCCTTTAATACTATCTTCTTTTTTCCAAAGAAAATCCCTACTCATTCTATCCAAATCATTCAACACTCCCATAGGGACTAGTGAATGTGTAGATAAGAATATAGGTAGAGAAAGCAAAGGCGACTTAATCAGAAGCAGTTTTCTTAAAAGAGAGATTAACCAATTTCCCCAAGTATTTATTCTAATATACGCCTTATCTAAGAGGTTTTTAAAATCTGAGAGAACCAACCTTCTTAAAACCAATTTGACTCCAAGATTGGTGAGTTCTTTAACAACCTTAACACCCAGAATTATTGAAAGAGAAATAATCCTTCTTCTACCAATTGAATTTCCAAAGATAACAGAGGATTTCTGAACATTAACCTTTTGACTCGACCATTTGATGTAATCCTTCATGATGTTGATGATTGTTTTTCATACTCATATGTTTTGCCTCAAAGAAAATAATAATATCATCTATATATTGTAAGTGGGACATTTTTTTTTGCATTAGGAGCCACTTTGATACCAATGATTCTTCCTCTTTGAGTAACAGCATCATATAGCAATTGACAGCACAAAATGAAAAAATAAGGAGAAAAGGGGCACCCTTGTCTAAATTCGCTTTTGGCCTCTATCCATCTAGAGTTGCTACCATTAATCAAAATAGAGAACTTCAGATCTACCACACATTGTAATAATATATTAGAAAACTTCCCAAGGAAACCATAATGCTCTAACACTTATTTTAAAGTAGACCAACCCACACTATCATATGCCCGTTCCATGTGAACTTTAACTGCCATTAAACCTTTCTTAGCTTTAGAGAACTGAACTTATGGATTAACTCTTGAGTATGTAAAATATGTTTAGATAAAGAGCGACCTCTAACAAATGCAGCTTGATCTTCAAATATAATTTTTGGTATGAACCAAATTAACCTATTCAATAATATCCTTATCACAATTTTGTAAATAGACAAACAAAGGCTGATTAGTCTATAGTTGGAAGGATTCAAAGGATTTTTTACCTTAAGAATTAAGGCCACAAAGGTTTCCTTCAACTGATTACACATAGTACCAGTAGTAAAAAAAGAATTGATAGCCTTCCATACATCCTTTTAATAATATGCCAATAAAATTTAATAAAAGAGTAAGAGATGTCGTCCAAACTTGGAGAGATATTGGCTTCCAAATGACTAATAACACATTCCAGCTCCTCCTTAGTGAACTCGGCCATTAACAAGATTCTATCTTCATCATTCAGCACATGAGAAGTAGGCGGCCATTGTTTTAGAACATACATCCTCTCTTTCCATTTGTCTTTAAAGAACTCATATAAAATTTCTTCAATTTTACTTTGCTCCTCAATCAAATTACCATAGTTGTCTTTGATTTGATTAATCTAGTTACTATTAAAACCTGGCTGAAGTGAATGCATGGAAATATATAGAATTGGGGTCCCCTTCTTTTAACCACTTGACCTTCGCCCTCTATCACAACCAGGTGCCAAGCTTCCCAAGTGTAGAATTGAGCTCAAGCTCCTTAGACTTCAACAAGCAAAGATTATCATCAGAAAAACATCCTATTTTATCCTCCTCTTCTTGTAACTCAAAAATTTCTTTCTTAAGATACTCTTTCAGTATATTAAACTTCAAATGCTTTGATTTTCTCCAAAAGAATAATGCCTTCAATGCTCATTTGAATTTAAAAATGAGGATTGAACTACATTACCTCAAACATACTTTCCCCAAGATTTTGCTACAATCATTAAAGAAGCTGGATAGGAAGTCCAAATGTCTACAATCCTCAAGTGTCTATTTTTTCAAAAACTAGAAGAAAAAATTTTAGCTAGGATAGGACAGTGATCAGATGCTACTCTTGCAAGGTGACGAACAGCCAGTGGTTAAATTTCTTATAAAGTAAATGAGTTAATAAGACACCGGTCCAATCTCCCTAAAATATGGGCTCCACCTTTCTTATTATTGCACCATGTGTACTTGGGTCTAATTACCCCAATAACATGGAAGTCATCTTAGTTCATAAACATATTCATATCCTGAGGGCCTTGAGAAAATAAAAAATTCTTACCACCACTTTTCTCCTCTTGTGATAGGATACAATTAAAATCTCCCCCCACTATGTAAGGAAGATTCCTATCCAAAAGGCTTCAAGACTTCTCCATAAGAATTTCTCTTTGCTACCTTAAACTATGGCAACCAACCACACACCTTTGTTTAGAATTTTTAGCTCACCCATAATTACTTGAGGAGTGGCTTCTACCATAGAGAAAGAAATAATATCAGTCCTAAAACAAATCATAATACCACCAGACAAACCTTTAGTGGGAAAAAGGAAGAAATCCCAATAAGGTCCAATCATTTTATTGAATTCAAAACTATTAACAAAAGAACTTTTTGTCTCAATAAAACCAAAGAAAACATCAAAGTATTTCACAAATTCCTTCAACTAAAGGGAGGCTTCATGTTTCCTAGCCCACTACAATTCCAAAAACCTATTGATGACATTTAAGATTATAGTTGGATTTTCTCCCACTCTTACTTCTCTTTAACACATCCCCTTTCCTCCTTTATAGAATAATATTATCTTTACCCAAAAATCTAAGTTCGTTTTGAAGTTTGAATTTCATAACTCCATAATCTTCTTTCATAAAACCTAAATTGGATCCAGAGGTCCTCATATCTTTAACAACGAATTCTCTTTCTTCTAGTGTTCCATCCAAAGGCTTAAGAAGCCCAAGATTTCCCTCATTTGCATAGGGATCTAGAATATTGAACTTATTCATATCAACTAATAATGTTGGAACACCAAGAGAAGGTACCTTATTACCCAAAGCCATAGCAACTGGTGGAACACTATCTTTCAACAAAAATTCTACAACCTCCTCCAATTCTTCTGACTCAGCATGACGTATAGCATCTTCTACTAATGCAAGTAACTCCTAGTTATGAGTAACATCCTCCACTATATTTAACTTTAGTGGCCCTCATTCCTCTAAATCCTAAGAGACTTTATTTACTGGTTGGAATTTTTTAACCAAAATAAGACCAGCATCCGAGCATCTAGCTTTAGCTACATTCATCTAATTGTCTCTGTGATCAACATAAAGAAATTTTCTCCTCCTCCTATTTATAACATGGCCCTCCTATTTATAACATGAACCCAATTTCTTATCATTGAATCAATTCTCACCACATTTACTTCATCACAACAAAGCAGTGGAAGATGTGACATCCTGACCCATATTAGAGAAGATAATCCTTTTAAAGAAAAAGGAGAAAATTGAGGAGTCCACTTATCTATGCCAACTATATGCCCATTAACATACCAAGGGCCTCTCTCTAACACTTTCTCTATAGCCTCCATAGTGGAAAACAAGAAAAGAACCCATCCTAATCCAAGGAGGTAAAGTATTTAGATTTGTGATTGTTCATGATTTTTCTAGATTCACTTAGGTTAAATTTTTATTTTATAAGAGTGAATCATTTGAAAAATTTAGAAGTTTTCTAACTTGAATTTAGAGAAAACTAGGATGTAATATTTTATCAATTTAAAGTGATCATGAAGGTGAATTTAAAAATGAAAATTTTGAAGATTTTTGTAAAGAGAAAAGAATTGATCATAATTTTTTAGTGTGGATCCCTCAGTAGAATGGGGTAGTCGAAAAAAAGAACAGAATATTAATTGAAGCTGTTAGAGCCATGTTGGCAGAATATTCACTTCTAAAATATTTTTGGGCTGAAGTAGTTAGTACAACTTATTATATTTTGAATAGGGTGAACATTATATCAAAATTGAATCAGATGCCCTATGAACTTCTTAAGGGGAGAATACCATATTTATCACATTTGCATATTTTTGGCTATAAGGTGTTTATTCATAATAATGGGAAAACACCTTTAGGAAAATTTGATCCAAAATCTAATGATGGAATTTTTCTTGGATACTCTAGTGTTGGAAAATCTTATAAAGTTTCTAACAGGAGAACTTTGATAGTAAAGGAAACTACACATGTTGTATTTGATAAATATGGTATTTTGGAAGAGCCAAGGTTGGAACAAGATCACATTGAAAATAACTCCCAAGGAATTGAAAATATAAGTTTGGATGAAATGTAAAAAAGAAAACCCTTTGCCTAAAGAATGGAAATTTTTTAAGAATCACCCTAAGGAATTGATTTTAGGTGAACCTAGTGAGGGTGTTAGGACTAGGCATGGACTTAGCAAAGAGGTGAATCATTCTATCTTTATATCAATGATTATACTCATAAATATAAATTAATAACTTTTGAATGAATTTTGGATTTTGGTCATGCAAGAAGAGTTGAATCAATTTATAAGAAATGATATTTGGGAATTGATTGAAAGGCCAAAGGATCAAAGTGTTTTGTAACTAAGTGGGTATTCAAAAATAAAATGAATGATTCAAGAGTTGTGATAAAAAAATAAGGCAAGATTGGTGGCTAAGGGATATAATAAAAAAGAAGGGATTAATTATGAAGAGACTTTTACCCCTGTAGCAAGTCTTGAAGCAATTAGGATTTTGTTAGCCTTTGCTTATTTGAAAGGTTTAAAATTATATCAAATGGATGTCAAGAGTGCCTTTTTGAAAGGGGTCATACAAAAGCATGTTTATATTGAGTAACCTCCAGGTTTTGAAAATTCTAAATTCCCTAATCATATGTTTAAATTAAAAAAGGCATTATATGGACTAAAACATACACCTAGGGCTTGGTATGAGAGGTTTAGCACTTTCTTGTTAGAGATATCTTTTGTGAAAGGATGTGTGGACACCACTCCCTTTTTGAATATAATAAAAGATGATATACTCATTGTTCAAATATATGTTAATGACATTATATTTGGATTTATAAATAAAAATTATTGTGATGATTTTTCAAAAATAATGAGTAGTAAATTTGAGATGAGTTTAATGAGAGATTTGAGTTATTTTCTTAGTTTTAGTATGAAGTAAAATGAATAAGAAACTTTTCTTAATCAGTCGAAGTATATTATGGACATCCTCAAGAAATATAAATTTAATAATGTTAAACTAATGGCTTCACCTATAAGTTCCTCAGTTCAATTAGATATGACCCTAATAGAAAATCTATCTATTAAAAGAAATTTATAAGTATATTTAGATCATTGCTTTGCTTGACTACTAGCAAACTAGATATAATATTTAGTGTTTGTTTATTTACTAGATTTCAATTTGATCCAAAAGAATCACATTTGATAGCAGTAAAAAGAATTATGAGATATCTTTTGGGAAGAACTCAAAACTTAGGGATTTGGTATCCTAAGCACAACACTACATTTGAATTTGTTGGATATTTTGATTCAAATTTTGTAGGTTGTAGGGTTAATAAAAAAAGTATATATGGAACTTATCAATTCATAGGAAACTCTTTAGTTTCTTTGTCCAATAGAAAGTAAAATTCAGTAGCCCTATCTACTTCTGAAGCAAAGTATATATACTTAGGAAGTTGTGTGGCACAAGTTCTTTGGTCAAAATAATAGTTGATTAATTTAGATTTTTTATTTTCATAATTCCAATCTTTTGTGATAATACTAGTGCCATTTGCATTTCAAAGAATCCTATTCAACATTCTAGAATCAAGCATATAGACATAAGGCATCACTTCATTAGAGATCAAATAGCTAAGGGAGACATTGAGTAAAATCGCAATATTATGGAATATCAACTTGGAGATATTTTCACAAAACCACTAGCCTTTGAAACTTTTATCACCTTAAGAACCAAGTTAGGTATGATTGATCTTAATGTTTAAATTAAAAATTCTACAAACTTGATGTGTTGTATATATGTGTCTGTTTAGTTTGTACTTGGTTGTTTGTTCTATTTATTTTTATATGTTTAGTTGCATATTTTTCATATTTTTTTCTTATTTTTATTGTGAAGCATGTCACTAGATAAAAAAAGATTGGTTTTAAGAAGTTTTTTGAATTATCATGACTTGTTTTTAAGTGTTTTATTCATACAATACAAAATTTTTTTTGTGTCATACGAATTATGTAATATGTACATGATATGTTTCAGAGTTGAACACTCAAAACATAGTTTTTCATTGGGTTCATACCAAACAATTACATCATCATACTGTATGATTTGTACAAATTAGTCTATACATGTGAGGATCGTTTATCACTTGAGGTTAGTTATTTATTACTGATCGTACGTAAGAAATTATATTTAGTTTATACAATCTAGTTATCAGTTTTTGTTGGGAACAAACCTAACCATCTTTAAAATGAACTATAATATTTGGATCATCCCAGACAAATACCCATTCATCTGTATGATCGTGTGGTCAAAAATCATGTATGAAAAGATGCCTCAGAAATGTCATATTACAAAAACCCGCTTCATTTTTGGACATTTCCATACGTACATACAAAAATAATTTTGTCTCGTATGATTTTAAAATCGTACATATGATTCAAGATTTATATTGTAAGATAGGACATTTTCTATTATATATAAGGGTCTTTCAAATTATTTTCATTCCATTTCTTATCTATTTTAAATCCCTCTAGAGCCCTCATTTTAGGAATGGCTAGTTCTAGCAAGTAACCCCGTCTTTCTAAGGGTTCCTCTTCTAGAAGCAATGGGGATGACAAGTTCCTATTGAAGGTGAATGAGGATACCTATTTTAGGTATTTTGTTGCCAAGATCACCCCTTCTAGACGTCTCATTCAGGTGTTCTTCACTTTTATGTTATGCCCTTATTTGTGTCGACTCAATTCTCTTTCATTCTTACTCTAATTTATGTCGACCACAAAGAAACTTTCCAATACTTCTTGGCCAACATGAGATTTAATGAGGACCACTATAGGATTACTTCTAATGTTTAGAAACAGTAAGTAGAAATTACCAAGAAAGATTCAGGAAAATTTTCATTGTTAGAGAACCCAAGGCTTTCGATCTCACACTGTGACTTCTAGGGTTAATTTTAATTGTATTAAAATTAATAAAAATCTTAGAGGTGTATCCCAAGTTCATCATTTGTCTAGGGTTTAAACTCTATATCAAAATGCCCAGGTCATCCAACATGTTTTGAGAACTTCAGATATCTCTAAAGCTAATGATCGGATAAATATGATTCCACTTTTATCCATGGTCGCCTATATGATTATGACTAAAAAAACCCTTTGATGAAGACCAACACATCATGGACTACATTTAGAATCTTTCTAAAATTGGGCTTCCACGTCATAAAAGGAAGAAAAATATAGTTTTAGGACATTTAGTTGCCTACATTCTAGAAACGAAGCATGACCTAAAGATATGCTTAAAAATTTATAAATTTTTTAAAAAAACTTAAATTTAGTTCAAAAGAATTTATAAATATTATTGGAAATTAGAGGTAACTTAAAATAAATTTTATCAAAATTTAAAATAAATTTAAATTAATATTTAATTAAAAAATAATTAAATATCAAATACTTAAACTTTAAAATCATTTAAAATACATTAAGTAATTTAAAATCACTTATTTTAAATAAATTAAAAAAATTAAAATACTAAAAAATTTGATATATTACATAAATTTTTATAATCTAATTTGAATTTTCTTTAACTTTTTTAATTTTTTAGAAATTAAACACCTTTAAAATAATTAAAAATAATTCATGTTGAAAATAATTTTAAAATCAAATTAAAAAAAATTTAAAAATCCTCTAAATTTTTTAAATAATTTAAGATAATTTTTCATAAAATTTTACAATTTTTTTAGATTTATCTTAATCAAATATAAATTAAATATCAAAATATTTAAATATTTAAAATCATTTAAAATATTTTTCAAAAATTTTAATTTTAAATTAAATTATTTTAAATTTTGAAATTTTTGTTATAAAATATTTAAATTATAGATTAAATTTGAATTTTTTAAAAAAATTCATTTGAATATTCTATTAATTAAATATTTTAAGATAATAATAAAATTATTAATATTTAAAATAATTTTAATATAAAATTAAAATATTTTAAAATAGCCTTTACAAATCAAAAAACATTTAAAATACACTCCAAAAAATTTGAAAATATTTAAATAATTTTTAATTAAATATTAATTAAAATATCAAATATTTAATATTTGTAATAATTTAAAATATATAAAATATTTTAAAATAACTTTAATTTAAAATTAAGGAGGTTTAAAATTTGAGCAAATTATTATACTATAATAATTTTTTGGATTAAAATTGATTTCCTTATGATTTAATGAAGTTCTATTAATTAAAAAAAGAAAACAAATTTAAAAGTCATTTAAAATTAGAAGGTGGCCTTGGCATAGGAAGGAGGGATCCATGGAATTGTTTAGTTCACTAAACCAAAATGCGCAGCGGGTCATTTAATACTAATGATTCTACCATCACAGATTATTAGTATTAATTATGGGATAACATCAACAATGCGTATGTAATTTACTGAATCATGTCAACGTCGCCGTGGGGCTGTTAAATCGCCTATTATTGTAATGGACAGCCCAAATCGAGCCGAATGGTGATTGGAAATTAAAGGGGCATACACATGGGTGGATCAAATAATAGAACAATGTGGTCAAAATTATTAATTATGAAATCAATGATTTAGATTTTATGCATTGGAGTAGACTAATGATTATGACCTAGAAATGATAAAATGCTTCGTTCTCTTGATTTAACTAATCAATCTCAATAAAAATTTAATGAGAAGTAGAATTCATGCAAAGCATTAATGGGAGTTAAAATTTCAATTTAAAATGCATTTTATAAAAAGCTAATTAACTCTAGGTTGTTGCAATCCATGATCACTAGTCTATGATTTTGATGATGACAATTATTATTGATTGAATTGGTATTTTTCTCATTGAATATTTTAGATATTTCTTTTGTTTATGAGTACTAACATTGTAGGTAAGACATGTACTGCTCAAGGCTATTGAAAGCTTAAGAATGGGTAGAATAAGAATGTCAAGTTAACAAAGTATGTAATTTTATTTTTCTTTATTTTCCTTTTCTTAAGTCTGGTCACATAAGAGTATATAATTGGGTGACCATGCACATATATAGGGGGAGTGAAATAAATTTAAGAGTTAAAATTTTTGTACTAATTGTATTATACTACTTACAATCATACAGTATAATCAGCATAGAAAGAATGGGCCTAACATCTAATTAAAAAATTAGTTTCAGTGAACTAATCATACTTTATAATTCCTTACAATTTGAAAATCCTAGCCATCACAAGAATTTAGTAAGATTCTCAAAATTTGATTTTTGAAATAATTATACTATATGATCTGATTTATATTAGATGAATATTTAAAATCTTACTTAAATTAACCCCCATAATTAGTCAATCAAATCATGGTTTCATTAATGAAAGAAAATCATACTATAGGATATTAATCATAACATATGATATCCAAAGATGAAATTTTGTCATCCCAAAGATCATACTAAATGAAACCATGATTTTTAAATTAATTATATTGTACGTTATTCACATCATAGTGGATAACCATCTTAGAAATTAACTAACCACATTATATTATGATAATAATATGAGACGACTTACAGAGATTATTTTCTAATCATCCCGGTAATCATCTTGTATGAATAAGAGAGAAAAGCTAAGAGATCTCTCTGGATGATTATTGGATTGTATCGTATGATTTGTTTAAAAAGTTGAACTGTTCATCTAAACAACTTTTTTACATCATACTGGATAGGTCTAGTGTTTTAATTGATCATACTGTATGAACTCAAATCATACATTATGAACAATGACGGCTATCTTAATTTTTTAGGGTTTCTTGAAGCCCAATATTTTAAAATTTTTTTGTGATTCTCTTTGTAATGTTGAGAAGATTGTGTAATTTTTAAAGGAAATTTGAGAGAAGAGCTTTTGAGAAATCTAGGGTTTAAGAGGAAGGAAAATGTGAGGTTGAGCATGAGGGAGAAGGAATGTGAGGTGATCACACGGTTACTTTGGGATAGCCACACCTTGCTCCTCCTATTGCCTTGGTGAGTCTTGAAGGCTCTCTTTGGAGAGAGGCTTCTTTGTAAAGTTTTTGAGGTACTCTACTTTCTAAAGGAGGGAGAAAAAGGAGATGAGGTTCACTACCTTCTCTAGGAGGATGAATAATGAGTCAAGCTTTGTTTTCATCACTTGGAGGGTAATAAATCATTCGACACTCCACTGCATAAGGTTTGGTGAAACCAATTTAAAAATCTCTAGTGTGTTTTTTCCTTATCGCACTTTTATTTTACTTGGATTTTATTTCTTTAATAATTACTTAGGAAAATAGGTGATTATTGATTTATTTGGTAACTCAAGATATCATCTTAGTTAAATCAATATTTTTAATAAAGTCATTCATTTTTGTAAATATTAAAATTTGGTATTTTCAATTTTTGAAAACTTTTTTCAAAAATATTGTCATCGATATTTTTGAAGTTAAAAATTTTCTTAAAATTATAAATTCAACCCCTTTTGGTGAGCATTGGGCTAATTCCTTAAAATTTAACAACCTTCACGAACTTTCAAATGGTATCAAAGAACGTTTCAAAAATACGATTTTTTTTAACTTTTGAAAAAATGATCAATTGCTTATTTTGGTAATTATAACACTATGGAGGGTTATTCTATAACCCGTCTACCACTATTTGAAAATATTCGTTTTGATTTATGAAAAATATGCATGTCTACTTTTTTGCAATCCATTGACTAAAGATTTGGCATATGATTAAAACTGGTTATTCACTTCCATCGCATGTAGTTAATAATGTCAAAACTAATATTCCTTTTACTAAATGGAGTTACGAGGATAAGGAACTTGCACAATTAAATGCTAAGTATTTGAAGTATTTCTTTTATGCTTTAAAACTCGAAGACTACATGTGAGTTTCTACTTGTACTATGGAGAAGGAGATTTGGGATAGGTTATGCATCATTTGTGAGGGAACTAGTGAAGTTAAACAGTCTAAACTAAATATTCTAAAACATGATTATGGACACTTTTATATTAAACCTAATGAGGCTGTATTTGAAATTTACACTAGGTTCACCAAGATTTTGATATCCTTACATGCACTAGGTAAAGAACTATCAATCTCTTAAAAAGTTAATAAGATTCTACATTATTTATCTAGTTCTTATAATGTTAAGATAATTTTAATTACTGAATCTAAAAGACTTGAATATTTATTCCATTGGCAATTTTCTTGAGTCACGTATTGCCTATCATCAAGGACTAAATAAAAGGTAAATTAATACATGAGAAAAAAAGAAAGAGAGAACTGTAGCACTAAAAGTAAACAATTTGGACAATACCAGTTTTGCAGTGGAAGAGGATGATAACATAGCCTTAATGACATGATAGTTTAAGAGTTTTCTAAAAGAAAACAAAGAAGTCATCAACACTATTGGAACAAAGGTAAAAGCAACAAAAAAAATAAAGCTTCTTCTAACACAATTTGCTTTGAGTGCCAGAAACTAAGTCACCTCAGAGCTGATTTCCCCAACCTGAAGACTCACCCAATCAAGGAGAAGGGTGAAGTGAAGTTGGAGGGGCAAGCAAAAGAAGTAGAAAGCTTTTGTGCTGACTCCACTTTAGAATCATTAGAAGTAGAAGCAGAGGAGCAAGTATCAAACCTATATCTTATGCATAATAATAATCTTGATAAATCAGAATAAGATGAGGTATGTCAACTATCTTATGATTAATTACTAGTTATTTTTGAAAACAAATCATGACCCATATAGGAAGTTAAAGAAGATGCATGCTAGTCTCAATATTGAATTCTTTAATTTACAAAAGGAGCATGTTGTTTAACTACCGAGCACTCTACTTTAGACAGCGATCATATGATTTTATTAGATGAATTTGATGCATTAAATAAGAAGAATATTAACCTATCTAATGCATATGATTCCTTAAAAATATCACATATTGAACTAAAGAAAGTATATAATGTATTAGATGCATAAAAAACTAAACTATATGGTATGGAGCATGCACTGAAAATTAAAATGTCCTTTCTTGAAAGTGCAAACAATTTTTTAGAAACAAAACTATTTGCACTTGAGAATAACAATCCATCACTTACCTCAAAACAATTTCATAAGCCCTTAACACAGCATGCATCACCTAAACTAGGAAGAAGGCACCATAACACATATATGTTAGTAAATCCATTTCTCGTGTTAGGTGTTACTCTTGTGCAAGGTTAGGTCATATAGCCCATACTTACATAATCCACCATCTAGTGTGGAGACCTAAATTACACTCATCAGAGTATAATATGTATTCATCTCATTCATTCAAGCATAAGCTGGAACCCAAACTCACTTGGGTTCCTAAATATAACCTTTAAATAATTATGTAGGGTTGATCTCTAAAAGACCTAGTGAGAGCATGTGGTATCTAGATAGTGGATGCACGAGGCATATGACTGGTGATATGAAGCAGTTAATTATGGAGGCTAGGTCAGAAAGAAAAGTGACATTTAGGGACAGCACCATTAGGAAAGTGGTGTGCTCAAGTATAAATAGCAACTTTAAAAACATAATGATTAAAAATGTTTTACTAGTTTAAAGTTTAAACCATATTTATTAAGTATTAGTCAACTGTGCGATAAAGGTTTTGTTGTAAAATTTCTGTCTGAAAAATACATTATTAGTTTAAATGGAAAACTTGAGCTAGAAGAAAAATGAATGAATAATGTTTACATATTAGACTTGAATTATATTAAAAATTCAAATTCCTTGTACTTGAAAACTATAATTGATGAATTTTGGCTATGGAATATGAGACAATGTCATGCTAGCATGAAGACTCTTAGGAATATCACCCCAAAAAATCTAAAGGAATACCTAAGTTAGACTTCCCTAAGGACCACCTATGTGATGCCTACCAACTAAGAAAATAAGTTAGGTCTTCATTTCATTAAATTAAAGATATTAACACCTCTAGTCCACTAGAAATCTTTCATATGGGCCTATTTTGATAAGTTAGCACAACTAGCCTAGGAGAAAGGATATTTGGGTTTATAATAGTAAATGACTACTCTAGATTTACTTGGGTTAGATTCCTAGCATATAAGAGTGAGCCATGTGAGGAATTTAATACTTTCTCCTCCTTGATTCAAAGGAATTTAGGATATTAAATCTTAATAATTCATAGTAATCATGGTGAAGATTTTGAAAATGACAAATTTAAATCCTTCTGTTAAGAGATAGGAATGGAACATAACTTCTCGGCCCCTAGTACCCTCTAATATAATGTAATAGCTAAAACATAAGATAGAACCTTAATGGAAGCTTCTAGCAAAATGCTAGCTAAGTATTCACTCCCAAAGTATTTTTGGGTAGAAATAATGAATACTTCTTGTTATGATTTAAATAGGGTGAATGTTAGATCCAAGCTTAATAAGATAGCTTATGAACTCTTTAAGGGTTTGAAACCTAACCTTTCTCACTTGCATATCTTATGTTATAGATGCTTCATCTTAATCAATTGAAAATCACCCTTAGGAAACTTTTATCCAAAGTTTAATTAAGGCATCTTCTTATGTTACTCATCTATAGGTAAGGCCCATAAAATCTTCAATAAAAATACCCTAGTTATAAAAGAGTCTACCAATGTGGTATTTGATGAATCATATATAATCTCTAAATCTAAACCTAAAAAAGAAGAAGTGGAGGTCATTCAAGATGTAGAAGCCATTGCTATAAGAAATAAAGTAGAACCTCAAAAAATATTGCCCAAAAAATGGAGATATTCTTCTAGTCATCCTATAGAACTTATTTTAGGAAACACATCTGCAGGTGTTAGAACTAGGCATGGACATAAGAAAGAAGTTAGTCATTTAGCTTTTATCTTTATGATAGAGCCAACCAATATTGATCAAGCCATACAAATGAATTCTGGATCCTAGTAATATAACAAGAGTTAAACCAATTTATTAGAAATTATATATATGAACAAGTCAAGATATGTAAAGGACTAGAGTATGGTTGGAACAAAGTTGATTCTCAAAAATAAGATGAATGATTGTGAAATAGTAGTGAGGAATAAGGCTAGATAAGAAGCTAAGGGTTATAACCAAATTGAAGGAATATATTTTGAGATAACCTTTACCCATTTAGCAAGATTAGAATCCATTTAGTAGCATTTTCTTGCTTTAAGTGTTTTAAACTGTATAAAATGGATGTTAAGAGTAACTTCCTAAATGGGGTAATTCATGATAATTTTATGTTGAACAACCACCAGGCTTTGAAAATTCATAATTCCCAAATTATATATTCAAACTAAAAAAGCCTTTATATGGGTTGAAGCATGCACATAGTGTCTGGTATGAAAGGCTGAGAAAATTTCTTCTAGATTGAGGCTTTGTTAATGGTATTATAGACACCATCCTCTTCCTAAAGAAAGAAGAAGAAGAAGACTTACTATTTGTCAAAATTTATGTTGATGACATCTTATTTGGATCTTTAGATAAAATAGATATATGATGAATTTTCAAAAATAATGAGTAGAGAATTTGATATATTTATTCTGGGAGAGCTAAGCTACTTTTTTGGATTTAGTATAAAGTAGATAGATGATGGAATCTTCCTTACCCGACATAAATACATCAAGGATGTTCTTAAATAGTATTAAATGGATAATGCTAAGGCCATGAACACTCCTATAATCGATAATATTCAATTAGATAATGACTCAAGTGGAAAATTAATAAATAAGAAAAAAAAGTCTAGGGAAATAATTATTTCACTTCTTTACTTGACTACTTATTGACCAGAGATGATGTTTAGTGTGTGTCTCTATTAGAGATTTCAATCTGATCCAAAAGAATCCCATATGACTGTCATTAAGAAAATCATTAAATACCTATTAGGCACTCCAAACCTAGGAATCTGGTATCCTAGACACAACACTTCTTTTGAAATAAAAAGGATATTCTTATTTTTATTTTTTAGGATATATGGTAGATTGAAAAAACACTTTTAGAACCTTCTAATTCATAGGATAATCTTTAGTCTCATGATTTGTAGAAAACAAAACTCAGTAACCCTTTCTATAACCGAGGTAGAATATATAGTAGTAGGGAGCTATGTTACTCAAGTCTTATAGATAAAGTAATAACTCTTATATTTTGAACTACCTATAGGAACCATTATAATTATGTGTGATAATACTAGTACAATTTGCATATCCAAAAATCCAATTCAACACTCCCACATAAATCATATAGACATTATGCACAATTTTATAAGAGATCATGTAGCCAATGGAAATATACAATTGCATCATATAGTTATAGGAGATCTATTGGCATACATCTTCTAAACTCCTAGCCTATGACACCTTTAGCACCTTGAGGACTAAATTATGTGTTATATACATTCATTCTTAACTCAAGATAAATAAAAAAAAAATTATTTGGAATTTTTCATTCATATGTGTTAAACTGTATGTGTTTATTCTTGTGCATGTTTATGTGTTGTTATTTATTATTTATGATTTTTGTTAAGAAAATTGGTATTTCTATATCATTATACACACATCTAATTGACTCAAAAATTCTTTCAAATATTTGTGTATATCATATTGTACAATCCACATTAATAATCTACGATATTCATAGAAGCACAAATCAAAACCCTTAGTTTCATCAATGGTCCATATCAGATCCTTGATATGTACATCATAATGTAAGAACCTTTATTGATACTATATTATCTACATGTAGTTAACCATTGAGGAATTCAATTCATTTGGTACAAAATTATTGCCAATCATATAGTATGATACATCTCTTTGTGTTATATGATACATGTGTCAAACTGGATTTGGATGAATTCAATTTATCAGGTATAATAAAAATTATATTTCATACTATATTAATACTTTTTTGTACTATTTATACCTTTCTTTAAACAATATACTGACAACTCCTCGGGATGAACACATTTCCTTAAGATCATCCAATATGATACCCGATCGTAATATATGATTTGACCACTTTTTCTGACAAGCCATCTAGACAAATTAACTTCTTTGATCATATTGTACAGACCTTGATTATATTTTACAATCTACCCTTAAATCTATAAATTGAATGTACTTTAATATCTCCGTTCACTCAACTCTCTACTCCCTCAATCTCATACCCTATAAATATTACTTGTCCAATGGTTGATGGAAGCAAATGCAACAGAATAACTCAAGGGAACTACTCCTCCTCTTATTACTTTGACGATCACTTTTTGTATGCAAGGGAAGAAGATGCCTAATACAAGTATAAGGAGGCAAAAATATCCATTCTAGAATGTTAAATCAACCCGTCCTTAACTTTGAGATGATGAACCTCATTGCCTCCACCACTCTTCAATTTCTCGTCACACTAGATTTTCCCTTCTACTCCAAATTACTTTATAAATTCTTAGCCAATATTAGATTAAATTTTTAAACCTCTGTCATGACATCTTTTCTTTTCTAACAACCCATAGACATCACCGAGGAAGACTTATGGGAATATATCAATCTTTCTACTAAAGGAGCTCATCAACAATCCCTTATCTCTACAAATAACTTTAATTGGACTTTTGTTAACTAGATTATTAGGAATGTTCCCATAAACCAACATCAACCATTATTCCACACCTTCAATCAGAATGCTCAGGTTATCTAGCTTGTCCTTAGAACTTCAATTATACCCAAAGATAGGGATCTATTTAACATAACTCCACTTCTTTCCATATTCAGCTACCTAATAATATCAATTTTCCAATTTGATGAAGCCCAAATAATTATTGATTATATCCAAAAATATGACTCATATTCGACATCCTAGTACCCGAAGAAAATAAAATGTTGTATTATGACACATGATAATCTATATCTTAGATAAAAAAAATACCAAATCAACTTTCCTGGTCATCCTGATAATATTCCTTCTTTCTATATGGATGCCTCCTTTTGTATCCTTTTCCATCAGGGGCATGAGCACAATGACCCAAAGCTTACTAAGGAAGGGGAAGCTGCTCCTGTATGTTGACATACACCGCCACCAATACCACCACCTATACCTACCTACCCTACCTACCCTCATGACAACAAAATTCATTAACTCAAGCTATTAAAAATAAGGCTCTATTATCATATTCAAAACCAAGAGAAGCACAGAGAAGAAATGTGATGGTTTGGAGAAAGATTTCCCTCAATTGACAGTCATTTTTCCAAAATACATCAATACTTTTAACCGCCACTACCACAACCTGATCGAGATCTACCTTACCTTTTGTGTTTGTTTGTTTTGTTTTATTATTTTTTATTTTTTGTAATGTTCACTTTGTTTGTTGTTTCTCCTCTTTTTAGTGATGTCGAAAGGGGGAGAAAATGTATTTTTGGTTTTATGCTTCAAATTAATAGAATTATGAGTTTCTGTTACATTGTTTTTCAAATATTTTTTCTTCTTTTTTCTTTAATTTAAAAAATAAAAAATGATAAAAATAAAAATTTTGTATCCCCTAATTTTCAAAATTATCTCCTAGTGAGGGGAAGCTTAGGAGAAAAAAATTTTTATTTTGCCAATCAAAAAATATTATTTATCATCATAAAAAAAGAGATTTTTGCTATCCAAGATCCCTAGTCTATGATTTTGAAGAAGACAAACATTATTGATTGAATTGTCACTTTCCTTATTGAATATTTTAGATATTTTTTTATATGTGAGCACTAACATTACAAGTAAGACATACACTGCTTAAGGATACTAAAGCTCAAAAATGTGTAGAATAGGTATATCAAGTAAACAAAGTTTATAGTTTTATTTTTCTTTATTTTCTTTTTTTTTTTTAGTCTGGCCACATAAAAGTGTATGCAATTAGGTGATCGTACACACACACAAGGGGAGTGAGATAAATTTTCATACTAACCATACTATATGACTTACAATAGTACTGCATAATCAGTATAGAAAGAATGGGCTTAATGGCTAATTAAAAAATTAGTTTCTATAAACTAATCATATTATACAATCTACATCATACTATATAATTCATTATGATTTGAAAACCCCAGCCACTAAATGAATTAAGTAAGATTTTTAAAATTCAATTTTTGAATTAATCATATTGTACAATTTGATTCATATTGTATGAACATTTGAAATCTTACTTAAATTAACCCCCATAATTAGTCAATCAAATCATGGTTTCATTAATGATAGCATAATGTACTATATGATATTAATCATATTGTATGATATCTTGAGAGGAAATTTGCTTGTCCTAAAGATCTTATCAAACAAAACCATGAATTTTGAACTAACTATACTATAAGATATTCATATCGTACCGAATAACCATCATGAAATCAACTAATAATATTGTACGAGGACAATAATATGGAATAACTTATAAAGATAATTTATAATCATCCTAGAAATTGTCCAGTACAAATAAGAGAGAAATGCTAACAAATCATACTGGACGATCTTTGGATTATATTGTATGATGTTTTCAAAAACATGACTAGTTTATCTGAATAACTATTTATATTATACTAGATGATCGTACTTTTTGAACTAGTAATATTATACAAAATCAAATCAAACAGTACAAATAATAATGACTAACTTGAATTTTAGGGTTATTAGAATCCCAATACTTAAGAAAGTTTTTATGATTCTCTTTATAATGGTGAGAGGATTGTGTGACTGCTGAAGAGAATTTGAGAGAGGAGCTTTTGAGAAATCCAAGGTTTAAGAGGAAGGAGAATATGAGGTTGAGTTTGAGGGAGGAGTGTGAGGGGATCACATAGTTGCTCCGGGCTAGCTACACTCTTGCTCCTCCTGTGTCCTTGGTGAGTCTTGAATGCTCTCTTGGGAGAGAGGCTTTTAGGTCAAGTCCTCAATGTACTATTCCTTCTCTAGGAGGGAGAAAAAGAAGTTGAGGTTCTCTATCATCTCCAGGATGGAAAAAAATAAGTCAAGGTCCGCTACCATCACCAAGAGGGTGACATAGCATCTGACACTCCACCGAATAAGGTTTTGTGAAAGTGATTCTATAAGGGATTCTCTACCTTACTATGGGAGAAAAAGGACAATCACTCAATGATTAGTACAACACCCAGAGAGGAGGACTGTTGGGAGGGGACGTATGTCAAGGTTGACTGAACAACTATAAAAATCGTATATTTTTTTCCTTTTTCTATTTTATTTTCTTGTATTTTATTTCTGTTATAACTGCTTGGAAAAATTGGTGAATACTATTTCATTGCATAAATAAAGATATCATCGTAGTTAAAAAAATATTTTTTATAAACTCATTCGCTTCCGTAATTAATTAAAATTTGGTATTTTTAATTTCTAAAAACTTTTTGAAAAATATTATTATCTATATCTTGAAGTTGAAAATTTTTCTTAAAATTATCATTTCACCCCCTTCTTAACGAGCCTCGGTCTAGTTCCTTAAGGTTTAACAACCTTCATGAAATTTTATAAGTATCTTAATCTAGGGTTAAGCTTTTTACCTAATCAAACTATTAGATTTTGTGATTTTGATTTATCTAGGCTTGTAGATTGTCCATGAAATGTTTCCTAGTTTATATCATGTTTCCTAGTTTATATCATGTTTTGAAACTCGCTGGATTGAGAGATCTTGAGGTAGGACAGACTTCATCTTAAGTTCGTCAAAAACTCATTGCCAATGACTTCTAATGGCTGGATTCATCCCAGAAAAGAAGTGTAGGAATAAGTAAAGAGCTCGAATGGAATAAGAATGAGCTCTAGGGGGATTTGAATGGAGAGAGAATGCCAAGTATTCAATGAGCCTTGTTTTAGCTCTTTCGACTCAATTCAAACACCCTTATGGGTTTGGATAGCTGAGGTTGCTTTGGTAGCATCCCTGGATGTTAGATACTAGGATAGAGTAATTAGGGAGCAAGGAATCAAAGGACTAAAAGGACTATGACTTAGAAAGGTAGTCTTATTGTTTACTCCATAATGCGTAATTAAGGGAGGTTTTAAATATAATCTAGGGATTAAGATTACCTTTATATCATTCCAAAAAATATTTGGAATGGCTGGAGTTGATTACGAATAGATGGGAGAGTGGTTTGAGCTAGTTCGCCCGCTTACGACCCATTCCAAGGCCTATATTTGCTATTTGACCAGTCAATTTGGCATGTTCATAGGTGAGATGGCATGTGGGAATATTGAGGAGCTCTTTGAGTGAGTTAGAAAGAGTTTAGGTTTAAAGGTTTGAGTTTGAATGCATTTGAAAAAGTTTGACCGAGTGTAGTAAGTTGACTTGGTAAACTTTACATGGACTTGATTTTTTTTTACTCTACTTGGACTTGATTGGAAAATGACTAGGATGTGTTTGGGTTGTTAATTTGAATTAATTTAAAAACAAGATAGCTTGAGTTGGTTATAGTTTAAACATAGCCAATGAAATTACCAAATCAAATCTTATGATGATTTGACTTGGTTAAATCCAATAAAATTTGATTCATCCATGTTTGATAATTATTTAAGGAATGGGATGATATAAATTTGATGCTTGATGGGGATTGAATTGAATCATGAGGGCTAACTTTGACCAAACATGGGCCAAGTTAACAAAGTTAATTATTGACTTGGTCAAATGGTCTGATCAAATCCAAATCACTAGAGGAAGTGATCAGAGGAGTTTAAGTGGGTTTGATGTTGATTTGGGGATTAATTGGATGTAAATGGGCTTAAAGGTTGATCTAATCAACCTAAATTAACTTTATTAACCAAGCTTAATTAGATTTTTAGTATGGGCTAAACAGATTTGATTTGATTAACATAGTCTAGTAGAGGTGGTTTCCTTTGTTAGAAATGTCATTTTTGTCAAATTGACCATTTAGATCCTTAAGGGGCCATATGGTCAACCAGGTTGACTTAGGGCATGAGTTTGGGTCCAATAGGTCCAAAATGACATTTTGTGCTCAATTGAGGTTGTTCCATGCAATAATGAGGCAATTTAGAATTAAATTATCTTTCAAACCTCTAAGGGGCATTTTGGTTATAATAGGCTGACTTGGTAAACCAGGCTTAACTACGGTATGGGTTTGAGTCTAATACACTCCTAATGATGTATATGATGCATTAGAGGAGATTCCTAGGTTTGGTTTAACTAGGCTATATTGACATTTAGAAGAAACTTCAATTTTTCTCTTTAGGAACATTTTAGTTATTTTGACCCCTAGTCAATTGGGGGTCAAAGTGGGTCCAAAAAAATGCATATTATTACTTAGCATATCATAAAAAGGGTATGGTTACAATGAAAGGTCTTGGGAAAGGTCCCAAGGTCAAAATCCATAGGGTACAGGATGTAGGAGCATAGGCCATAAATATTTAAAGGTTTTATAGCTTTAGAAAATAGATTCAGTTTCTAGGACTAAAGGTCTCCTAATATTCTAAATTTTTAAGACCCTAAAAACATGCTTAATCAATATGCAATTGATAGATCATGAATCAAAGGTCATTTTACTTTGAGGATTTTGAAAAATAACTTAAAAGGGCTTTAAAGATATAGGACTTTTAGCTTTGTATTTGCTTTGGATTTCTAGATTTGAGATAGATTTTATATTTGAATGACTGAATTTGAATTATAAAAATGAGTCACAATCATTTGAATGATTTTTAATGATTGACTAAAGCTATATTGGAAATTTGTATGATGGTTGGATAGAGATTTTAATTAGAGTTTGGATTTTAATATGAATTGAAGTATAGATTTTGATTAAATTAAGGCTCTGGATGATTGAAAATTGGATGCCTGTTAACCATCAGATCAATGGGTAAAGGTTAGTATTGGTCCTAACGACTTCTTTAAAAATGAGGTCAATAAATGGCTGAATAAGTCTTATTTAAAGATATATTAATTTTCTTTAGAAAAAAAAATAATTTTAAGAATTTTTAGTTTTAAAAGCAAACACATCATCATGTAAGATATATCAGCTTAGGAGGACAAGACATCATTCCCTAATGGGTTCAAATTACAAAAAATGCAATTTTATCCTGATTATTGTAATCAAACTCAAAGAAGAACAACATATGACCCCATAGGGTCAAAATAATGTTTGATTGACTGTTTAATTGTAAATTTAAGTTTGAGCATGTCTAATCATCATGGGTTAACTTTAAATTAAGTTTGAATACATTTTAATCATGCATTGATGTGAACTTGAGAGCTTATAGGGTTTAACTTTGCTAAATGGCTTAGATTGACCCATTTAAAGCCTTAAGGGGCTTTTGGGTCAACCTAGGTTGACTTGGTCAAACAAGTTGACCAAGACCTAGGTTTTAGATCAATAATATTAGTTTAATGTTTGGAGTCTGATGGAGGTGATTTCATAGATCAGAATGGTATAAATGGTTAAAATGATAAATGACAATTTAGACCCTTAAAGGTATATTGGGTCAACCCTAATTGACTTGGTCAACCAAGTTGACCTAAGGTCTGGATTTGGGCTCCATAACTTTTAAATAATATTTGAAGCCTAATAGAGGTGGTGCCAAGGGTTAGAATGGTCATTTAGGTCAAATCAACCATTTAGGTTGTTAAAGGGCCACTTGGTTAACCTCTATTGACTTTGTCAACCAGGTTGACCTAGGGCTTGGGTTTGAGCTAAATAGATTTGAAATAATTTTTTTAGTTAAATAGAAGTGGTTATATATAAAGAAGAGACCATATGGACCAAAATGGTTGTTTAAATCCCTATGGGGCATTTTGGTGAGCATGGGTTGACTTAATGAACTAGGCTTGACTAGGGTTTCGGCTAAGTACTATGCATTCCTAATGATCATTAGGATGTATTGGAAGAGGCTTCAAGGTTTAATTTGATTGGGCTATGTTAAAATTTAAAGGAAACTTCCATTTTACCCATTAGAAGTATTTTGGTCATTTTGATTCATAAATAATTGGAGATCAATTTGAGTCCACCAAAATATAGTTTAATGCTTAACATGTTATAATCAAGGGTCTAGATAAGATCAATGGTCTTGAGGACGGTCCCAATGTGAAAATCTATTGGGTAGACGGTCATGTGGAAAAGGCCGTTAATTTTTTAAGGTTTTATAACCTTTGGAACCATATTTAGTTTTTAATGTTAGAGACCTAACATTAAGCTCAATTTAAAGGCTTGACCCTAGAGAAATGCATAATCAATATGTAATTGATAGATCATGAATGAGAGGTCATTTGATTAAGGTTTGACGTGTTTGAAATAACACTAAAAAAGGTTTTTAGGACATAGCCCATTAGCCTTAGATTTTTATCTGGATTTCTTGGTTTATGCTGGGTTCTGGATTTGATTTCTTGAATTTAAATTATCTAAATAAATCAATATTTAAATTATCTAACCTTTGGAACCAAATTTTGTTTTTGAGGTTAGAGACCTCAGATTTAGCTCAAGTTTAAAAGTTTGACCCTAAAGAAATACATAATCAATATGTAATTTCTAAATCATCAATCAGATGTCATTTGACTAGGGTTTGAAGTGTTTGAAAAATCACAGAAAAAGGTCTTTAGGATATAGCCCTTTAGCCTTAAATTTTTGCTTAGATTTCTAGGTTTAATTTGGGTTCTGGATTTGATTTCTTGAATTTGAATTATCCAAACTAATCAAAAACTTTTTGAATTATCATTAATGATTGGATAGGATTTATCTAAGTTATAAATGGGTTTGAAGGTTGGATTTTGGTTTGAACTAGGGTATAGATTTTGAAATGAATTGAATTCTATATTTTGATTAAATTAAAGCTTTAGATGATTGATAATTGGATGCCTATCAACCATCATATTAATTAGTAAAGGTCAGGATTGGTCTTAATACCTCATACCTAAATGAGTTCAATAAATGGGCCACCTATAGGTCTAATAGGGTGAAGTTCTATATCATATATTGGTGTTGACCTAATAGAAAGGTCAAGTATGGAATTTTTTTTTAAGGGAAGGTATAAATCTCTCCCTAGAGAATCAGGGTTGAATTGATACTAGGATAGTACCATAAAAGGTGTACTTTACCACTAGTGGATCTAATCCTAAGGGAAGGAAGTACCTAACCCTTAGGAAAGGAGAGCTTGATTTTGGAGTTGAAATAGAAACTAGGAAGGTGCCATAGAAGAGGTTCTCCATCACTAAGAAGTCTAATCCTAAGGAAAGAAGGTACGATGAATCACATCTATCCTTAAGGAGAAGAAAACTAAAATGTAATTTAGGAAGGAAGCATTGCTTCACATAAAAGATCAAGTTGAAGTTTGAAGCTTGGATGGTGCTATAGTGGGCGTTATCCACCACTAGGATATTTAATCCTAAGGCAAGAAAGTGTAATGACTCACATCTAACCGTAAGGAAAAGAAAACTGAAAAATCATGAGGGAAGGAAACATTGCTTCAAATAGAAGATTAGATCTTGATTTTGAAATGCCATGAAGCTATTATGGGATACAACATGTTAGGAGACTGATGTAAAATCATGGGATACAACATGTTAGGAGACTGATGTAAAATCACACCATGTACTTGGCACTGATGATAATGTTTTGCAACATTCATATAATTGTCAATCATCGTTGGCCACTAATAACCAAGTCTTTTGATTTTCAACTTCATCTTTGGACCTGATTGATGAGAATTACATAGTTCTACATGAACCTCATTAATGTTCTTTAAGGCCTCTCATTTATTTAGACAATAGAGCCACATTTGATCGAACAATGGATGGTACAATATATTATTGACTAGTGCATATCATAGGATATATTTCATTATTTGATTGGCAAGGGACCTATTATCAATCCTGCTATTATGGAGACAGATAAATCTGTCTGCTTGCGGATCAATGAAATGGAAACTATTTTGAATGTGGAAATAGAGAAGGTTATTGAAGACATTGTGTTGGTGGAAGAGGGTGAAATTATTATGGAAAGTGAGATGAGTAATGAAATTTTGGCAAAGCATTTGGAGTTTGTTGCGACCCATAACCCCGAGTTTAAGATTTTGATGATGAAAAATAATGTCACCTGAATTACTATTCATTAAA
Source organism: Dendrobium huoshanense (assembly GCA_016618105.1). Classification (NCBI taxonomy): domain Eukaryota; kingdom Viridiplantae; phylum Streptophyta; class Magnoliopsida; order Asparagales; family Orchidaceae; genus Dendrobium; species Dendrobium huoshanense. Next base: position 57,631,349 of record CM028359.1, read on the forward strand.
TATCATTTATTGTTTGCTATTGTCCGTGATTATTAACATTTCAGGAATATCAGAAGCTACTCAGGACAATAGGAAGACTCAAGACTGGTTAGCTTAGGAGTATGAGTATGACAATATAATTTGTTATTTATTTTATTTTTTATTTTCTTGAGTCTGTCCACAAACTGCATGTAAGTCTGAGCAACCATGCACACACAGAGGGGGAGAGGGTTTTAAAAGTAAAAAATGTAGATTTTCTTTCTCTGGTGATCATACTGTATGAATTTATTTCATATTGTACGATCTGAGCTTGTAAAACAATTTTTGTGAATAAATCGTACCGTACAAATACTATTGTACTACAGGATGTGTTCCAAATCCAAAACCCTAGCTGTCAAATTAACTTAAGTAAGTTTTTCTCAACTGTTCGTACTGTACGAAGGACTTCATACTGAATGATTTATTTAAATACTTACTTAAATTAACTCGTGATTAGTGGAATAAATCAAGGCTTAATTACTAATTGAAAATCATATTGTATGAACACATTCATACTATACGATGAACATAAATGAATTCTGATCATCTCGGAGATCATCCTGGACGATCCCTTATTTTTATCTCATTGTACTGTACGATGTCTATCGTACCATACGATGAACAGAGACGACATATGATCATCCCAAAATTCGTCCTGCACAATGCCTTGATTTTGACCATTCATACTGTATGATGTAGATCATACCATACGTTGAATAGAGATGACATTTGCTCATCCCAGCTATCATCCTATACGAGCAGTAGTGTTGAGTATCGTACCGTAAGATTTATTATCATACTATACGATTAGATTTTGAACCATTCGTACACCTTCGTACCAGGATGAAGCATGTTTATACATATCATAGTGTACGATGGGAAATCATACTGTATGATTGTAATGGCTACTTTGAATAATTCAGGGAGTTTGGAGCCTATTTTAAGTATCAAATTAGTAATCTTTTTGAGAGAGGCAGAAAGAGGGGAACGTGATTAAAGAGGGAATCCTTGGGAGAGAGCTCTTGAGAAGTTTTTAGGGTTTGAGAGAGGAAGGAGAAGGTGAGCTTGGTGAGGGAGAAGAGGTGTGAGGGAGATCACACGGTTGCTCCATTCTTGCTGCATCTTGCTCCTTCTGTGGCCCGAGAAGAACTTGTGGGAGGCTCTCTGAGGGGGAGACTCTTCTATATCCGTGACCTCGAAGGTACTCTACCTTCTCTAGGAGGGAGAAAAATGAGAAGGTACTATGGCGTCACTAGGAGGGTGAAAATAGTGCTTGGAACTTAGCCACGCTGGGTTAGTGAAAGTGAGTCTTGTAAGGGCTTCTCTACCTTGCCAAGGGGGCAAAAGGAGAACTATAGTTTGTAGTGAAATTCCCAGAGTGAAGGACACTGGGGAGTGGACATAGGTCATGGTTTGCTGAACCACTATAAAATTTCAGTGTGCTTTTTCCTGATCGCTTTTATTTTTTGCTTGCTCTTTATTTTTATAATATTTACTTGGTGAAAATTGTGGAAGAAAAAAAAGGATTTTATTGTTGCATGTTGAGTTCAAGTATTTTCCTTTGTAGTAGTTAAAGTTTCTTGTTAAAAATTAAAAAAACACCAAAATATTAGAACTCTTGCTTAGGTCTTTTATTATTGCTACAAAGTTTTCACAATTCACCCCCCCCCCCCCCCCCCCCCTCTTATCAATCTAGTTATTTTAGAGTTGAGCAACCCTTCTACTGTGGTGCTAGAAGAGCTAGGTGGTGATAAGATAAAAAAGTCTACACCCACCTCTTCTTCTATCAGTATTGTGGTTAATAAATTGCATGCTTTGAATGATTGTGTGTAGGAAAATTTGAATTGTCAAGAGACTCTTAGTAAGAAGTATGAGAGTGACATAAATAATAATTTATCTTTTGATAATGGGGTTAATATGGAAATTATCAATTCGACAGGAGATGGAAATGTGGAGGTGTTGGAGAAGGAGGTTGGTGGCAATAATGATGGGGCAAAAGTTAAATTAGCAAAGGAATTGAGATCGCTTGGGCCTGTTAAAATCCTACCTCAAGTCAGAAATATTGATGGGAATGTTAAAGTAAGAGGCGGGGGGGCCTCTTCCCCCTTGATGGATCAATGAATTTTATTGCTTTTTGGAATTGTAGAGGGGCTAAAAAGAGGGAAGCCTCTCTTTACTTAAAGGATTTGGACATTTTTTGTGGGCTTGGTGGAGACTAAAATCTCTTCCTTGGATAGAATGGCATTTTAAAAAATGATGTGAGCTTATTGGGATTACTTTTTACTTCCATCAGAAGGATTGTCAGTGAGTATTATAGTGATTTGGAGATCTGATTTTGCTTCTTTCTCTATTGTGAAGACTTTTGTTCAATGTGTAATTGGACACCTGAATGTGTTTAACAAAGGGATTTGGATAATCTCTATTATTTATGGTAGTAAGGAGGTTCAAAAGAGAAGGGATTTGTGAGACTTTCTTCAAGAGATATCTCATAGAAAGGTTCCTTCTATGATTGGTGGTGATTTTAATTATGTTTTGGCTCAAGAGGATAAAAGAGGTGGTAGGAAGTTTATTTTTTCTCAAGGTTCTAGAGATATGATAAACTTTATGAATTATAATGATTTTTATGAAATTATAGTGGTTGGACCAAGGTTCACTTGGTGAAATAATAAAAGTGGTGGGGGAATGATCTTGGAAAGGTTGGATAGATGCTTGCTTAATTCCATTTCTTTGGATGAAATCCAAGTGGCGGTTGATAGGCACATTGCTAGGGTGGCTTCAGATCATTGCCCTATTATTTTAAAGATTTTTTATTCAGTTTTTAAGAAGAAAAGTTTTTTTGAAGTGTAAGGATATTTGGATTTCTTTTCATGCCTCTTCTTGTATTATTTCGAGAGTATGGAAAAAATCCTATGATGGAGATGATATGCATATTTTAAACAAAAAATGCAAGAGAACGTTGAAAGAGTTGTATTTTTGGAGTAAGGCAAAATTGAAGAACTTGTTAATGCTTAAAGATGGTCTAAAAAGGAAGTGTTGCAACTACAAGAAGAGGAAGCTAAGGAAGGCTGACTGTGTGAAGAAAAGTTGAGGCTCTTAAGAGCTAAGGTGGGTGAACTTAATGTCTACCTTACAAGGTTGAATGCTTGGTTTTTTTTTTTTTTTTTTTTTGAAGAAAGCAATCTAATGCATTAAGAATCAAAGAAACTAATTACAAGTAATAAAAGGATCACATTCCTCCTTGATAAGGTTCCATAATAAGGAAGGAATGTTTTCCAAAGAAAATCTATCAAAATAAAAACTATCATCTAAAGCAAAGGTAGCACAACAATTAGCTACCTTATTACAATTTCTAGAAACATAATGAAAGATTACCTTATTGAAGTCCTTTAATAAGCAAAGAACCTTATACGACCATCTATCCATGAGCCATTTATTCTTCTTCTTCAAAGAATCATGAATGAAATTGATAATATTTACATTATCACTCTCCACAATAATTCCTTATTCAAGCATCCAATCACAAAGGAAGTCCTTGGCCGCAAAAACTGCATCAAGCTCCAAGTGAGCTATATTCCAATGAGTTCTCTTCTTCCCAAAAGCACTGATGAATCTCCCCATGTGATCACGGAAAATGCCTCCAATCCCAGCTTGATTGGATCCAAGTAGAGAAGCATCCACATTTATTTTAATCCAATCCTTTGGAGGAGGGCACCAAGAATGAAGGGACTCCCTAGGGAGATTAGTGTTCCAACTTACAAGAAAAGGATTAACATTGGAGGTAGCCAAATAGAGAGCATTAGCTGCAACTACAGAGCTCGGTATAGCAGTTTTTTGGTGTTGAATTTCATTTCTATTCCTCTATGACAAGTAAACAACTGTGCAATAGAGTTTCACCATTCCAGAATTTTGAACCGTTAGAGCCTTTAAACTATGCAAACAGTCATCCAAAGAATTGTAGAAAGGTACTTGAATACCCCATTCATGAATTCTCATGATTACCTCAATCAAGTATTTACAATTAACTGATATGCTCATAAGACTCAATGGAATCACAACCTCTAGCACAGTTTATAAAATCTGAGATTTTTCGGTTCTTTAAAAAAACATTAGTTGGGATAGCCTTTTTGCCAAGTCTCCACCAAAAAGTTTCCACCTTCTTGTTTAGTTTAAGCTTCATCACCCAAATAAAGAACCCATATTCATCATCACTTAATCTATTAGAGACAATAGATTCAAAAGAGAGAGCTGAAACGGTCTTGCCCGAGCACCAATTAATCAATTCAATGTTGTCATCAACCTCTATATCAATGCTGATTTGGGAAATGATCTCAATAATTTCTTGATGGAAAGCTATTTGCAATTTGAAATAATTCCAATCTCCATTATTCAAAAAGAACTCACTAATTGTGGCATTCTCAAGATAAACACAATTGATAAAAGTGGGCCAACGATTTAAACATTTATCATACAACCAAGTATCATTCAAAACATGGATACTCTTCCCATTGCCAATGTTCCACCTAGCAATATTCTTCAAAGCCTTTCCTCCATCTAAGAGGATATGCCAAGCACTAGAGCCAGTTTTACGGTGAGCTTCATGTAAAATGTCATCCCCATATTTGTGCTTCATGGTTTTGTGAAATAAAGAATCAGGTTTTTAAAGAAAATTCCAAGCCACATTGGATCTAAGAGATCCAATTCTAGATAAAGGGGAATGTAAACCCAACCCACCAAATTTCCTTGGTTTACATATCTCATCCCAAGCCACATAATGAATACCCCTATCACCATTTTGTTTATGCCAAATAAAGTTTCTACAAAGCTTTTCAAGTTCAAGAAGGACTCTTTTGGGAATTAAAGAATTTGTAATGAGATAGTTTGGCATAGAAAGTAAAGAACTCTCAATAAGAACAATTTTACCTCCCAATGAAAGAGATTTCCTGCTCCAAGCATTTAACCGATCCAAGACATTGCCAATTAGCTCCTGAAAATCAGCAATTTTAAGCCTTCTAAGAGCCATCTTCACACCAAGATAAATCATTTCCATCACCATTTTAATGCCCAGTAATTTGGTGATTTTCTTCCTCGTTTTCTTTCTTACATTATTCCCAAATAGAATTTGGGATTTGTTAAGATTAACTCTTTGGCCAGACCAATTGCAAAAGTCATCCACAATTTTCTTCATCAACTTTGCTAAAGAGGAAGTGGCATGAGAGAAAATTAGAACATCATCAGCATATAACAAATGAGTAATCCTAGGTCCTCCAGAAGAGATTTGAATACCAAGATTTTGACCTCTTTGATTAATTGCATTTGACAACAGTTGGGAACATAAAATAAAGAGATAGGGTGAGAGTGGACATCCTTGACGAAATCCACTATAAGCCTTAATCCAATTGGAATTAGATCCATTAATAGAAATAGAGATTCTCACCTCAGTAACACATTCCAGAAGCAAATTAGCAAAATAGTTAGGAAATCCATACCAAATAAGAGTGTGATGAAGAGTGGCCCAACCCATACTATCATATGCTTGCTCCATGTCAAGTTTGATAGCCATAGCTCCTTTCTTGTGCTTGGAAACTTTGAACTTATGAAACATCTCTTGAGCTAAGAGACAATGTTCAGAAATAGATCTACCAGGAATGAAAGCCATCTTTTCTTCTGAGACCAATCTAGATATAATCCTCTTTAATCTATTAACAAGCATAGAAGCAATAATTTTGTAGTTCATTTGACAAAGGCTAATGGGATGGAAATTTGCTGGAACCAAAGGGTTTTTGATTTTAGCAATCAAGATAATAAGAGTATCCTTCCATTCTCTACACATTCTACCAGTTAAGAAGTTGTTAACTGCATTCCATAAAGTATCCCAAACAGTACTCCAAAAGCTTTTGTAAAAAGAGGAAGTAATCCCATCAATGCCAGGGGATTTATTATTACCTTGCTGGAAAACCGAGCTCTTCAAGTCTTCAACCATGAAAGATTCATTAAGCATAGAGTTATCATCCACCATGATTTTCTGATTTTGTAAAACTGTTGGCCAATCCGTGAGCTTGCATTCTTTAAATTGCCAATTTTTTTCAAAGAAATCAAAGAAGACCTTTTGGATTTGATCTTCATCAACAACTAACTCATTGGTTTCATCCTTTATTTGATTAATTATGTTCCCACTATTACGGGCAGTAGCAAAATTGTGGAAAAGTTTAGAGTTCATATCACCTTCTTCATGCCATATAGCTTTTGCTCTTTGGTTCCACCAAGTAGATAACCTTCTTAAAGTGACATTGAATTCATGAACTTTAAACCGAAGCAATTTGAGATCCTCCTCATTCCAATCTTCACCCAAAGTCTCCTTCTTTTGAAGTTCTTCAATCTCTTCCTTCTGTTTTTCTTTCAGATTTTTCAGATTTTTACATTTGTTTCTACTCCAAAAAAACAAAGCTTTTAAAGTTCTATTGGTCTTCTTTTGAAGAATTTCACTCTCATTCCCCACATCTTTCTTCCTCCAAGCATAATTAACAATGCTCTTACAGGCTGGATAAGATCTCCAAGTGTTTTCAAATCTGATAATCTTGGATTTGATTCTCAATCCACTATCCAATTTAAGAAGAATTGGACTATGATCAGAAGCAATTCTGGCAAGGTTTTTAGTAATGGCTAAAGGAACTTTCTGAATAGCTGAAGAGTTTAGAAGACAACGATCTAGCCTCTCCCAAATCCGAGAGTTTCCCTCTTTATTATTACACCAAGTAAACCTTGGTCCAATGTATCCAATGTCATGAAAATCACAATTCACCATAAAGCTTTTCATCTCTTTAGGACCTTTAGAAAACATAAATCTTTTACCTCCTCTTTTATCTTCTTTGCTTAGAATACAATTGTAGTCACCTCCAATAATTGAGGGAGTGGATCCTCCATTCAATCATCAAGTTGTTTCCAAAGTTTACCTCTATCCACACAAGTTCTACTACCATAGATAGTAGCAATTCTCCAAGTTCCCAATGAAGGAATTAAGAGGTCACGAATAATAGCTTGAGAAGAAGTATCTTTAACCATAAAAGACACCAATTTCATATTCCAAAGTACCAAAATCCCACCAGAAGAACCAATGGCCAGATGATGCCAATACTCCCAATCCTTTCCAATAAAGCAATCAATATCCTTTCTAGTAAAATTAGAGACCTTGGTCTCCATAAGACCAATAAAGAAGACATTATGATCCCTCACTAACTCCTTCAAATAAAGGGAAGCTTCTTTCTTTCTAGCTCCCCTACAATTCCAAAACAAGATAGAATTCATTTAAACAATTAAGGGGGATTTCTCCCTATTAGAGGAACTCCTTCTTCCCTCTCTTTTTTTCTTTTTGAAATCAGGTTCAACCGGCCCAAGAGATTTCAATTTTTTTGGCCAATTTGGTCTTGGCATTACTACTTTGAACATTCACCTCCAATTGAGCACCTCCTTTACTAGCTTTATCTAATTCATTTCCTTTTGAATTACCAACTTCACCATCATCCTTGTTTTCATTATCTTCATCACAATAGGAAAGCACAGAAAAGCTATTAAGAATTTGAACATCACCTGATTTTTTTCCTTCATTACCATCAGCTACAAAATTTATTGAAATTTCCTTTGCCGATCCAGCCATTCGATCAACTCCAGCTTCTTCACCGAATTCCTCAGTTCCCATATTCAAATTGTCATTCTTTTGAGCTTGCAAAATAACATTGTTATTCATAAGCATCTTCTCTCCCACAATATTGTTTCTTGAAGGATTTTTGTTAAATTTTTTGCTGTTTTTGAATTGCACATGAATCCATGGCCCAAATTCTGAACTGTTAACAGAATTTGATCCATTAGATACTTATTTAGCTTCAACAACATGGTCTACATCTGATTTATCTTTGTTCTGATCCAAGATGCCAATAGAAACATTTTCCGGGCAAGAGTGCATTTCATGTCCCACTTTACCACATTGATAACATAGGAGATTTAATTTTTCATACTCCACACGTTGGAAAAACCTTCCAGCCACTCCTTCTACCCAAACTCCATTGAGTAACTTTTTCTCCAACTCAATTCTAACACAAATACGTGCAAATTCACGCTTACCCCAATGAAAAGTGTTGTTATCAAAGAACATAGGAGTACCAACACAAGAAGAAATCTTTGCCAAGTTTATTTCATCCCAGCAGTAGAGAGGACCATTTGGAAGTCTGATCCAAACAGGGGCGGAAATACCCTTAAAAGAATTTGGATCAAATTCAGGGCACCATTTGTCCATTCCGACGATGAACCCATTAACATACCAAGGTCCACCATTAAGAATTTCTTCCACCACCTCATTCATTCTAAACGAGCATAAAATCCAATTCATACCCATAGATGTCATGTGAGATCCCCCATATCTACTCCATTGCTTTCGCAATTCAATGCTACATACCGAAAACGGGATGTTACTGCCAAGCACTTTGATCACAATTGAGTTTTTCAGAACTTCAATGTTTTTGACTTCCGTATCAGAATCCATCTTCACCGCCACTCCATCGTCAGTGAATTCAACTTGATCTTTGCTAAAGGCTATCTTGATGTGCTTCGGTTTTGACCAAGCATCAACAATCTCGTTCTTGTTTCCCGAGATGTCCGTCATACCCAGATTATCCTTTACAGATAAAGGATCTTTCGTCATCTTCAATAGATCATCAGTCTTCAGCTCGATACTATCAGCATTCCGATTTTTCATTACCAGAACATTCTTCTTCATATTCCGCTCCTTCTTCAAATCAAGAAATCCAAAAAAATTGTTAACCCGTAAAACTAGATTTTCTGGCGCAATCGGATCAAGAACGGCCAAATCAGCATGTTCACCATCCATACAGTTAGAATTATCACATACATTCACCAAAATGCTCTTCCCTTTGCCTTCAACAGATATCGGACGACAAGGGGGTTTCAAACCTTCTCTGATCACAATACCACTGGACGACTTCCCATTAGCTCGCTGAGAGCTCAAAGATCGCTGAACATTCATAAATTTAGCGAAGAAGAATGCCGGCGAACGCCAGCGTCGCCTCCTCCTTCAAACGCGGAGAACCCACAAAAAACAAAATTTCAAAAAACAGAGCGATTCTCTCACTAGAAAACCTAGAGATTCTCTCACTAGGAAAAACCGTTCTTTCAAATATCTATTACTCAAAATGCTTGGTTGAAGCAAAGGGATAAGGTAAGGTGGACTGAGGAAGGGGTTTCTAATTCCAAGTATTTTCATGCTTTTACAAATGCTAGAAGGAATGGTAACTGGATTAACCATGTCAAAGGAATGGATGGAATAATGGTTGAAAACTTGCAATAGGTGGAAAAGGTTTTTTAAAAATATTTCAATAAGAAAGGGAGGGAAAGGGAATGTTCTTTGTATAATTGGCATTATTCTTGGAGTGTATTAGATGATGATGATAGAAACAAGTTGAATGCCAAATTCTCTACTTTTGAAATTCTTGATGTTATTAGAAATTTGGGAGAGAACAAAGCTTTAGGATGTGATGGAATAATATATTCCTTTTTCAAAACTTATTGGGATATCATTGGTGAAGATGTATGTAAAACTATCAATAGATTTCTCTCTTCAGGTCTGCTTTGTAATGAATGGAAGGAGACTTTGGTTGTTTTGATTCTGAAGGCCAAAGATCTTGTTTCACTGGCTGGATACCATCCTATTAGCCTTTATAATTCTTTCACATATTATGAAGAACTTGAAATTGATTTTAGTAAGGAATCCATTCATTGATAAGTTGTACTTAACTTTGCTGCTATTTTCCTGGAATAGTAGAAACAAAGTGAAACATGGTGGTGTGGAAGATAGTGTCGCTATTTTTGTGGCTAGAGTCATCCGTTTTGTGTCTATTTTACACAAAGACAATATCATCGTGGGTCACTAGGGTGCTAATCATTCTTTTGGACTATTCAATTTTTGGCTCCCTCCTCCTCCCAAATGATTAAAATTAAATATTGATGGCCCCCTATATAGCTCAAATAAAGCTGGAGTTGGTGGAGTAGTTAGAGATAGTAAAGGGAGATTTTTATTGGCCTTCAGTTTTGGTTATGTTCATTGGGATAGTTCACAGTTGGAGCCATTGGCTTTCAAATCATTAAGAAATGTTATACAAGAGTGGGTGCTTGAGGCAGATGGTATTGTGATTGAAGGGGATAATTGAAATGTTATAAACTTTCTCCACAAATTGTATAATATACCGGAGAAGATGATGAGAGGACAAATAGATGAAGACCTATTATTCATGAAGGATTTCAATAATGTTTAATTTCATTTTGTTAGTCGGCATTGTAATAACTTAGCAGACTATTGTGCTAACTTAGCTTGTGAGTATAATTTTATTTGGGATGTTTTTAGTGAGAATAATATTACCCTTTCTTTGTTTCTCTGTTGAAGGAGGAATGTGATAGGTTGCCTTTTGTTTAAGTAGTTTGTATCTTGGTCTTTCTTTTCTTAATGTTTTTTGCATTTCTTCTCAAAAAAAAAAGGACCTATTATAGCATAGCTTATTTTCTTGAAGGAAACCGATCAACAATTGTCTCCAATTGCCTTCATCATCGGTTGCTGAAGAGGAAGAATTCACTTAGGGAAAATTTATTATTTATGTACTATAATTCTTTAGGAGACAGGACTTGAAGACCTTGAACATCTATAAGAATGGATTCTTCTTCTGGATAGGAAACTTCCTTTGCAAGCTTTGCTAGGGCATCCACCGAAGAATTACTTCCACAAGGAATCCTATATATAATTAAGAAAGGAATTTTCTCAAGCAAGTGACTAGTATATTGGTGGTACATCAGGAGTTTAGGATTCTAGACCTTGTAGGTTTCTACAATCTTGTTGATCACCAATTACGAGTTACTAAAGATCATAATCTAATTTATCTCCATCAGGATTGCAAGTTTTAGGCCAATTATCAAAGCTTCATACTAAGTCTCATTGTTCAAGCAATATCATAGACCATTGTGCTAACATCAAGATATTACAGGGGATTGACATGAGAAATTTGGTTTACCAGGTGAGAAAGTATGTAATGCCTTAATTTTTTTACTATAAAGACTAAAGCAAGATAATGTTTCTCGATTGAAGGATGCCAGATTTCTGTAGGGAAAGTCTTTAACTCAAGTAGTAGATAGCATTCCCTTTCAATTCATCATTGACTTAAGCTAGTAGGGCTCCAAGAGGACATCGAGGGAAGCAATGTAAAGGATTAGAGGTCTACCTAGAAATGGGGCTGACAAAATGTGTGTATTTCAAAGGTATTACTTGATGTTTTCCAAAGCAGATTGACATTCCTTATCCCATATGAATTTGGCATCATTTTTAGCTAGGGAAAAATGTTTTTTGACATCTTCTAGGAGGTTTGAAATGAACCTTCATATATACACCAACCTGCCTTAAAGAGACCTTAGTTTAGTAAGGCTTATAGAAGGTGGAAATTTAAGATAGCTTTGATTTTAACAGGATCAATTTTGATTCAGCAGTGGTTCATTATGAAACCTAGAAATTTTCTTAACGCGATGCCAAAAGCGCACTTCAAGATATTCATCTTAAGGACATAATGGTGTAACCGCTCGACAATAATTCTAAATTCATATTGGTGATCCCCTTTAACTTTGCTCTTGAAAACTAAATTATTGATATAGCACTCAATTTCATTATGAATTAAAACATCAAAGATTTGAGTCATGGACTGGTTGTAGGTTGCATAGGTATTCTTAATGCCAAATGACATCACTTTATAACAAAAGATTTATATATAAATTCTAAATGTAGTGTTTATATCTTCTATAGGGTCATCTTGATTTAATTATAACCAAAAAAACCATCTATAATGGAGAAAGCAACATGTGAAGAGGCAATGTCCACCATAAGTTCTTCCATGGGTAAAGAAAATTCATCATTGAGACACACCTTATTAAGATCCCTATAGTCAACACTAACTTAAATTTATATATTTTTCTTTTGAACTACCAAGACACTATTATCCAAGAGGGATATTGTTCCTCTTAAATAAATCCAGCCTTAGCTAACTTCTTGACTTTATAATTGACTTGTTTTCTTATCTCCAAATGCTTGCTTCTAAGAGCCTACTTGACTGAAATGGCATTGTGTTGGAATTCAAGTTTATGGACTATTATGTTGGCAAACAAACATGGCATTTCATCGTATATCTAAGCGAAGCAATCCATAAATAAAAAAAAGTTGAATCAGTTCCCTAAACTAATCCTTACTCAATAAAGAACTTATGAAAGTGGGGTAAGGTTCATCCTCTATTCCAAAGTTAAATTCTTTAAGTTCATCATCGATCAATTTAATTTCCTCTTCAAATTTAGGGGAAGCATCCCAAACTTGAAGTTCATCGGAATCATCTAAAGTCTTCAAACAAAGTTTGTCAAGTGAATTTACGACTTTAGTAGGGCCATTTTCAGATTCAGGATGACTAGTTATCATTATGCAATATTCACTTTCGTCAAATAAATTAATAGTTCCACAGTTGATACCACTTGTCTATTTTTTCTTAATTTTTAAAATCTATATGTTTTCTCCTCTTTGAAATTTATCTCTACCTTAGAATAAGTAGTGGACCCTTTGGGTTCCTAGTATACATCATCTTCATAGATCTTGATCTCGTTAATAGAGAATGTTTGCTAATTACCCTTGATTTCATACTCAATGCCATCTTATTGGTACTTGATGCATTGGTGTAGGGTGGATGAAATGATCATATACTCATGGATCCTGCCTACCTAGGAGTGAGTTGAAGGATGTTACCGAATCAATTATATGAAATTTCATTTATATTTTTAACTCTCCTATCTCTTAATGGAGGGTGATTGAACCTAATTCTTTCTCACCCTTTTTGTTCAACCTAAAAAACACCAACTTATCAATTGATAGCTTGCTAGTATTAACATTAAGGTAAGCGAGAGCATTTATGTTCATCACATTGAATGATGCACCAGGATCTATGAGGACTATAGATAACTTAAAATTTCCCATATTTACAGTGATGTAAAGAGAGAAATTATGATCAGTAGTTCCTAGGAGTATATCTTGAAAGTTCGATGGGGATGTTAAGCCCTATGAACTTAGTCCCAAACTAACCAAGAGGGGGGGTGAATTGGTATTTTAAAAACTTCTTTTTAAAACAAGGAAATAAAAACATATAAACCAAATCACACCACGAAAATAATGTGGAATTTAAACGTGCGGAAGCAAGAAAAAGAACACAGAAATTTATAGTGGTTCGGTCGACCCGACCTACGTCCACTCCTTGGAGGCACCCTCCAAGTATTGCACTACACAAAAAGTGACTCTCCTTTAGCCCCCACGGCTAGGTGGAGAAACCCTCACAAGAACCTCCTTTTTGCCACCCCGGCAAGGCAGAGAACCTATCTCCTTTTGCTTCCTCCTGAAGCTGGCAGAGAACCAGAACTAAAAGCAAAGCTCCTTACCTCTACCGACCATTCCACGGACGAGAAACTCTAGACGAAGACGATGCAGAGAGATCCTTGAAGCAACCCTTGTAAAACCCCTCACAAGCTCCCCCTCACAAGATCCTCTCTCTCTCTTCTCTCTCTCTTTCTCTCCTCAAGGCCTTCTTAGGTCAAGGTAGCAGCCAAAGATCTTGAAAAACGTTGAACAAGAGCTCTTTAAATAGAAGAGCTTCAAAAGAGCTCATTAATTGCAAGTTGCCGACTTTATCATCCAGGCCGATCTGGACATCGGCCTGGCCGATCAGTACAAATCAATGAAGATCGGCCAGAGCATAGCCCTGGATGCAAAACTAGACGATTAAAAATTAGCATGATCGTCCAGGCCGATCTCACGATCGTCCTGGCCGATCAGTTCAAATCAGAGAAAAATCGTCCTGACAATAGCACTGAATACGAGCTGGCCGATATTGATCGTCCTGAAGTAACTTAAGGTTTTTGACTAGATCGGCCTGGCCGATCCTGGGATCATCTAGGACGATATGATCGTATCAATCATCCTTAATTACTTCCTTGATTTCCTGAACAATTATGGCATAATTTGTGAATATCGTCCAGGCCGATCCAAGGATCGTCCTGGCCGATAATTTAAAGATATGGTATACCATACTTGTCTATGGCGGCTACTTCTTTCTGTTTTGAGCTTATCGTCCTGGTCGATACACGTATCGTCCAGGACGATCTGTTAACGTAGGCTGCCTTAATTAAGAATCCTTAATTAGACTTTCTGTTTTAAGCTGATCGGCCAGGCCGATCAAAGAAATTGTCCTGGCCGATATGAGTAAAACCAGAATTTCTAAGTCTCTCAAGTGTGTGTGTGAAGGGTTACAAAGCATCAGTCTTTTTGACTATTACAAGAGGACTCAAAAAGGTAAAAAACATAAGTACAGACTGACTCAACCCTAAACCTACGCATTTCTGAACTTGGCTCCTTTTTTATTGTCCGATCGTCGATTCCTGAAAAGTTAGAAGCAACAAGCTGTCCAAGAAAAGCAGTGTTTGTCAATCATCAAAACATAAGACATAAAAAATAGATTTGCAACAATCTCCCCCTTTTTGATGATGACAAAACACAAGTAGGAAAATAAAAAGATTCATTAAAAAAAAAATAAAGTTACATCATCAACTTTTTCTTACCACATCCTATCCTACTCCCCCTTTTTGTCATCACAAAAAGAGAGTCCAGAAACAGTAAAAGAAAGAAGAAAAACAAACATCACGAAAGACTACTACAAAAAGACAAGAAACAATAACTCAAAGCACGAACTAAAAGAACGAGGGATCCTGATCATCAGATGGAGGAGGTGGAGGTGGCTGCTGAAAGTAACTGGCAAGGGTAGTAAACTGAGCATTGAACAAGGCGATGTCCTGGTCATGCTGCTGCTGGTGGTGAGTGAGAAAACTGTCAAATCGAGCTAAATCCTCAGCGCGGTGATGCTCGTAGCGGGCGATGTCCTCAGAGTGTTGCTGCTCCTGGGCAGCAACATATGCATCAAATCGGGTCTCCCAACGATCAAATCTCTCAATCAACTGATCAACCGGTGAGTGTTGGTGGAGAGGGACAGGGTCAGGAAAGGGAGCTGGAGCGGGAGCCTCTTCCTCTCTAGCCCCCTGTGGTTCATCAGGGTGGAGACGAGTACTGTGAAGGGTGCTGAAGGATTTGTTTGAGTAGAAGAGAGTTGGGAAATCTGGTGGATTGGGATATTGAATTTGGTATTTGGTTTCAAGAACATAGGCTATGATGTGTCCTAAGGCTAGATTTGGCTTTCTTCTGTGGCCTGGATCACGAATTGTTGTTAGGTGATCAATGTAACAAAAAAATAGCTCAGCAGTGTTGAATTCCCTATGAGCCATGATATAGAAGGTAGTGAGGGAAAGTAGAGGGGTAATGTGGACACGGTCGCCGGCTTTTGGAATGACGGAGGTGCGAAGGACATGTTGGATTGTCCTAGCATCTCTGACTAAAGAGCTAGTCTCTCCAACATGGTAACGGACATTGGTCTGGCGAAGAAAGTGATTTGCCGTGGACCAGTCAAGATCAGGGTCAAGGGCAATTAAGTGCAGCTTATCTCCGGTGGTGGATAGCTGTAAGAGATCAACACAGTCCTGATATGTGATTTCGACAGGGCGTCGATTCACATAGGAGGACAGGGCTGTGAAGGTGGAGTTGATGCGCAGGTTTGCAAAAAATTCTAGAAGGAACTCAGAATTGAAGGGGAAAACAAGAGACAGAATGAAGCAAAGGGAAGTGTGAGCGAAGAGATCCATTACCGGGTAAGAGATGTGGACTGGATTGATAATCCTGGAAACAGTAATTCCACATTCTTTATAGCGGTGATATGCAGCTTCATCTTATGCTTCACGGAAACGAGGGTCAACCCTTGCCCTCGAGGAACTTCCAGAGTTCTGACGGACGTGCTTCCCACCAGCCATTTGAGAGATCTTAAGCAAAAACACAAAGGAGAAGGGATGAGGAGTGAAAAATATGGCTGGATCGGCCTGAATTTAAAGAAACGTCCATATCGTCCTGGCCGATCGCGGAATCGTCCAGGCCGATATGTGTCAATAATTACGTACAGACCGATTGGTTAAAAAAGGCGGTCCAATCGTCCGGGCCGATCAGATATCGGCCAGGCCGATTAGACACAGGCTATCGGCCCGAGGAGTCAGTCCGGACGACCGTTGAAAAAGCAGATCATCCGGGCCGATTAGGTGTATCGTCCAGGACGATGCACAATAATGGATCGTACCGGCCGAAGTTAAAACGTTTTAAATGCTTGCCACGTGTATCGTCCAGGACAAACAGTGGATCGGCCCGGCCGATGGTCCAATAATGGATCGTCCGGGGCCGAATTTAAAGATAAAAACGTACTGACACGTGGATCGTCCGGGACGGTCCAGTGTATCGGCCAGGACGATGCACATAGAATGCATCGGCCAGACAAATATACTATCGGCCAGGACTATCATCATGAGTTTTGATCAAATCGTTCAGGACGATAATGTATCGTCCAGGACGATGATTTTCAGTAAGCACAGAAAAAGGTCAGCAGATGGATTTTGGAAAGAATTTTTCCTATCGGCCAGAACGATAGAAATATCGGCCAGGCCGATGTGACTTGAAATTGAAATCAAGAAAGGAATGGTGATGATCAAGATCCTCAAAAATAAAACAAAAGAAAAGACAGTCAAAGACACAAAAAAATATAAAAAAAATAAAACAAACACCGAATATTTTTGGATTTTAATTTTTCTATTTTTTTTTGTTTTATGGAGACATCATATGAGGATTCTTTTCATGAATTTAAACTTTTAAAGTTTTAGGAGATCAAGAGGTTTAACAAAATCCAATTAGAAGAAGGTGGATAAACTGATTTCATTTACCCTAGATCGGACATCCTTCAGGTTACAAAATTCTCTTAAAAACAACAGAGTCCTGACTCGGAATAACAAAAGGATAAGAAGATCCAATCAAGACATGTTAGCAACTAAAATATCTTATAAATAATAAACCAAAATAGTTTTTCTCAATCATAGAATTTGAAATCAAATCTTTGAACGTATCACATAATCAAAGAGTTTTCTAAGTTTTAAGAGTTTTACCAAAGAGATGATAGCTTGCATTTAGTGGGCTAATTTTATGCCTCTTTTCTCTTTTATTGGCTCTTTTGAGCATCTTTTGATTTTTGATACACTTTTGTGTATATAGTTTTCTTTTCAATTTGGCTTCATTGGCCTCTTTCCTTTTTGACTTTTGCAAGCTAAAAAAATTCTTTAATATACCCTTAAAAAAAAACTTAGTTGTGAGTATATCCTCCAAATATTAGAGAATAGGAGCTCTCTCTCTAACATAGGGAAGAACAATCCACAACAAAAAATCAAAATCACGTGATAACTGCAATGGTAAGATTTCAAAAGCTTGAATGATATCAAAGAATTTTGACTATTATGCATAAGATGATTTAATGTAACAAGATTAGAAAGAGATCTTAAAAAGCCATTGGTTAAACTGAGTTTAGTCTTTTTGTTTTATAAAAGAAAAATCATGCCACTAAACAAAGTCAGAAGAGGGGAAAACATTACCAGTTTACTTCCTTTAACCAATTTTAAAAAGCTAAACCTTATCTCCAAAACAACTCCAATATTTAAAAGCTTGAGAAGTTTTATCATATGGAGGCCCAAAATAAAGACCAAAGTGAAAAACAAAAACTCATAAAAACAGGACAAAGTGAACACAAAAAAAACTAAAATAAAAGTCACACAAAGACTAAAGATTTCAAGCAAGTGATTAAACAACGGATTTAAGCAATTGAGCTGCAAGCCTCCTTATGTTCAGGTATCTTATGCTCCCACGAGGTCTTTGGTGAGAGCACATCTGCAAAACTCAACAACAGTTAGTTTTAGGAACCCAAACAGATTTGGGCTCCTTCTTAGAAAATGTAGAGTGCAATGCAGATGTGGTATGTATTGAATCATGCATCTTAGGTCTCCACACCCAATGTGTACTGCGGTGAACTGTGCAAGTGTGTGAGATGTGTCCTAGCATGCCACACGAAAAACATTGAATTCCAGGAAAAGGTTTTCTTAATTGGTTTGGGTAAAAATGCCTCTTTCTAGGTTCTGGCCTTTGATTAAAAGTTGGTGTCATCCTAGCTTTCTTACATGTTTCCAAATCATTTTGAATTCTCAAGTTAGTTCTTTTTAATGCATCATTCTCAATCCTCAAATTTTTTTCAATCTCTTTAGATTTCTTAAGATCATTGTTAAGTGAGGTGTGTGAAGCTTTTAATGCATTACTTTTCTCAACTAATTCCAAATGCTTCTTGTTTAATTCATCAAATTCATCAAGGAGAGCCATGTGATTTGAATCAATCATTGCATGATCTTTGAGAAAAACTTCATGCTCTTTTTGTAGATTTGAATGTTCTAATTTTAGGCTAGCATGAGTTTTCTTAAGTTTTTTGTATGATGTATGGATTTTTTCACAAATTTCAAACAATTCATCATAGGTTGGTTTACATACCTCTTCCTCATCACTTTGATTTTCTCCCATGAAACACAAGTTTGTAGTCTCTTCCTCTGGTTCAGTCTCAGAGGAATCAGTACCAGATTCTGCCCAGAAGCCTCTTTGGATTTTCTTATTCTCCTTCCTAGACTTAGCTTTCTCCTCACCTTTTTCCTTTTCTTTGCTTGAATGATCTTGAAGTGTAGGACAATCGGCTCTTACATGTCCCGGTTTCCTGCATTCAAAACAAACAACATCAGAAGATCCTTTAGTATGTTTATGATCCTTACCTTTTCTCCAATTTTGATGATGCTTTTGTTTCTTCCTTAGAAAGCTTTTGAATTGCCTTGTGATGAAAGCAACTCCATCGCTTTCAGACCCGGAAGATTCAGAATCCGATTTGTGTGCCTTCAATGCAATGGTTTTCTCCTTTTTCTTCTCACCTGCATCAAGATTTCTTTGATTCACCCCTTGCTCGTAAGCAATGAGTGAGCCAAGCAAGTTATCAATAGAATAGGTGTTTAAATCTTTAGATTCAGTGATTGCAGTAATTTTTGCATCATAAGAAGAAGGCAAGCATCTCAAAATCTTGTTAACTTTTTCATAGTTCGAAAGTTCTTTTCCTAGTGCATGCAATGAAGTAGCAATCTGAGTAAACCTAGTGTACATGTCAGAAATCGATTCATGAGGTTTCATACGAAAAAGTTCGTAGTCATGCAAGAGAATGTTTAAACGGGATTGTTTAACTTCATTAGTGCCTTCATAAGTAATGCACAGTTTATCCCAAATTTCTTTACCAGTCTTGCAAGTTGAAACACGCATGTAATCCTCAGATTTTAAAGCACAGAAAAAATAATTCAAACATTTCGCATTTAGTTGAGCTAAATCTCGTTCATCAAAAGTCCATTCGATAAAAGCAACTTCAGTTTTAAAACCGTTGATTTCACGAGAAGGTGGAGAATAACCTTCTTGAATAAGCATCCACATGCGATAATCAGTAGATTGTAGAAAAGTTGACATGCGAGTTTTCCAAAAATCAAAAGGTAGGTTATCGAACAGAGGAGGTCGGGTAATAGAATACCCTTCCGTAGTGTTGCGATTCCCAAAGTTAGACATGGATCAAATTCAAAAAGTTTTCAAACTTTAATTTTCGAATCAAGCTCTGATACCACTTGAAAGTTTGATGGGGATGTTAAGCCCTATGAACTTAGTCCCAAACTAACTAAGAGGGGGGGGGTGAATTGGTATTTTAAAAACTTCTTTTTAAAACAAGGAAATAAAAACATATAAACCAAATCACACCACGAAAATAATGCGAAATTTAAACGTGCGGAAGCAAGAAAAAGAACACAGAAATTTATATTGGTTCGGTCGACCCGACCTACGTCCACTCCTTGGAGGCACCCTCCAAGTATTGCACTACACAAAAAGTGACTCTCCTTTAGCCCCCACGGCTAGGTGGAGAAACCCTCA
Source organism: Dendrobium huoshanense (assembly GCA_016618105.1). NCBI lineage: Eukaryota > Viridiplantae > Streptophyta > Magnoliopsida > Asparagales > Orchidaceae > Dendrobium > Dendrobium huoshanense. The sequence goes on from CM028359.1 coordinate 57,651,393, forward strand.
CAAGAACCTCCTTTTTGCCACCCCGGCAAGGCAGAGAACCTATCTCCTTTTGCTTCCTCCTGAAGCTGGCAGAGAACCAGAACTAAAAGCAAAGCTCCTTACCTCTACCGACCCTTCCACGGACGAGAAACTCTAGACGAAGACGATGCAGAGAGATCCTTGAAGCAACCCTTGTGAAACCCCTCACAAGCTCCCCCTCACAAGATCCTCTCTCTCTCTTCTCTCTCTCTTGCTCTCCTCAAGGCCTTCTTAGGTCAAGGCAGCAGCCAAAGATCTTGAAAAACGTTGAACAAGAGCTCTTTAAATAGAAGAGCTTCAAAAGAGCTCATTAATTGCAAGTTGCTGACTTTATCGTCCAGGCCGATCTGGACATCGGCCTGGCCGATCAGTACAAATCAATGAAGATCGGCCAGAGCATAGCCCTGGATGCAAAACTGGACGATTAAAAATTAGCTTGATCGTCCAGGCCGATCTCACGATCGTCCTGGCTGATCAGTTCAAATCAGAGAAAAATCGTCCTGATAATAGCCCTGAATACGAGCTGGCCGATATTGATCGTCCTGAAGTAACTTAAGGTTTTTGACTAGATCGGCCTGGCCGATCCTGCGATCGTCCAGGACGATATGATCGTATCAATCATCCTTAATTACTTCCTTGATTTCCTGAACAATTATGGCATAATTTGTGAATATCGTCCAGGCCGATCCGAGGATCGTCCTGGCCGATAATTTAAAGATATGGTATACCATACTTGTCTATGGCGGCTACTTCTTTCTATTTTGAGCTTATCGTCCTGGCCGATACACGTATCGTCCAGGACGATCTGTTAACGTAGGCTGCCTTAATTAAGAATCCTTAATTAGACTTTCTGTTTTAAGCTGATCGGCCAGGCCGATCAAAGAAATCGTCCTGGCCGATATGAGTAAAACCAGAATTTCTAAGTCTCTCAAGTGTGTGTGTGAAGGGTTACAAAGCATCAGTCTTTTTGACTATTACAAGAGGACTCAAAAAGGTAAAAAACACAAGTACAGACTGACTCAACCCTAAACCTACGCATTTCTGAACTTGGCTCCTTTTTGATTGTCCGATCGTCGATTCCTGAAAAGTTAGAAGCAACAAGATGTCCAAGAAAAGCAGTGTTTGTCAATCATCAAAACATAAGACTTAAAAAATAGATTTGCAACATATCTTAATCTAAAAAGGTTACTCCTAGGATTTCCTTGAAGTATAAAGCTTCTTCTTGAGAATTTGAAGCTAAGTGAGATAGGAAAATTTATAGGTTGAGAAGTTTTTTAATTATAGATTTCATCATCTTTGTTGAGAGGATGAGGGCATTGTAGATGCTCAAATTAGTATGAAACTTCCTAAGATGAACTAAGACATTATAATCAACATTGGGAAGATCAGAACTAGCATCTGGTGGATTTTATTGAATTAGGACTTTAATCAAATCATTGGTGGCAACTTGCTTTCCTTATTTTAGGGAGGAAGCCTAGGGGGTAAGACCATACCGCCTCATAGTTTAATATCTACGATCTCATCGGGGTATAGATTGTAGCAGGGTCTACGCTCTTCTTAGGCAATTGATTGTCTTTTTTTCAGAGGTAATATGGATCAGAGCAATCTATTAAGATAGGACACCCTGAAAGTTAATTTTGGGGGTATCTCCATCTTATAAAACTTTAAATTCATTTCTCCCTTGAAGGGTTAAATCTAGAGAGCTGAGTTTTTGAACTTCTTTAATGATCTCAACTATGGTTAGATTATCATTAATAGAAGTGTCACATGGAAATTCATTCTCAATAATAAATATCAAAATTTTCACATAATGATCATTTTTTATTGATTTTTAACCCTTTAACATTGATGGGGCAAAGTAAAAGTTAGATAACATTAATGTGGATAATGGTTTTGAGCCACCATCCACCACATGTACACATCTCTCATCAATACATGTCCTCTCTACAAAAAATCTATCTTTTCATTTTTAATGATTATAGTAGTTCCTACAACTATTGGAGAGGAAACTGTCTCAACGTACTCCTGTGAAGCCTCCAGGTTAAGCTCCCAGATCAGGCTCCGGGCTCTTATTAGAAGCTATTGAGAAAGATAAAAATATTTATTAATTGTCTTTTTAAATGCCCAGGATAGAGCTATATCCCAACCATCTTATATGGATAGAGAAAAGTTTGAGTTTTAACTTGAGATTGATTTGACTAACCTATGGACTGGATATACCAAGTACCCCTTTAGAATTTTGATATTACCTTGATGGAAGTTCATTTTAAGCTATCCCTTAAAGACTATACAGTCTTCAATTTTGTGGCCCAACATGTTGTGATAAGTGCAAAAATTGTGGTCATCCCTTTATTTGCCTCTTCCAGCTTTTTGGCCTGTAGTAATAAAAAATTTGGTTTCTTTAAAAAACCCTTAAAGATTTTCCTTACTAATTCAATTTTAAATGGATATGGACATGGCAATCTCTCTTTAAAAAATATCAGGTAAGGCTCCTTAATGGACTATGGGGTTACTTGGAAGGGGTTGTTTCTTTTGAATTGGTTGTACTTTAGGACTACTAGACTGAGCACTAGCTGGATTCTTTCCCTAATTAACTACAGAGATTGTGGCTGCCTTTTCTAAAAACACTTCAGCAGCTTGCTTAATACATCTTAGATGAATCCTTTAGGAATGGCATTCTTGAAGCCTCTTCATGTAAGTTTTTAGCTTTATTAAGAAGTTTTTAAAAGGTTTTGATTGTAAACCCCTTTAGTAGAAAAGTAATAAGCCCATGAATATTCTTTAGAATAATATCCACTATAACTTGCTCTTATAATTGGGGGTCACATTTCATTAAGAAATTTCACCATCTCAAGATGTATTCAACAAAATACTTTCCCAATTTTTTATTTTTAATGAAGAAATCACCCATAGTTGTTCTCTACTCAAACTCTATGAAAGTTTTCAATGAACCATTTGGAAGATTTTTGTATCACTCAAAAGAAATCCCATACATATTACTCAAAAATTAGCAAAATAGTTTAGCATCTAACCCTCCTACAATGTAATAGCTTGCTGAGAAATGAGTCAGATGTTATCTTAGGTTTTCTAAGCCACTGAACACTTTGAAAGAAGGTGGCATGAAGACCTTTGAATAAGGAAATAAATCATATTCTTCAGGGTAACGCCTACCCATAATTTGAAATAGATATGATCCCTTAAGAATGGGCTAGGGCCTCCCTTACCTGGATTTCTATCATCTGGCGGATATCTTTATCGGCTAAAGAAATTGGAGAAGTAGCTTGTGTAGACTCTAAAATCTTGTGAATGGAATTTATCTTCCTCCTGTGCTCACCTACTATGTATACTAGAAGTTACCACTGCTCTGATTATTATTGATCGGCCTTAATAAGCTAACTCTGCATTTATTCCTCCCTTAGCATTATCTCCTCAACTTTTCTATCAAGACTCCTGATATATTCATCATTATCTCTCAATTTAACTGAACTATCTGAATCTAAATTAATCATTGTTGACTATTCTTCTTTACCAAATTGGTGTTTTGAAGGTTCAACATCTTTGTTCAATACAGGGGTCTCTATTGTAACATAACCTCATAAGTTTATATTTTTGATAATAACAAACACTGTGGCTCACATCTTTATGTCTACTTATATATATATATATATATATATATATTTGTGTGTTTAATAATATTTTAGGAACACCATGCACCATATAATGAAGATTCAAGGTTTAAGATTAGAATAGGTAATACTATAAAGATTATTTATTAATGTATTTTATATTTCATAGGTCAAGTGCTATAACCATGTATGTTACCTTGGTTACCATGCACACACATAATCAAGGGGAGTTAGATTCAGTCAAAACCAGAAGTTCAAATTTTGAACTAGTCATATTATACAGTTTATATCTATAGTTCATCTATCTAATTATATTATTCGATTTAGATCATCCAGGATGATTAATTATGATAATAAAAATAGCCGCCAAACATAATTTAAGCAAGATTTTGAATTTCATATTTTATTCTAATCATCTAAGATAATGAACATCATACTAGATGATCTATAAAAATCATACCTAAATTGATCCTATAATTAATTAAACAAATCTACTTAACTTTGATATTCTTATCATACTTTACGAACTAGATCATATTATATAATCAATAGAGATGATTTTGGTCATCCCATATTTTATCTTGGATGAACTGTATTTTAGTTGAATTAATCTTAACGAACAATCACAGAATCATCCTGGACGATCAGTGCATACTCATAAACTAATCGTATAAGATAATGTAGTTTATACTGTTAAAAAGGGCTATTTTCTATTAATCAAATTGGATTATTTTATAGGATCATCCTAGACTTTTAATACAAATTTTATCTAATTGTACTGGACTATCTGGTGAACATACATGACTATCAAGTCAAATTCAACACATCATATTGGATAATCTTGAGATCGTATTGTACGATCTTTATTGGCAGAATTGTGTTTTTAAGATTTTTGAAGCCCTATATTTAAGCTTTATCTAAATACATTGTAAGTGTCTATGGTAGGCATTGAGTCTTCGTTTTTTTGGAGAAAACTTAAAGGGAGAACCTTGTAAGGGAGAGACAAAAGGGTGGAGTTTGAGAGAGAGAAAATCCTTGTGGATTTCAAGGAAGTGTAGAGAAGGTTTTATATGTTGAGTCCAGTAATTAGGTTGTTAAGCCTAAGTAAATGTCCCAAGGCTACCAAGAGGGGGGTGAATTGGTAGTTTAAAATTTTAAACCCTCTTTGAAGATTAAGTTGAACCTAAATTTAAAGTGCGGAAATGTAAAAATAATAAAGTAAATGACACTAGATTTATAGTGGTTCGGTCTATAACCAGACCTACATCCACTCCTCAGAGGTACCCTCTGAGTATTGCACTAAAACCAATAGTGACTCTCCTTTAGCACCCACAGCAAGGCGGAGAAGCCTTTACAACACACTCTTTTCACCACTACCCGGTGCAGCAGAGAACCGTCATCCTTTTACACAATCCACAGTATTGGCAGAGAATCATCGTCCTTTTACACAATCCACAGTGCTGGCAGAGAACAGTCGTCCTTTTACACTCTCCTAGTGTGGGCAGAGAATCCTATGGCTGTTCACACTCTCCAAGTGTAGGTAGAGAACTTTTTGGCTGCTCACACTCTCCAAGTGTCGGCAGAGAACCGGATCTCCTTGACTGATCTTCTCATAAGAATCTAGAAGGAAGAAGGAAAAGAGTGAAGTAATTCAAATTCACAAGTAGAGACTCTTACCTTTGAAATCCAAGTGAAGCCTTCTCGCTCCAGTGGTAGGAATTCTTCCTTGAATGCTCTCTTCCACTCTCTCCTTGGCTATTCTCTCAAGAGGCACGAAGATCAAATGACAAAAAGATTGGGTGGTAGTCTAATTTGGACTTTTTATAAAAAAGATAAGAAAAACAGCCCAAAAACTGCAAGTGTTCAATTCTGTACGCAGTGGATCATCCTGTACGATCATGGATCATCCTGGACGATTTTACTTAAACAATCTGAAACAACCCTATTTGAATATGTGTACGAAATGTCTTCATACAGATGATCATCCTGTATGAACTAGGTTCGTCAAGTACGAACGGTTATTACTAGGTCGGTTCTAGAAACTGCTGAAAACTGTTCTAAGTCGGTTAATCGTTTGGACGAGAATATGTTCGTCTGGACGAAAATTTTTTAGAGACCCGATCGTCTTGGATGATTATTTACTTCGTCTGGATGAAAATTTTTCAGAGGACCAATCGCCACGGACGATAATTTATTTTCATCTGGACGAAAATTTTCCAGAGACCCGATCGTCCGAGACGATATTTTAATTTCGTCTGGACGAAAATTTTCAAGAGGACCAGTCGCCACGTACGATAATAAAATTTGTCTGGACAAAAATTTTATAGAGAACCAATCGTCAGGTACGATAATTAATTTCGTCCTGGACGAATAGGACTTAGAAAAAAATTTTCGAGCAAGTTCCTATTCGTTCCATGTGCCCAATAGGAGATAACTGTCTGATCGTCCCGTACGATAGAATATCGTCCAGTACGATCAGTATAAAATTTTATGATCTCCTTATGTGTGTGTATGTTTTTTATTCACTCAATTACAATCACTCCCTTTCAAAATTAATTCAAAGAAAAATTGCAAACTTCAAATTAAGAAAGTATCTCATGTTGAATTTGATTTGAAGTTATCGTAGTCTGGAGTCTGATTTTCCTGAAATGTTAGTACACACAAGAGCAAATACAAATCTTTTAAAATTGTTAGGAGATAACTACACATATGAACAATAATGTTTGAAATCATCAAAACTATTCAAGTTGCAAAAAATGTAAAAGCATTCAAATATCAACTATTCTAACATTATATAGTTTCTCTAGCAAGCTTGCACCTTAGTACCATCAAATTCAAGATTTATCTTGAGGGAAATTTTAGGAAGAAGATCTCTTTTGTGTTAAAGGACCCAACTACTCTGCTACACCAAGGAAGGTTAATGTTATTTAAGATTCTTTGCCCATGAAAGGATTTATGGTTCATTACCATCTCCAAGAGGGATAAAATGAGTTACGATCTTCTGCCGCACTAAGTTGGTGGAAGAGATTTTATAAGGGCTTCTTCACCTAGCTGTGGGATCTAAAAGAGAGTCACTAAAGGTTTAGTGTAATATATTGAGTGGGTGACTACCATGAGTGTATGTAAGTCAGGTTGACCGAACCACTATAAATCCCTGGTGTGTTTGTTCAATGATTTATTTTTTCACACTTTATTTTCCGCATTTGTATTTGTAATAACTGTGTGGTTTAAAATATTTGATTTTCTATTATTATGAAATTATTTTGCTTTTGCATCAAGGGATAAAATTATCAATTTTTAGATGTTGAAAAAGCTTTTAAAAGGGGAATTTTTCGTTGTGTTTAAAGAATTGTTTAAATGACCAATTCACCCCCCCCCCCCCCCACCCACCCACACACACACCCTTTGTTAGCCTTAGGACTAGTTATTTAGGGTTTAATAACTCTCACAAACTTTTAAGTGGTTTCAGAGCGGGATTAAAAAATAGAGTTTTAGAAAACTTTTGAAAAAAGATCAAAACCTAACTTCAAAAATTATAACATTGTGGAAGGTTATTCAATCACACGACCACCTTTATTGGAAAAAAAATCTTTTAATTTTTAGAAACTTTACATGTCTACTTTCTTGTAATTAATTAATTATTGAATGTGGCATATAATTCAAATTGATTATTCTGTACCATCACGTATTGTAGATGGAGTCAAAACTAATATTTCTTTTGCTAAATGGAGTTGAATAGAACAATTAATGCTCAATTGAATGCTAAATGCATGAATTATTTTTTTTTATGCTTTGATTTTTGAAGATTATATGAGAATCTCTATTTGTACTACTTGAAAAGAAATATGGGATAGATTATACACTACATACAAAGGTACTAATGAAGTGAAGCAATCTAAGATGAATATTCTAATGCATGATTATGAACTTTTTTGCACGAAATCTTATAAGAATATCTTAGATATGTATAATAGGTTTACTCAAATTGTGACATCATTACATATTTTATGTAAAGAACTTTCAAACTTTGAAATTTTCAATAACTCTATATTGTCTACCTGATAAATTTATGCTAAAGTTACAGTTATATATGAATCAAAAGACTTGAATGATTATTGTATTGATGATCTGATTGACTCACTCATTACCCACGAGAAAAGTATAAGTCAAAAAGTTTTGGATACAGGTGAAACTTTAGTACTAAAAGTTGAAGACATGGATGAAAGTTTCTTAGTAGATGATGAGAGTGAGGAAATAACATAATTAACAAGAAAATTCAAAAATTAATTACACCGCAAACATCAACATCAATAAAAGTAGAACAAAGGTAAACATGGTAAGAATGATAAGCTTTCTTTTGATATTATTTATTTTATGTGTAGGAATCCCGGACATATGAAAAAATAATGCCCTAATATAAAAACCCTTCATGCTAAGGAAAAGGGTAAAAAAAAGCCAATTATAATAAGGGCAAATGATAAAAAGAAAAAGATCTTCTAGGCTGATATAACTTCTAAATCATCAGACTAAGAGAATGATGAAGAGGTATAAAGTTTTGTTTGTGTGTTTATTTATTAATGCATGCGTATATAATTGTTATTTTATTTGCCATGAATATTTTTATTTTCATTATTATTTTATTATCTTGACATTTATGTTTATTCTTTTTTTATTTTTTTTATTTTAATTTCATTTATGTTATTTAGAACACTCTCTAATCATCACCCACAAATCACATCTCACATCATATTTGAATAAGAGAATTAATAACCTATCTTTTTTTTTTAATGAAAATTTTACTTTCTTTTTACTTAAATCTTTGGTAATTGATTATTGACTTCTCTAAATAATTAAATCAAGAAACATTAATGATTATCCCTCTTCTCTATAGTTCCTTTTGTGGTTTGATTTTTTTAACAAAAAACTATTTCAAATTAAAAACTAGACCAAGAAATAGAAATCTATTTCATCTTCCAACAGTTCTCTATGTCATTTATATATTTTTGTGAATTAATGAATATATTTTCAAAATTTCTTATTCAAGTTGTTTGTCTATATTAGATAGATTAAGTTTTTGCTTGTGATTTACTCTTTCCTATGAAAGTAAGTTAGCAAAAATAAAAAGAGGCATAAAATAAGCCCAAAATAAAAAGATGTGCAATGTCCACCAAAAATTATAAGATTCACAAAATGTATCAAAAATTAAATGATGTGCAATGTGCACCAAAAATTAATAAAAATACCGGTCTTTAAATCTTAGACAAATCCATGTGCCAATTAATATCGTCCACACTTGAATTTGAGAAACATGATCTCTAGTTCATCACTTTGTAATGTTATTCTCTTAAGATATGTTTCTGAAAGAAAATTGAAAGATCACATTTCCTTTCTAATTTATTTTCTGAATTATATTTTTATTTAAAAAAAGTCTTTAACATGTATGAAGCTTGAGCTAGGATTAATAAAATTTAAATTTCCAATATTTCTGGATCTTAGTGCAGTCAATTCATTTCTTATAAAGCTTTTGAATAAAATGAAGATGTAATTTTCTCATTTTAAAAAGAATGCTAAAATTAATTAATTCTTCTTAATCATCACCACCACCTTCACCTGATCAAGGTCTATATGATCTTTAGCTTGTTATGTGTATTCCATTTTATTTTTTTGTGTTTCTGTTCTTTTTGATAATTTCAAAGGGGGGGAATGTATTTGGTTGGTTGTATTTGTGTTTAACATGCATTTGTCTATCTTGTATTTGCATTTATTTATCTGTTATTTAGGTTCTAAATTATGTATTTATTTATTTCTATATAAAAGAAGAACTTTTTTGACTTCTCCTATTTCTAATATAATTATTTAAATAAGAGGGAGATTATGAGAGAATAGTTTAAATTTACAAATTCAACTAGTAATATTTGTCTTCTTAAAAAAGCATGAGATTATTATAACTTGAGCTCACGAGTTTATGTTTTTGATGATAATAAATATTATAGCTCATATCCTTATGTCTACTTATATTTGCAATATATATTTATTTTTATGTGTACTAACATTTCAAGATCATCAAATACCATCCAACAAAGATTCAAGCCCCAAAATTTGGTAGAATTCTTAAGATGTAAAAATTTTTGTAATATTTATTAACGCATTTTTGATTTCTTATATCAAGTCTTATAAAGGAGTATGTTAGCTTTGTGACCATGCACACACACTCTCAAGGGGAGTGAGATTTAGTCAAAATTATAAGTTCAATTTTTGAACTAATCGTATTATATAATCAAGTCATCTAATTAATTATACTGGATAATTTAGATCATTTAAGACGATCAATTATGATCTTGAAAAATAGCATCCAATAATAAATTAGGCGTGATTTTAAATATCACTTTTTGTTCTAACATCTAGGATGATGTATATCATACTGGATAATCTATAATAATCATGCCTATATTAACCTATGATTAGACAAATAGAGTCTGCTTAATTTTAATATTCTTATTGTATTGTATGAACTAGATAGTACTATATGATTGATAGAGATGATTTTGGTCGTCCCATATTTCATTATGGATGAACTATATTTTGATTAAACTAATCACCCCGGATGATCGAAGAGTCGTTTTGGATGATTTTTACAAACTCTTGAACTGATCGTATAATATAATGCAATTTATATTATAAAAAGGGCTATTTTGTACTAATTATACAGGATGATTGTACAAGATTATCATGGACTCTCAATACAAATTTGAACTAATCATATTAGACCATCTGGTGTTCATACAGGACTATCACGTCAAATTCTGCATATTGTACTTGACAATCCTAAAATCATACTATATGATTTTTAATGATAGAATTTAGTTTTTAGGGATTTTAAACCTTATGGGTTTCAAGAGAGTGTGGAGGGGATTTTTCATGGATACTCTGAAAAGCTTGCACCTTAGTACAATCAAATTTAAGGTTTTTCCTGAGGGAAGTTTTGGGAAGAAGAAGATATCTTTGGTGTCAAAGGACACGACTTCTCTTCCGCACCAATGAAGGTGAAAGTGATTCAAAGTTCTTTGCTTATGAAAGGATTTGTGGTTCTCTACCATCTCAAAGAGGGACAAAAAAGAATTACATGTTGAAACTTGTTCAATATGAATTTGGTTGTTAAACCTAAGCTTATATCCCAGCGGCTAACCAAGAGGGGGTGAATTGGTAATTAAAGATTTATCAATCTTTTAAAAATTTTGTACCAAAAATAGATTTAGTGAATTTTATAGAAAACATTTTTCAACCACAAGTTAAAATAGTAAAAGCAAAAGCAGCTGAAATAATAAAAGACACAAGTTTTATAATGGTTCGGTCAAACACGACCTACATCCACTCCCCGGAGGCACCCTCCGAGTATTGCACTAATACCACTAGTGACTCTCCTTTTGCACTCACAACAAAGTGGAGAAGCCTTTATAAAACTCTCTTCCACCACTACCCAGTGCGGCAGAGAACTATCATCCTTTTACACTCTCCAAGTGTTGGCAGATAACCGTCCATCCTTTCACACTCTCCCAGTATAGGCAGAGAACCTTCATCCTTTCACATTCTCCAAGTGTGGGCAGAGAACCCTTCGGCTGTTCACACTCTCCAAGTGTAGGCAGAGAACTCTTCATCCTTTCACACTCTCCAAGTGTGGGCAGAGAACCCTTCGGCTGTTCACACTCTCCAAGTGTCGGCAGAGAATCGGATCTCCTTGACAGATCTTCTCACAAGAAATCTAGAAGGATGAGAGAAAAGAGTGAAGTAATCACAAACCACAAGTGGAGACTCTTACCTTTGAATACCAATTGAATCCTTTACACTCCAGTAGTAAGAATCCTCCTTTAAACACTCTCTCACACTCTCTCCTTGACTCTTCTTTCAATAGGTACGAAGATCAGTAAGCAAAAAGATTAAGTGGTAGTTTAGATTGGACTATTTATAGGAAAGACATAAAAAACTATCCAAAAACTGCAAATATTCAAGTCAATATGCATTGGATCGTCCCGTACGATCGTAGATCATCCCGTACGATTGTAGATCGTCCTGGACAATTTTACTTAAATGCGTTGGAAATGAACATAATGTATATGGGTATGAAATGACTTCGTACACACACATCATCCCATACGAACTAGGTTCGTCCGGTACGAACGGTTATTCCATAGGTCGGTTCCCAAAAACTGCAGAACATCACCAAAATTTTAGAGTAGGTACACTTCATCCTGTGATGAATATGAGTTCATCCGGATGAAAGTTTTCCAGATAGCAACTCATCCTGGCATGATTATAAATTTCGTCTGAACAAAAATTCTCTAGAGAAGATTTTTTCCCGGGACGAATACACTTCGTCCTAGACGAAAATACTCCAGAGAGAAACTCATCCTGGAACGAATATAAATTTTGTCTGGACAAAAATACTCCAGAGAAGATCTGTCAAGGAGATCCGATTCTCTATCGACACTTAGGGAGTGTGAACAGACGAAGGGTTCTCTACGCATACTAGGAGAGTGTGAAAGGATGAAGGGTTCTCTGCTCATACTAGGAGAGTGTGAAAGGATGAAGGGTTCTCTGCCCACACTATGAGAGTTTGAAAGGACGAAGGGTTCTCTGCCCACACTTGGAGAGTGTGAAAGGATGAAGGGTTCTCTGCCAACACTAGGAAGAGTGTAAAAGGACGACGGTTCTCTACCGAATCGGGTAGTGATAGAGGAGAGTTTTGTAAAAGCTTCTCCGCCTTGCTGTGGGTGCAAAAGGAGAGTCACTAGTGGTATTAGTGCAATACTCGGAGGGTGCCTCCGGGGAGTGGATGTAGGTCTAGTTTGGATCAAACCACTATAAATCTCGTGTCTTTATTTTTTTGCTGCTTTTATTTTTATGTTTTTACTTTTAAAACTGTGGTTGAAAAATGTTTTCTAGAAAAATTCAATAACGTTTTATTTTCGTTTCCTAATTTAAAAAGAGGGTTAAATTTTTTTTAATTACCAATTCATCCCCCCCATCCCTTTCGTACCCCTTTTTTCTTTTAGATCTTATCCATGGCAAGCTCAAGCAAACAACAAAAGGTTCTAGCCAAGGGGCCATCCTGTTGAAACTTGTTCAATATGAATTAGGTTGTTAAACCAAAGCTTATGTCCCAATGGCTAACCAAGAGGGGGGGTCAAATTGGTAATTAAAAATTTATCCCTCTTTTAAAAATTTTATACTGAAAATAACTTTTGTGAATTTTGTTGAAAACATTTTTCAACCACAAGTTAAAACAATAAAAACAAAAGCAGCGGAAAAAATAAAAGATATAAGTTTTATAGTGGTTTGGTCAAACAAGACCTACATCCACTCCCCGGAGATACCCTCCGATTATTGCACTAATACCACTAGGGACTCTCCTTTTACACTCACAATAAGGCGGAGAAGCCTTTACAAAACTCTCTTCCACCACTACCCGATGCGATAGAGAACTATCATCCTTTTACACTCTCCAAGTGTTGGAAGAGAACCGTCCTTCCTTTCACACTCTCCCGGTGTAAGAAGAGAACCCTTTATCCTTTCACACTCTCCAAGTGTGGGCAGAGAACCCTTCGGTTGTTCACACTCTCCAAGTGTAGGCAGAACCCTTTGTCCTTTCACACTCTCCAAGTGTGAGCAGAGAACCCTTCGGCTGTTCACACTCTCCAAGTGTCGGAAGAGAACCGGATCTCCTTGACAGATCTTCTCACAAGAAATTTAGAAGGATGAGAGAAAAGAGTGAAGTAATCACAAACCACAAGTGGAGACTCTTTACCTTTGAATACCAAGTGAATCCTTCATGCTCCAGTAGTAAGAATCCTCCTTCAAACACTCTCTCAAACTCTCTCCTTGACTCTCCCTTTAGTTGGCATGAAGATCAGTAGGCAAAAAGATAAAGAGGTAGATTTAATTGGACTTTATATAGGAAGGACACAAAAAACTATCCAAAGACTACTGATTTTCAAGTATGAACATAGTGGATCATCACGTACGATCGTCAGATCGTCTCGTATGAATCTACTTAAATCAGTTTGCATACGAACCCAATGTATATAGGTAGGAACTGACTTCATACCCAATTATCATCCCGTACGAACTATGTTCGTCCAGTACGAATAGTTATTTCATGGGTCGGTTTCGACAAACTGTAGTACATTATCAAAATTTTAAAGGACGGAGCATTTCTCTCTGGGACGAATAAGAGTTCATTTGGACGAAAATTTTTCAGAGAGCATTTCATCTTGTGACAAACAAGATTTTGTCTGAACAAAAATTTTCCAAAGAGCAGTTCGTCTTGGGCTGAATATAAGTTTGTTTGGACGAAAATTTTCCAGAGAGCATTTTATCCTAACACAAATATAGGATTTCGTCTGAACAAAAAATTTCCAGAGAGCATTTCATCCTGTGATGAATAGAAACTCGTCTGGATGAAAATTTTCTAGAGAGCATTTCGTCATGGGACGAATAGAAGTTCGTCTGGAAGAAAATTTTCTAGAGAGCTTTCTGTCCTGGAATGAACAGGATGAATCGTCTGGACTATCAACACAGAGTGAGAATCCATAGCAGATCATCCCAGGATGAATTAAGAAATTTGTCTGGATGATTAGGACTTAGAAAATTTTTCTCACTTCTTGTTCGTTCCATTGCTCTTCCGAGGGGATAAATGACTTGATCGTCCCGTATGAACAAGGTTCATCCCGTACGATTAGTGTGATTTTTAAAGATCTCCCCAAGTGTGTGTGTGCTAAGCTTATTCAATTAAAATCATATTTTCTCAAACTCAATTACAATAAAAATTACAAACTTCAATTTACAAACTATCTCATGCTGAATTTTAATTTGAAGTTTTCATTAGTCAGGAGTTCGATTATTCTAAAATGTTAGTTCACACAAGAGCAAAAACAATTTTTCCAAAAAGTATTTAGGAGAAAATAAAGCTTAAAACAGTAATATTTGAAATCATCAAAACTAAACAAGTTGTAAGAAGATAAAACATGCAAATAGCAACTCTCTTGACATTACGGTCTTCTATCGCATTAAGTTTGTGGAAGTGATTTTTTAAGGGATTCTCCACATAGATGTAGGGGCTAAAGATGAGTCACGAAAGGTTTGAGAAATCAAAGTACTTTTCTATCAACCCTACATCTTGCAAAATATGAATCAAAATATAAAATGATTTTAAACAAGTATTATGCGTAGGATACCAAATTCCTCGATTTTGATTTCCTAAAAGATATATCAAAATTCTTTTAACAGCAGTTAAATGAAATTTTTTTAGATCGGATTAAAATTTAGCACAAATATAAACACTAAACATGATATTATATCTACTATCAGTAAAATAAAGTAATGATCTAATCATCCCTCTAAATATTTTTTTATCAATAAATTTGCCTTTAGAGTTCTTATCAAACTCACCTAAGGAACTCATGGGAGTACTTATTGGTTTAGCTTTATTCATTTCATACTTATTAAGGATGTTCTTAATATATTTTGATTGACTAAGAAAGGTGTCCTCCTTTTTCTATTTTATGCTAAAACTAAGAAAGTAACACAAATTTCCCATCAAATTTATTTCAAATTCCTTACTCATTATAATTTAAAAAATCATCATAAATATTTTTATTAGTGGATCCAATTAAAATATCATCAACATAAATTTGAACAACCTAGATTTTTTTTTTACAAAGATTTTTCAAACACCTTAAACCAGATTAGAGAGAAACAGCTGTTAGAGAGAGAAACTGCGGAAGTTTTTGATTTTTTAATTCGCGGTTTTTCATCTACCATCGTCGCTGGCCAGTGGCGATGACGGAGGACGACCACTGATCTTCGGTTGGCGCATTTACCTTTACTGAACATCTCGAAGGATCCATCAGGGTTACATATGAATCGAAGCTTCATTCTGGTGGAGATAAGGTTCACGCTAGATCTTCTGCGGGACCATCAATTATCAGAGAGCTGATTTGAGTTTTTCTCCGGTGATCTGGGCACCGGCGAGAGCCCTTTTCGGACTCTCGTGGCTATTATGGAGGGCAATCTTCTACCTTCCATGGAAGTGTGGGCGAATTATAAGAAAGTTCTATCTGTTCAAGCAAGGCAATCGTCTGATGTTTTCAATGGTGGATCTAAAGCAATGGATCTATTCAACAGCAAGGTTAAAAGTTTTAAAGAAAAAGCTCTGATTATCAATGACGGAGGTCTAACAATGAAGAAAGTTCCAATTTCTATTCCAGGTAAGGGGAAAGGGATTATGATGGAAGAATTGAATTCCAATCTGGATTATTCAAATCTGAAACTCTTCAGAGGTAATTTTAAAGATGATCTTAAATTGGAGGCTTCCTCTTCATACGGTTTGAAAATTTGTTCTAATAAATGTTTTAATTCTATTTCACTGCCATCTTCTTCTGTTCATAAAATGAACTTTGAATCCCCTGTAACGGGAGTGATTAATGATCTTGAAGACAAGATGAATGAAGATTTGTTGCAAAAGGATTTGTTTGAGAATCCTAAGGAGAAAAATCTTGATGTCCATAACAAAATTATCCCAGAATTGAAGAAGAATATGTTGCAAAAGGATTTGTTTGAGGATCCAAAGGAGAAAAATCTTAATGTCCATAATAAAATTCTCCCAGAATTGAAGAAGAATAATGCTAAAATTCTTTCAGCCTGGACGAAAAAAGAAAACATTAATGTGGAGAATCTGGACCTGGGAAGTTTCTTATCTGAAGATGGCTTGGTAGTTAAGCTTCACGCTGAGAAGGAAATGGAAAATTCAAGAAGACTTGATAAAGCTATTGTGGTAAAGGTGTTTGGAGACAACACTTCTTTTCAATCTATTTGTGTGGATTTAAGAAGACAATGGAGCATGTTTGGTAATTTTCACATCACAGGCTTAGGTCTTGGCTGGGTTCTTTGCTCCTTTGAAAATAATAGTGTTTCGGATAAAATCCTTACTGGTGGACCTTGGTTTGTGAAAGGTCAAGTGGTTGGACTAGATAAATGGTCAGCTAGTTTTAATCCCATTTCTTTAAAAGGCTTTTCAACTCCTCTATGGATAAGGCTTCCCAATCTTCCGCTCTATTGCTAGGATGATGTGAATATCTGTAGGATAGCTTCTCTTGTGGGAAAACCTTATCTCCTAGATGGAAATATGTTCCAATGGAGTAGGAGAGAATTTGATAGAATTTGTGTCCGTGTTCCAATTGATTTGAAATTACCTAATGGAGTTTGGGTAGAAGGTTTGAAAGGCAAATTCTTTCAAAAAATTGAATATGAGGGCGTCACTAATATTTGTTCTAAATGTGGTATGATTTGACACATTTCTGTAAAATGCATTGAAATTAATAAGAACATAGGTTCTTTTCCAGAAGATGTTGGTGTGGACAAATTGATTCTCAATAAAGCAAAGGTCTCAGATGGATCTAAGCTTAATGAGGCGACTGATGGATTTGGAAATTGGACACAAGTTAACTATGGCAAGAGAAGACACAGAGTTGATGTAATGAAGAAAAACTCTCTTAAGATGAATGCTCTTCCTATGAAGAAGATCTTTGTTCCTAAAACTGTTTTGAATAAAACTACTACAGCATTGGCTCCAGTTAACAGAACCTTGAAACAGGGATCAGAACTTCCCTTCTCCAATGTGGAAGATCCCTATTTTAAACCGCAAGTGGGACTTATTAATGTAACTTCTGAAGTTACTCAGGTGGTTGCTTCTAATATTGATCCTATTATCCTGGATCATAATAAATTTGAGGTATTATCCAGGATGGAAGTATTGAATGATGCGGGGAATGTGGAGCAAAATGCGGATGGTATGGCTGATATAGAAACTGAAGAGGGTGAAATAATCTATAGCAATCTGGAATTCTTGAAGGAAACAGAAAATGTGGCTCTTTTTGATGCAGATTTGGAACATGAGGTGACAAAGGACATCTATTCTCCTAAATATGGATCAGTTAACAATCTTCTAACCAGAGATATGATTAAAATTGCAGTTCCAGAGAAAGTTTCTTCATGTAAAAAGGAGGAAAGAAATTTATTTTATCTCAAGGTGCTATAGATATGAAGAATTTTTTGATAAATAATGATCTTCATGAAGTGGAAGCTTATGGGCCCAAATTTACGTGGTGCAACAATAAAATTGGTGGAGCTCGTATTCTGGAAATGCTTGACTGTTGTTTTATAAACTCCACTGCTCTTAACTGTATTCACATTGCTCGTGTCAAGCACTTGGCTCGTATAGCTTCAGACCATTGTCCAATTCTTCTTGAGATCTTCAAACCTGCTGCTGTCTTTGATAGGATTTTACGGTTTGAGGATGTTTGGGCCTCTTACTATGGAGCCAAATCTGTGGTTTCTAAATATTGGAAAATTGGTAATTGTGAGGATCCAGCCATTTCTTTGAATTTAAAGTTCAAAAGAACTTTGAAAGCATTATATTTTTGGAGCAAAGCAAAATTTAAGAATCTCAATATGCTGAGAGATGAATTGAAAATTGAAATCTTGGAACTTCAAAAAGAGGAAGCTGATGGTAGAATTTCTGATCTTAATCTCCAAATTCTCAAATTCAAGATCAATGAACTCAACATTGCTCTAGCCCGGCTCAACTCTTGGTGGAAACAAAGAGCTAAAGCTAAATGGATGGAGGAAGGAAATTCAAACTCATCGTTTTTTCATGCCTTTGCCAATGCTAGGAGGAACAACAACTGGATCAATATTATCAAGACTAAGTCTGGACTTATAACTGAAGATCCTATTCTAATTCAAGAAGCATTCTCTGATTTTTTTCAAATCAAAGTGGCGCCACCGAGATTGTTCTCTGGATGACTGGCTTTTGCCTTGGGCTGTCATTTCTAGTGATGATCAGAAATGTTTGGAAGCAGAATTCACGAAGGAAGAGATGCAGGCGGTGGTTATCTCTTCAGGCAAAAATATTTCACCGGGTATTGATGGTATTACTTTCTCCTTTTTAAAATGCAATTGGGATATTATTCATAATGATGTTTGGTTAGCTGTAACCCAATTTTTTTCTACGGGCATTATGAATCATACTTGGAAGGAGACTATGATTGTGTTGATTCCTAAAATCAAAAGTCCCTTACTTCCTTCCAATTTTCATCCGATTAGTCTTTGTTTGACCATTTACAAGTTATTTGCCAAAATGCTTTTGAATAGATTGGAGAAAGTTATTCATAATCTCATTTCTCCTTATCAAGTTGCTTTTATTAGAGGTCACTCCTTATCTGAACATGTTCTTTTGGCCCAAGAAGTGTTTAATAAATTCTGGTACTCTAAAGCTAAAAGTGGTCTCTTGGCTATCAAAATAGATATGGAGCAAGCTTATGATAGTATGGGGTGGCAAGCTTTAAGGCAAGCTCTTATGCATGTTAATTTCCCTAATAAATTCTTAGAGCTGTTAATGCAATGTGTTTTAGACCCCAAATATTGCATTTTAATTAATGGGAGGAAGGCCGATTGGATCCTAGGCAAAAGTGGATTTAGATAAGGTTGTCCCTTGTCTCCTTATTTGTTTATTCTATGCTCTCAAATCCTTTCGGATGCTCTCTATCTTCATAGATGTGGAAAGGGGATTTCTATTACTCTTAATGCTCCTAATGTTTCTCATTTATTTTATGCCGATGATATTCTTATTTTCTCTAAAGCCATTGTTAAAGAGGTGAAGTTGGTTAAAAAAATTGTCTCCAAATTTTGTAATTGGACCGGACAAACTGTTAATGCATCCAAATCCTTGGTTATTTTTGGAAAACACACTGATAGGAGAAGAATGAACATAATCTCTTCTATTCTTCAATACAAGGTTGTGAAGGAATTTTATTATCTTGGTGTTAAAATAAAATTAAGAAGGAAGGTTGTTTCAGATTTTCAAAATCTGATGGAGGTGGCTTCTAATAAGTTGAACACATGGGGAAAGAATTGTATTTCTTTGGAAGGGAAGCTTGTTCTTGTAAAACATGCTTTTCTTTCTCTTCCAATGTTTTTATCTTCTATATCTCTTGTTCCTACATCAATTATCAAAGAATTTGACAAAATGTGTAGAAGTTTTCTTTGGAATAAGAGTAATGGAAGTAACGATTTGCATTATGTGTCTTGGGAACTTTTATGCAAATCAAAAAATGAAGGAGGTAGGGGTTTGTTCTCTGGTGTCTCCAGGATTGGTCCGCTTCAAGCTAAATTCGCTTGGGAATTTATCAAGAAGCCTAATTCCCTACTCAATCAGATTATCAAAGGCAAGTATGGTAATGATATATGGACTAAGATAGCAAAAATTAATTGCTCTCCTACTTGGAAAATCATTACTAATGGGGCTTCCTTTCTAAAAACGATTGTGAGATGGAAAGTAGTCAATGGGAGATCTATTAACTAGATGCATGATACATGGATTCTTGATAAAAACATTTATAAATGGCCTACGTATGTTAACATGCTAGTTCCAGTAGAAAGCAACCTCAGTTTCTTCATCCATGAAGGAGAATGGAATCTCAATTCTTTAGAGTATCATTTTGGCAAGATTCTTATGGAAGTTATTCTTCAAATTTCAATAGACATAGAAGACAGTGAAGATCAAATTGAATTAAAAAGGCAGTATACAGGTAAATCAATTGTTGCTCAATGTATAGAAACAGATTCGAACAGCAATCCCGAAGAATGTCACTGGAATTGGTTGAAAGATATTAAGCTAAGACCTTCTATTGAATTATTCTGGTGGAGATTATACAACAAAGCCATTCCTTCGGGTAAATTTTTACTGAGAAGAAAAATCTCCAATCAAGCTAGCTGTCCGAGAGGGTGTGCTGAAATTGAAGATAACAGTCACATTGCTGCTAAATGTTGTAAATTACAGGGTTGTATTCTTATGCTTAACAAGTGGGGGTTCAATATTCTGGTATTTAAAGACTTTAATTCCTGCTTGGATGGATTAGTTATAGCTTCCAAAACTAATCCTTTATTGGCTAACATGTACTGTACAGCGGTTTTTATAACCTGGAAGAATAGATGCAAATTGGTTCATGGGAAGAGTGAAGACTCTATTTTTTTTATGGCAGCTAATATTGTTTCCTTAGCCATTGTTAGTAACTTCATCATTACTCATCCAGAAAACTGGGATACTAATCAGCTTAGGCTGTCTTCTTCTTGGTTTCCCCCTCCAACCGGTTGGATAAAGATTAATATTGATGCCTCGTTAAAAAGCAATCTTTTAGCAGGTATTGGTGGTGTCATAAGGGATGATAAAGGCAGATTTTTATTAGCATTTGGTTACAATTATCTGCATTGGGACATTGCACATGTGGAATTATTGGCGGTTTATTACTTGAAGAATATTTTGAGAGATTGGATGCTTGAAGCACAAGGGGTAATCATAGAAGGGGACAATCTCAACATTATCAAAGTTCTTCAATCAAACATGAAGAATTGGAAGAAATATAGAAGAATTAAGGAGGATCTTGCTTTTATTCAAGACTTTAACCAGGTTCTTTTTTCTCATTCTAGTAGACGTTGCAACAAATTGGCAGATTTTTGTGCTAATTTAGGGTGCAACAATAGTTTTATTTGGGAAGAGTTAAATAATGTGGAAATCCCACATTCCTTTTTTAGTATTTTAAAAGAGGAATGTGATGGATTAGAGTTGAGTTGAACTTTTCTTTAGCTTTGTATTTCCTTGTTTTGGTTTATTAATGCAATGATGCATTCTTTCAAAAAAAAACCTAGACCCTTCATAAATATCATATTCATCAAAAACTTCATGAGTAGTCTCCTCTACTATCAAAGTCCTTTTGTTAAAAACTCAATAGGATTTTCCAACACTTGAATATCTTAGAAAATTTTCCTCATCAGATTTAGGATCAAATTTTACTAAAAGAGTTTTCCCATTATTATAAAGAAACATTTTACATCGAAAGACATATAGATGTGAGAGGTTGGGTGTCCTACACATAAGAAGTTCATAGGATGACTTATTTAACTTAGATCTAAAATTCATCCTATTCAGAATTTAACATGTTGTATTTACTTCTTCAGCCTAAAAATATTTAGAAAGTGAATATTCAGTCAACATGGCTCTAATGGCTTCAACCAAAGTTTTGTTCTTTCTTTCAATAGCCCCATTCTCTTGAGGGTTTCTAGGAGCTAAAAAATTATTATCTATCACTTGCTCTTTATAAAAAACCTCAAATTCTTAATTTTTAAATTCTCCACTGTGGTCACTTTGAATTGCAAGAATTTTACAACCTAGGTTCCTTTGAATTCTAGTAGAAAATTTTGAAAATTAATTAAATGATTCATCCTTATGTGAAAAGAATCTAATCTAAGTGAACCTAGAATAATCATTAACAATCACATACCCAAAAACTATTCCTCCTAGACTTATTGTATTAATAGGTCCAAAGAGATCTATATGAAAGACTTTTAAGAGTTTGCTAGTTCTAAGATTGTTAATTGAATGAAAGGACTTCACCTGTTTCCCTAATTGATACACATCACACAGGTGATTCTTAGTGAAGTGTAATTTGGGTATTCCTCTAACAAATTTCTTTTAGGTAATCTACTTAAGATTTTCATGGTATCTTGATAAAGTCTTCTATTTAATAAGCAAGATTCATGAGGAATAATTTTTAGCTAAAAATATTAAAAGATTTAACATAATTTAAATTAAGCATGTAAACATTATTTACCTATCTCCATACAACACATAAACTCCATTTTGGCTTATAATGCAGCTTATAGGCAAAATTTTTATGTTAAAACCTTTATCATAAAGCATAATTCTTACCAAATTATATTTTAAGCCTTCAACCAAAAAATTATTTTCAATCAGAAAATTCTTCATATTCCCATTCATACCTAAACCTATCACACTCCCAATGGTGTTATCTCTAAGTGTCACTTTGCCTCCAATCCTACCCTCTAGTGATATAAGTTGATTTATATCTCCAATCATATGTTTTGAACATCTATTATCCAGGTACCAAATGCTCTTATGAGGGCTTGTACGAGAGCGTTTCTACAAAATTATGAAATATTAGACATGGAAACCCAAATAAATTTGGGTTCACCTCTCGATAATGAAAATCAAGATGCATACTTGATATGATGTGATTGATGCATCTTAGTTCTCTACAATAAATATGTTCTATTATAAATTATGCAAGTGTGGAAAATATGCCCCATCATTCCACATGAAAAGCATTTAACACTAGGAAAATGATTTACTAATCTATATGAGTTATAATATATTTTCCTAGGTTTTGAACTTGTATATCTTTTATTAGGATTGAAAAATTATTTAAGTGTGGGAGCTATCTTATTTTACATAAATGCATTCAATTTTATATGAATATATGAGTTTACATTTTCCAAAATATAATTTTCAATCTTCAATTCATGCTTCCTTTGATCAGATTTAACCATAAATTCATTAAAATCATTTTCAAGCTCAACATAAGATATTTTTAATAGATCATGCTTCTTATTCAAATCATCAAATTCATCTAGAAAAACTATATAGTTTCTATCTATGGTTGCATGATCATTCCTAAGATTTTCATGCTTTTTTGTAAATTCAAATACTTAATACTATGATCTGCATGTAATTTTTTAAGTTTTCTATATGCATTAAAAATCTTCTTAGAAACTTTAAATAGTTCATAGTAGGATAGGTCACTTACCTCCTCTTGTTTTGAATGATCAAGTTTATCTTCCATTAAGCACAAATTCATAACATCCTCTTTTGCTTATATTTCTAAAAAGTATGAAATTTAGTCAGCCTAGGAAGCTCTTTGCATTCTTTTCTTGCCCTTTCTTAACATTTATTTTTTCCTCAACATTCTCCTTGTTAGGATAAGCTTTGATATTTGGGCATTCACTCTTTATATGTCTACGCATTATGCTTTCATAACAAATGACTTCATTAATAAATTTTGAATGCTTATTTAACATACCATTGTTTAAATATTGATTTTGTCATTTTTTCTCTTAAAAAAAATTTTGAAATACTTAGTCATAAGTGCAATATCTTCTTCATTCTCTAGCATTGATTGCTCACCCTTTGAATCATCAATTTTTAAAGCTACATTTATTTCTTTATTTTTTTCACTTACATCGATCTATCTTTGATTCACTCTTTTCTCGTAAGCAATAAGTGATCTAAGTATATTATTAATAAAATATACATTCAGGTCTTTAGATTCAATTATTGATATTATCTTTGCATCATAAGTAGTAGGTAAATAATATAAAATTCAACCAAATTTATTTTACCTCTTTTGTTCATTCATAACTTATGCAAAGTCTATCACAAATTTTCTTTTTCAGTTTTGTAAGTAGAAACGCATATATAATCCTCTAATTTCAAAGCATAAAAAAATTTGTTTAAATATTTTGTTTTAAATTATGTTGATTCTCTTTCTTCTACTGTCCAATCAATACATGGTGTTTTAATTCTAGAACCATCAACCATTTTAGTTGATTTAGTATAACCTTATTGGACTAATATCAACATGCAATAGTCAAGTGATTGCAGAAAAGTAAACATACAAGTTTTTCAAAATTTGAAAGGAATGTTATCGAATAAAGGTGATTTATTGTTTGAATATCCATCAACAGTATTCTGGTGTTAACCTCATTTTCATATGAGGTCATTAAGGATCCATCTAATTTTCAAATTAATCCTGACCCTACATTAATCCAGATCCTAGATTCTATGATCTATCCGATCTTATAATTCTTCTAGAGCTCAGATCTTAGGATTTATTAAAAATCCTAAGACTCTTCTAGATCCTAGATCCTAGGATCTATTCAGGACCCTAGACTTCCTCTACATTCCAGGTCTTAGGATCTATCTAGATCCTAAACTTCTTCTAGATTTTAGGCCTTAGGATCTATTCTAGGTCCTATGACTTCTAGACTCCAAACTCTAGGATTTTCTTATATTCTAGGATTCCTATGGATTTTTGACATCAAATCCATTCAGACCCTAAAATCCTTCTAGATTATAGGATAGAATTGGATTCAAATCAATTCAAAACCCTAATCAACCCTGATCTCAAGTCAACTAAGATCTCAAATCTATTCAAGCATGTCTAGACTCCTAGGCAACTCAATCCCTGATCCAGACCTTGAACTATTCTTCTATCAAACCTTGTCTTCTCTAATCATTTATGATTATTTAAAATAATCATAAATAACTCAATTTCAAACATTCAAACCCAACATCTAACTCAAATCCAAAATCCATAATCAAATCTTAAGTCCAGAAGCCTTGTCCTAAAGGCCCATTCTAGTGAAATTTTCAAACACTTCAAAACCCAATTAAATGACCTCCGATTTAGAGTCTGTCAGTTGCATACTGATGGGACATGTCTCTGGAGGCAACTCTCCCAATTTGAGCCCATTCTGAGGTTTCTAGCCCCATAAACTAAAATGAAATCCAAAGGCTATAAAATCTTTAAATATTTACACCCTATGCTACTGGACTTGCCACTTGGTGAATTTTGACCCTAGAGCTTTCTCTAAAGCCTCTAATCACTTCCAGACCATTAATCTAGACCTATTTAACAATAAACTGCATTTTTCTGGACTCATTTTAGCCCCTAGTGGGCATGAGCCCAAAATGACCAAAATACCTCTATGGGGGCTCAAATAGGCATTTCAAACCAAACGACCTCCAAATTAAATGCAACCACTTCTAGCAGGTTTCAAATATCGAACCAAACTTGTTGGATCCATTCCCAGGCCCTGGGTCAACCTGGTTGACCAAGTCAACACAGTTGACCTAAAGGGCCCTTTAAGGGTCCAAATAGGTGCTTTGACCCAAATGACCTCTCCAAGCTATGGAACCACTTCCATTGGTCTCGAAATGTCATTTGAAACCTGTTAAGCCTAATCCCAGACCCTAGGTCAACCTGGTTGACTATATCAACCAATATCGACCATAATGACCATTAATGGGCCCCATAAAGCCCATTTAGCCAAATCAAACCCTACAAACCCTGGGACCACACCCAATAGACTCTAAATGTCATGTCAATTTGATTGAACACATTTCTAGATCCTGAACCTGGCTGGTTGACCAAGTCAACCAATTTTGGCTTAAAAGCCCATTAAGGGCCCAATAAGCCTATTTGACCCAATTGACCTATTTAATCCTTGAAATTACTTCCACCATACTCCAAATATCATTCTAGATCTCTACAGCCCAGACCCACATCTTCAATCAATCTAGTTGACTCAGTCAACCTAGTTTGACCAAACCAACCCTTAAGCCCTTCCACTTTGAATTAAATCCCAAATGCACCTAAGCCTTGTTAAACCCTCTCCAGATTTTCTTAATCAATCCCCTAGGTGACCTTGGCTGCCACCTCACCTTTTATTGACCAGTTGACTAGTCAACATGGTCAACAAGGCTCCTTAAGAGGCTTAAACCCTCAAATGGGTTTGATCTGAGCTAGCCCATCCCAAATTAAATAATTCCAGCAATTCTAAAATACTCCTCACCTGCCACCTCTGTTGCAAACCTAATTTTTATGTATTATGTTTTGATGATTGACAAACACTATTTCTCTTGGACTACTTGTTGCTTCTAACTTTTCAGTAATCGAAGATCGGACGATCAAGAAGGAGCCAAGTTCAGGATTGTGTAGGTTTAGGGTTGAGTCAGTCTGTACCTTTGTTTTTCACCTTTTGAGTCCACTTGTAATGGTCAAGAGACTGATGCTAAGTAATCCTACACACACACACTTCACATACACACTTGAGAGACTTAGAATTTCTATTTTTGCCCACATCGGCCAGGATGATTTTTGGATCGGCCTAGACGATCAGCTTAAAACAGAAAGTCTAAGTAAGGATTCTTAATAAAGGCAGCCGACATTAACAGATCGTCCTGGACGATACATGTATCGGCCAGGACGATATTCTCAAAACAGAAAGAAGTTGCCGCCATTGACAATTAAGGTATACTGTATTATTAAATTATCGGCCATGATTATTTTAGGATCGGCCTGGACGTTATTCAAAAATTATGCCTTAATTGATCAGGAAATCAAGAGAGTAATTAAGGATGATTGATACGATCATGTCGTCCTGGACGATCGCAGGATCGCCCGGGACGATCCAGTCAAAAACCTTAAGTTACTTCAGGACGATAAAACATCGGCCAGCTTGTATCTAGGGCTATTGTCAGGATGATTTTCCTCTGATTTGAACTGATCGGCCAGGACGATCGTGAGATCGTCCTAGACGATCAAGCCAATTTTCAATCATCCTATTTTGCATCCAGGGCTATGCTCTGGCCGATCTTCATTGATTTGTACTGATCGGCCAGGCCGATGTCAATATCGGCCTGGACGATATTGTCAGCAACTTGTAATTAATGAGCTCCTCTGAAGCTCTTCTATTTAAGAGCTCATGTTCAACGTTTTTCAAGACCTTTGGCTACTGCCTTGACCTGAGAAGACTTTGAGGAGAGAAAGAGAGAGAGAGAGAGAGAGAGAGAGAGAGAGAGAGAGAGAGAGAGAGAGAGAGGATCTTG
The DNA here is from genome assembly GCA_016618105.1 of Dendrobium huoshanense. Taxonomy (NCBI): domain Eukaryota; kingdom Viridiplantae; phylum Streptophyta; class Magnoliopsida; order Asparagales; family Orchidaceae; genus Dendrobium; species Dendrobium huoshanense. Next base: position 57,678,615 of record CM028359.1, read on the forward strand.
TGAGGGGGAGCTTGTGTGGGGATTCATAAGGGTTGCTTCAAGGATCACTCTGCTTCGTCTTCATCTAGAATTTCTCGTCCGTGGAAGGGTCGGTAGAGGTAAGAAGTTTGCTTTTGGTTTTGGTTCTCTGCCAGCTTCAGGAGGAAGAAAAAGGAGGTAGGTTCTCTGCCTGGCCGGGGTGGCAAAAAGGAGGTTCTTATGAGGGCTTCTCCGCCTAGCCGTGGGGGCTAAAGGAGAGTCACATTTTGTAGTGCAATACTTGGAGGTTGCCTCCAAGGAGTGGACGTAGGTCGAGTTGACCGAACCACTATAAATTTATGTGTTCTTTTTCTTGCTTCTGCGCTTTTAAATTCCGCATTTATTTCTGTAGTGTGATTTGGTTTATGTAATTTTCTTTCTTTGTGAAAAGAGTTTTTAAAATACCAATTCACCCCCCCCCCCCCCCCCCCCTCTCTTGGTTAGCTTGGGACTAAGTTCATAGGGCTTAACATCCCTAACGAACTTTCAACCTCAGCATCCCTGGACCCATTGACTGGTCAAACAGTCAATGGGTGGTCAAATAAGCCCTTTTAGATCCTTAATTAATCCCTTAAAATTAATTCCCCATAATATAAATCCCTCCAACAGTTTGAACATGCTCTAGAAGCTTCCTAGGACTCACTCTAGCCCTTTGATCTTGATCAAACAGCCCTTAAGGCTCCATGTGTCCAAGTGGGGACCAAAGAGCCTTTCCAACAAGGATGTCCTCTCCATGTCCTTGGATGTTGCTCCCACCAACTCCCTTGACAGATGTCAAGCATCTGGGAGCTCCCCGTGTTAATCCTAGCCCTTGATTTGATCTGGAGACATTGGAATAGGGAGAGATGCCCTAATGAGCTCTCATTCAATCCTAGCCTTTCTCTCACCACTTCAAGCCTCTCCAACTAAGCTCTCTACTCATTCAAACCCTCAACCATATCCTCTTCACATTTCAATCAAAACCTAGCCATCAAAGCCCGCTGGTGAGTGGATTCCGGTGAACTCAAGTCCAAATCCATCCAAAGCCCATTCCAGGTGATCAGTGGCGTGCGGGTCTTGGATTCAACTAGGAACTTAATCGTGGATAGTCTACAAGCTCAACCATCCATTAAACGGTTCAATCTGTCTGAAAATCAAGGTGAAAAACCTAAACCTAGCTTAGGACACTTAGGTTAAATAGATTTCGTTTGAATGCATCTTAATATATAAAAATACACCCCCAAAATTTCAGTTCATTTAAGGAATATATGTTTAAAATTTCATTGATTTTCATTAACTATATCAAAAGAATGAGCCAAAAAATGAGACTTAGGGCATCCCGTTAGCCTGGCTCAAGCGTATGTGTTCTAGACCGTCGATTGATCAATCGACGACTCGGATCAAGACTTTTCCACGGTTTGATCCTACCGTGCATCCAATCTCTCATTTTATCCATGGTCCGGCTGCATCTAAGCCAACCGCTCCATAACACGGAATCAGTTTCCCGCCGTCTGATCTCTCTATACAGAGATCAAACCGCGGGGTTCAATCCCTACCGTCGGATGGAACCTGAAGGGGATCGAACGGCTGCCGTCTGTGCTGACTCGGATAAGTGGATTGCGCGTGGGTCCCACCGCCAGGCAATCATCCCGAAATGATTGCCCCATCACTGGCCCGCTCCCAATGCATTTTGAGTCCTCGAACCAGCACACTCCATGTGGCATCCCGCCGCCTGAGTTAATTAAAGGGTTCTATTTAATTTTAAAACAATTTAATTACCAGAAAACTTCAAAAAAATATAAAAAAAAATATTTATAAATCCAAAATTTTAATATTTGGTATCAAAATTTTTATAATCTCATAAATTTTAATTTAAAAATTAATTTCAAATCAAAATACTTAATATATTTTCAGTTATTTTAAATAATTAACATGTATTTTAACATGTATATATGTTAAGTATTTTAAGTGATTCAAATTACTTATTTAATTTAAACATTTAATTAATATTTATTTAATATTTAACTTAAGTAAGTTTAAAAAAATCCAGAGAATTTCTATTTTAAAATCATTTTAAATTATTAAAATATTATCAAATTTGTTTTTAAAACTATTTTTTATGCTTATTCAAAACTTATTTTGAATTACTTAAATTTTCTAGAAACCCTCAAAACTGATCTATTTTCTAAATATTAAAATTAATTTTAAAACTATATATGTAAAATTTTGAGAGCTTTGTGTGTGGGCTTTGAAATTTTAAACATGGATTGAGCTTCAATGAATAGCTTTTGTGGGGATGATTAGTGTATAATTACCTTAATTATTCACTAATTAAATGGTTGATTATTCAAGTTTATTTTGCCTCTTGCATGTGTAGGGAACACACACTTGCACCTAGTCTTAGGGCTCTCCTAGATCTAGGATTTGATTTTGAATGTGATGCTTGCATCTATGTATGTTAGTTTAAGGGTTAGAGAGATCAATTGATTTAAACCTAGCTAACCTAGTGACATTAAGGACAACAATTAAGGACTTATGTGTAGAGAACTTAGAGAAATTTTAGAAATTAGGATACACATCATTTTAACTTGAAACTTCAAACACTTAAACTTAGTGACATGTACAGCCACTAGAAAAAGTTTCACTAATTTTAGAGGTCATTAGGGTCCTTAATTAATTTTCCAAATCTTAAACCCTTAATTAGCCCTTAAACCTTCCAGAAAATATAATAAATCAAGTATAAATCCAAAAAATAGTTATAACCCCTATAACTGGCCAGAATTAAACCCTTAATCAATGAAAATTAAAATACCCTTGATTTGACAGCAATTTTGTAATTAATTTAATTTTAATTAAAAACCCATATTTAATTAAATTAATTAATTAATAATAATTTAAAATTCCAAAAATTTCCAAAACACTTGGGAATCTCTCCTTAGGTCATTCCTAACCTTTGGAGCTGATTTCAAGGAGTTGGGATCTCATTTGGAGCAAAATCACAAAAAGGCCCTCTAATTAAGCAATTTTAGAAATTCATTAAATACCTCAAATTGCAAACCTTTATAACTAATTGAAGAAAAATTAAAATCAGTCAAACTCACTTGCATTCAACTCATAATAATGTCTAATATTTATTAAAAATGTTAAAGTTCCATAAAAGCATTAAATTCAAAAAGTCAACAATCCGGTCAACTCTTAGTCAAAACTAGTTCAAAACTTCAAACCCTCGTAATAAAATGTGGAAAAATCCAATTTTAGCGTACTTACTGTCTAACTGATTGTATTAAGGTCTAGTATTTTAATAAAATGCTAAATTTCTAGAAAACACCCTTAATCAAAAAGTTAATTTCCCTTAATTAAATGATTATAATAATCCAAAAAATTCCAGAATTTGGTTTTTAATTCAAAACTCCAGAAATGTTAGCTTAATATTTAAAACACTTAACAAATCTTTTAAAACATAGCAACCATCGAAAATATGAAGTTTATTGTCTGGACTACTCCGGGCTGCGGGGCTAAGTGTCCTAAGGAGGCTGGTTTCTCGAGCGTGGTGGCACAACGCCACGAATGGATTCTAAGGGGTGTTAAATCTTAAAATAGATTAATTATTAATTATTTAACCTTTTAAAACCTCTAATTCAATTATATTAATTTGGTTTATCGGGTGGACTACTCCGGACTGCGGGGCTAAGTGTCCTAGGAGGTTGGTTCCTCGAGCCTGGTGGCATAACGCCACGAATCAATTAATGGAAAACTTAAATTAATCAAACTTTAAAAATCAGCAACCAAACACTTTTAATTAAAATTCATTAAATTTCAAACCTTAATCGAATCAAATCACTTAATTATATCGGGTACCACTAGGTAACTCAGGCCTAAGAGGCTATTTACTTAGCCCCAAGGAAGGTGAAATAAACTTCACAGCTTCGGTGTGAAAAAAAGGTGGTTTGCAACAAATAATTAATAATTAATTTTAAAATATTCAAAAAATTAATATTTAAACTCTAATTAAATTCTCTTTAACCTGTCAACCGATCGAACCTTAAATAACTTTAACTAATAATCCTATTTAGGACATATCAAAACCACACGACCTACCCCACACACTTTAGATGGTTTGCTAGTATCACCGACTCTAGTTTTAGGATAGGCCGGTGTTTACTTTTCTGCTGCGTGCCAGTTTTTTGAATTTTTATTGCATGTTGTTTGCTAGTTTAGACTTGATGTGTTTATTTACTTACTTGCTTACTATACTTTGTACTGTGATTTGCTTGTGCGTTAGATCATCTTCTAGGTTAGGGGCGAATTATACCTATTCAATCTTATGCAGGTGGCCATGCTCATACAAGGAGCTCAAATTAAAAGGGGGCAATTAATAAAAAAATTATATACTCTTTGCACAGGTGCTTGAGAAGATGCTTAAGACCCTCTTTAAATAATAAGAGCATGGCCAAGTGTGGCTAAAAGTAATGCATTTTAATTTCTCATTACAACTGCTTGGGATTTAATATATAACTGCTGATTATTAGGATAACCTTGCAGGATCGAGTCTAGATTTTCTATTTTAAGTTAATGTAATTTGATTGTATAAAGGTTGTAAATTCTTTGAAATGATTTGAGATTTGGATACTTAATCCAAATTGAATTATAAAGAGGAGAAGACATCCCTAAAGGGGAGAGTCTTCCTCCATTTGGAAATCAAATTAGGATACTTTTTAAATATCCAAAGAGGAAAGATAACACCCCGATCAAGGGGGAGTTTCTTTTCATTTGGGTATCCAGAACCGACGAATCGAGATGTTCGTGAGAAGACGAAGAAGTGGATAACGAGAAGAATCACAAATCTCAAAGTTATTTGATTCAGGATTAGAAATCCGGGTTGTTGTCAGTGGTGCCCGGCCACTTTACTTTCCTGCAATTTTTGTGATGTAGTAATAATAAAGGCACTTGCCTACGGAAATTCAATTTGATATATTTAATTTAATTGATTTATTTAATTGATTGTGCATTAGAATTCTTGCTTTTCTAGGTTTTTTACTTGCATACCACATTTGGTTTGACCTGGAATTCGGATTTAGGCTCTTAGGAGTTTGTCAAAAATTCTTTTACTTTAATTAAATAAAATTTTTAGGACAAGATAGCAACTCTATAAGGTCCTAAGAAGTAAGCTCGGACTCGCCGAGGGTTTTTCATGCATTCATATTATACCTTCTCTACCTTGTTAGGCATCTCCCCGCCTGCGGGTTCTGGCAGACCACCTGGCCTATGAGGGTGCCGATCTATCAAGGGGATGTTATGAAATCTCTAGGGAAAAACTTATTTTTTAAGCCAAAATTTTTAAACTGCTACATATCAATTTTGCATTCAATCGAGTCAATTAGCATGCATCGCATTAGTAACAAATTAAAAAGAGTCTAATATTTAATTGCATTTATTTACACATCAAATGCCCAACATAAGTCTAAGGGGCCAATTAGGATCCGCTCTAGATGTCGGCCCCATTCTCAAAAGCTTTTCTTAAACAACGTCCCTACCACTCTATAAAAAGACCGGACTCATACTTTAAAATCGTTTAGGTGGTTTATCTGGCACCTCAATCCAGGCCGGGGTAAGACCAGATCTGCACTACATTAGCTAGGTTTGAAGCACTTTTAAATGCCCAATTTAGACTTAGGTTCCGAGGCGAGCTCGGGCTATAAGACCTTAACTTCTGGGAATTAAATCCCGACTTTCTAATAAAATTGACCATCCAAAATTAAAAAATCTCTTTCAATCGAATTCAAACCCAACACTTAGGATAGACTGAGGTGTTTCTGAAGTAATTCAGAATCCCAAAACACCTCCTACCCTTCTTCCTTTGATTCCAGAAATAAGTCTTCAATTTTGATCCAATCCCACTTGAAATTCCAATCCTTAACCTCCTTTTATATTGATCTTTGAAAATCTAAATAAAATTTCTATCGCTATTTTAATCGAGAGTGTTTGTAGGAAAAATTCCAATTTTCCTACGATGTAATTAACTACGAGGGCTGGCGCTCGTAGGAGATTTAGAAACCCAGACCTGACTTTCAAAATCAAGTTTTTCAAAACCTTCAATTAATTATCTTTGGGAATTCAAACAAAAATGGCTATCGTTATCGTCATATTCAAATAATCGATAATAGGTAATATCATCTTTCTTCGGGAAGATATATTATTTTATTATCATTATTTTGATTATGAAATTAACGATCTTTTATCCAAATTATTATAGTTAAAAAAATTGATTGAACGTCATTTTGATCTTTCGAGATCATATGTTGTTTCCCCTTGAGTTTGACTACAATAATTCATATGAATTTAAAATTATGAAATTTGAACCCATTAGGGAACAATATGATCACCTCCCAAGGGGATATATTGTTCATAATGACGTGCTCAATTTTGAAATTCAAAAATTAATATTCCCAAAGAAAATTAATTTTTTTTCAAAACTATAAACTATATATTTTTTTCAATCAAAACAAAAATGGCGACTCCGCTGGGGAAAATCTCACTCTCCATCTTTAATAGCGATATAATTTTGTTAAATCGGTAGTCTCAACTACCCTTCTCTCCGTTGGTTCCTCTCTCATTTCTTCCTTAAGAAAGTGTGGCGAATTCAACTAAGATTTGTTAAATGAGAGGTGAGTGTAGGATACCTCACTCTAGATCGGGCTTGGACATTTTGCCTCCAACTTGGTTGGTAGAGTGAAAGAGTCAGGCCTATCCCTTTCTGAACCTTTCTATAAATGTTAGAAACTAGCATGCTTGGATTACAAGTGGCATGCTAAGCTATATAACTCATACAAAATTTCCTCAATTTTCAAAATCTAAATTCTCAATCTTTTAGTAGAGTTTTAATCCTTCCAACATCTAAATAATTGTTACATTGTATCGTTGTATATTGAATTGTAATAATTTCAAATCGATATATATGATCAAGTGTAGCATTCACTTTTAAGGTTCGTCTTAAAAATTCAATTATACCGGTAGAATTAAGTTACGACATTTTATTCTTAGTCCACTGACTGGAATGAAAGAGTCAAGTAAATTCAAATAAATCTCCCCTAACTAATGTGGACCTTTAGTTGAATGAAAATTCAACACATTTAGTCCCAAAATAAGGGGAGATGCTGCCGAAATTTGTCTGAATTTTTAGACATCTCTTTTAAAAATCAAATCAAAATTAATCGTCGTTGTTATATGTTTTCCTGCGAAGATCAGCGTTGTTGGCATATACAACACATCTTTGAACCCTCCTGGTAAGGGTTTGCCTTCGACAATTTCACCCTTTAATCGCATTTGAAAATATTTTGGTATTTTCCCCAAATAATTGTATACCTTTTTGTTGAATGAAAATTCAACACATTGAGTCTCAAAAATAAGGGGAAATGCTGGCAGATTTTAGAGTTTTCATCTCTCTCTCTAAAAAATATTTCTAATTGATTGACATTGTTATATGTTTTCCTATGACGACCATCGTAGTTAGCATATACAACGAACCTTTAAACTCTATCCGGTAAAAGTTTACCTTTAACATTTCATCCTTTGATTATTCTTAAGGTTAAAACAGTTAAGCTTTTTTTATAATTTTCTTGATATTTGTTTGTGAACCTTTTGTTGAATGAAAGTTCAACATATTGAGTTCCAAAAATAAGGGGAAATGCTGCAAGATTTTTGAATTTCCAAATCTCCATCCCTCAAATCCAATTCAATCCTCATTGTTACATGTAGCACCACAACATTTTCCAATGGTAAAATATGTACAATGTAGACTCAATCATTTTCAAATTCAAATATCTTTTCTAAATTCATTCAAATCAAATTCAAATCATTATTGTCATATGTTTTCTACAACATTCGTTTGTAGCTATACATATACAATAGAAATTCAAAGTTTCTTTAAATCATAAATAACTTCTACATCTTATTATCGTATATCGAATTATATGTCTTATGATTCGATATACGTAATAAGATATAGACTTCTTTTTAAAATCAAATTCAAAGTTCTAATTCAAATCTTCTTATTTCAAATCTCAGATAATCAAATCACTTGCAATGGCTGGCAAACTGTTGTTCTCAATGGACCGTGACCTACTGATTAAATAGTTGATATATGAGAATTCAATTCAGTTTGGGATAGGGTTTAAGTCCCTTAGACTGGTGATGAATGGAAACACTTTGGTGGACCTTGCTATCGAGGGTGAGAAGGATGCCCCTCTAGTTCAGTTAGCCATAGGAACTGGAAACGATGCCCCTCCTAGTCTCTGGTCAGCATTGAATATTGCCTCCGCACCAAAAGAATTTCTGGAGGATGCAAAGAAGCTAGAAGCTGCCGTTGAAGGCAAGTCAGTATTTGAGAAATGATCTTCTAGTTCTGAAACCCTTTATGATAGCAAAAATACTAAAAAGAACTACCTCAGAAGGTTGAGGAAGAAAATCACAAAGACTAAGAAGGTGGCCGAGCTGAAGGCCTTGGGTAAAGTCGATCTTGAGGCTGCTGAGGAGCTGCTAGTCCCTGCCTCTTCTCCACTCCTTAAAGAGAGTCTTTTTCACCCCCTCGCAGCTGCTACAGGGGAGGAGAGAGTTACTCGAATAGCTAGCACTCCGCCTAGCCCAGTAGACTATTCTGTTAAGAGAACCCCGAAGGAGAAGCAAGTTCTGAAAGCTAGGATGCTTAGAAATATCATCCATACTTGTGCTGCTCAAGTAGGGCAGACTAAGGAACAGTATGTGAAACATTTGAAAGGAGTAATTTCACATAAGCTTGAAAAGGAGGTATTAAAAGAAGAAAAATCTGAAGCCAAGAACCTGACTCCTCAACTAGTGAGGAAAAATAAGAAATTTGTCAAAAACCTGTAACTTCAATCTTGGTAGATGGATACCATTGGGTGCCTCGCCTCCCGTTTGCAAAGACGGATGAGATAGTATTAACTGGGTCCGGCCAGAGTCGCCCTTTTAGTGGTAGACCACCGACCCCACCTTCAAAGCTGTCAAAGCTGGCCCCAATTGATAGCAAAATCTAAAGAAGTTCTGAAGGAGTGAAACCAGTTGATGTCAAGGGTAAGAGGCCCATGTCGCCAGAAGAATTATGTGTGCGAAGAAAGTTTAGTAGATATATGGGAATACAATTCAGAGAACCTCAAATTCATATACCATTTGAACTCCCTAGACTCCCAGTTCAGGGATGTGAGGACTATATTCATGTTGATGTTGGAACCCCTGCTGTTCAAGCCCCTTTATCATCAATTAAGATAGATATCCCTCACCCTATTAAGGATGTCACCCTTGCGACTACCGACCCCGGGACAGTCGGAGGGGAGGAGATGATCCGAGATCCTGATCAAGAAATGTTAGATCAATTGGTTAGTAAAGAAATCACTGAAGAAGATGTTAAGATTAGCAATATCTTTGATAAGTTAGATGTGAAAGAGTATGATCAAGTGATGGATTATGATGGATACTTACCAATTTATGTTGAAGCAATAGATGAGAGGCCAGTCGAGGAAGTGGTACAAGAAATCAGATATATCCTTAAGAAGAAGGCTGCCGAAGAATTCAATCCGGATGAAGATGATTTGTTAGTTGAGGAAGATCCGGTAGCAGATGTTCATATGGTTGAAACTCTAGCATCAACTAAAGATGTTGAGCCTTCTAAACACCGCTCTGGTAAGGAAGAAGAATCAGCAGCAGTTGACTCAGATTCTGATACCTCTGTCAAATTAAGATAGAAAGATGATTACATCAAAAGTCTAGAAAGAAAGGTCGAAGAGATGATGCTAAAGGTAGAACAGATGAAGAGTCAGATGTTTCAAGCACAACAGTTCAGGCCTGAGCAGTTGCAACCCACAGTAGTCACAACGGGCGAGCATAGTAGAAAGGCTGATTCTAGTTTCAAACTTCAAGAAGTTACTTCTGTAGTGTCTCCACCAGAGAAAGACATCCGCCAGATGATCGAAACCAAGGTAAGGGAGGCCTTAGCCCATTCACAAGGAACTGTATCTATTCCAAAGGGTAGACCCTACCCCGAGGAGTATGATTTGGTTCCTTATCCCAAGGGCTTTGTGCCATCTTCTTTCAAAGTTTTTAGCGGCTTAGAAAACCCGAGACAACATCTGGTCCATTTCCGAGCAAGCTGTTGCAATGCAGGATGGTCGGATGCTCTACTCTTTCGTCAGTTTGTGAGTAGTTTGTCCTGTATTGCTTTTGAGTGGTACGCAGATTTACCAAACTGTTCCGTAAAAACTTTCACAGAGCTCGAGGGTCTCTTTTTAAAAGGTTCTCATGAGCTCAACAATGTGTAACCATTGGTGATCTCGTCATTGAAAAGCAAAAATCGGGCAAGTCTTTAGTCGACTACATCTTGAGTTGGCGAAACCTCTCAATGAAATGTGAACCCCAACTACAAGAGCAACATGCAGTGGAGATTCTTCTAAAGAATATCCTCGGGCCTATTGCTTTTCTGTTAAAAGGGTTTACAATCAAAACCTTTGAAAAACTTCTTAACAAAGCTAGTAATTTACAAGAAAAGGCTTCCAAAATACCATTCTTGAAGGATTATACTAAAGACAAGAAGGTTGGTAAACCGTTGAAGTCCTTTGAAAAGAGAATAGCAACGGTTTCCGTAGTCGACAAAGGGAAGAAATCTATTAACATTCAACCGGGTAATTCTACTGTCCAGCAAACTCAAAAACCTCAACCCTTTCAGGTAATTTCTCAACCTACTAGAGAGTCTCACCAGATCACCATTAAAGAGAGATTGGCTCGTCCTTATCCATTTAAACGGGAGTCGGTGAGAAAGATCTTTAAAAGCCTTCAAAAGAAGCCATATTTTTTATTGCCGTAGGCCAAGAAGCCGGAAAAGGCAAATAAGAAGGATGAAACAACTTTTTGCCCCTACCACCGCATGTTGGGCCACACAATCAAAGATTGCATAGTCTTTAAGGATTGGCTCGAGAAGAACTTTCGTCAAGGTAACATAATAATTCCAAAGGAATATCTGGTCGATCTAGATCAGAGGTCTGTCAAATCCATTTTAGGTAAAAATTCTAATCTTTCTTTGTCCCTTGAAGATGGTTGGGATATAGCACTATCCCGGGCATTTAAAAAGTTGATTAACCAATCTTTTTGTCTTTCTCAACAGTTACTGACAAGAGCCCGGGGCCCAATTTGTAGGTTGAGATGGAGGCATCGCAAGAGAACTTTGGGACGATTTCCTCTCCAGTAGTTGTAGGAACTACTGTATCAAATAAAATGAAAAGAGTGAACCTTTTATAGAGAGGAAATTTCTTGATGAGAGATCTATACAAGTGGTGGACGGTGGCTCAAAACCATTGGCCCCACTGAAGTTATCTGACTTTTACTTTGCCCCATCAAAGGCAAAGGGTCACAAATTCAATAAAAAGAAAAAAGATCATTCTGCAAATATTTTGATGATTAGTGTCAATAATGAAATTTTAAAAGACTCTTCTATTGAAAATAACCCATAACCAGTTGAGATCAATCAAGAAGTTCAAAAACTCAGCTCGCCAAATTTGACCCCTCAAGGGGAAAACGGATCTGATGTCATATTAGATGACGATACCCCTGAAATTAACTTTCAAGGGAGTTCCGTCGTGATAGACTTTTCGGATTCAGAAACCCATTCAGAAAATGACAATCAATCGCCTAAGGAGAGCGTAGACCTCCCTGTAGATTGTCCTTCCGATGAAATCGTGCAAGTGCAACTGCGTGGTGGTAAGGTTTTATCCCCTAGGCTTCCCCCACAGGAAAAGGGAAAATAAGTTATTTCCACTGATCCAATTCAAGTCCCTACTCAACAATCAAACTCTCCTACAAATCCACCGGGTCCTGATGTTAATGTTCAAAGTGTTGATTACAACATCTTAGCTCACCTTAGGAAGTTGCCTGCTAAGTTGAGCATCTACAACGCCCTTGTCCTTTCAAAAGAGATGAGGAAGACTTTAATTAAAGCACTTCTTGACCCAGAGATTTGTTTAGCTCAACTTGCTTCAACTTCTGAGGAAGAAGCTTTGTACTTCAAGGAAATTCCAGGAGTTACCTTCTCCGATGAAGATCTAATCTTAGGAACTGCTGACCACAATCATCCACTTTACATCACTGTAAATGTGGGCAATTTCAAGCTATCAAAAAATCTGGTTGATCTGGGTGCATCTGTCAACGTGATGAACATAAATACTCTCGCATACCTTAGAATTGATACTAGCAAGCTCTCAACTGACAGGTTGGTGCTTCGTGGGTTCAATGAAAAAGGCGAGAAGGCTTTAGGTTCGATCACACTTCTTCTAGAGATAGAAAAGTTAAAAACTGAAGCGAAATTTCATATCATCGATTCAGCGACATCCTTTAATGCGCTCCTAGGTAGGCCCTGGATCCATGAGTATAGGATGGTTCCTTCCACCCTACATCAATGCATCAAGTACCAATGAGATGGCATTGAGTTTGAAATCAAGGGTGATTTGCAACCATTCTCTATTCACGAGATCGGGATTTATGAGGATGCTGCATATTATGTTCCCAAAGGGTCCACTACCAAATCTAAGGTAGAGATCAATGTTAAGGAAGAAAAAGTGGAAAATCATGGTTCAAAAGCAATTCAAGAGCTAAGAAAAGAAAAAATCAAGAGTACAAAAGAACAAAATTCAAGTAGTGAAGACGACGTCGAGTACGTAGTCTTTAGGCCTCCAAACAATTTGCCTCAAAGAGGTGGGAGGATGGCCCAAAGTGCACGTGGTCGAGGCCGTGTTTCAATTGAAAGAAGGAATACCCCGATGTACATTGAACTTGAATCAAGTTTTGATGAAGAATCAAGAAAGAGGGGTGATCGAATTGCTTTTGACTATAAAAAATCCAATCTTCCTCCAAAAATTGATCTCACTTTAGATTCGGATAGTGACCAGGAGGGTAAAAATTCTAAACCTCAAAGTGATGAGCCTGAATTGAGTATGTATGAAAAGCTTAATAGGGTATTTAAATCCTTAGCCTTAACCCCACTATTCATTGACAGAGTCTCAGGGTTAGTAACTAAGGATGCCCCTAACTTAGATGGAGACGTAAGGAAAGTCTAGAGGTTCTTCCCTAGCACCTCCTCTTCAAGGAACGAAGGTGATGTAATCCTAGAAGAGGCAGATTTCAATGAATTAATGGAATTACCTTTCGGCTACTTTCCTCCTGGTGTTAAAGCTCTTATCTCTAAAGGTTTCGCTCCGAGTCGATGGACTAAAGGACAGGCGTGATACCACCAAAATATTTGGAATTCAAAATTCAAAAAAAATAGACGAGTGGTATCGGCTTTGGTACCGTTAGTTTATTTGACGATGATAAATATTGCTTGATGATAACTAGTCATCCTGAATCTGAAAGTGTCCCTACTGAAGTTGTTAATTCGCTCGACAGACCTTGTTTGGAGACCTTAGATGATTCAGATGAAGTTCAAATTCAGGATGCACCCCCTGAATTTGAAGAAGAAATTAAATCGACAGTTGATGAACTTAAAGAAATTAATCTTGGAACGGAAGATGACCCTCGCCCTACTTTCATAAGTTCTTTGTTGAGTGAGGATGAGTCTAAGGATCTAATTTAACTTCTATCCAAGTTTAAGGACTGTTTCTCTTGGACATACGACAAAATGTCAGGCTTGTCCGCCGATGTAACAGTTCATAAACTTGGAATCCAGCATGATGTCATTCCTGTCAAACAAGCTCCACGACGCATGCGTCTGGAGATCGAATAACAAGTCATTTCTGAAGACAAGAAATTGGCCGAGGCCAAATTTATCCAAGAAGAGCAATATCCTTCTTGGGTAGCCAGCGTTGTGCCTATTCGAAAGAAAAATGGTCAAATTCAGGTTTGGGTTGACTATAGAGACCTGAATAAGGCATATCCTAAGGATGAATTTCCTTTGCCAATTCCAGAACTTATGGTGGATATCGCATCTTCGCATGTTGTTTTCTCCTTTATGGATGGCTCTTCTGGTTATAATCAAATCAAGATGGCCCCAGAAGATGAGAGAAACACTGCATTCAGAAGTCCTATAGGGATCTTTTGTTATAAAGTGATGCCATTTTACCTTAAAAATGCCGATGCAACCTACCAGTGGGCTATGACTCGAATCTTTGACGACTTAATCCACAATCAAGTCGAATGCTACATCGACGATTTAGTTGTGAAGAGTAAAGTTAAAGAGGATCATTTTTATGACTTAAGAATCGTTTTCAAGCGGTTGCACCGCTACGGCCTTAAGATGAATCCCTTGAAGTGCGCCTTCGGTGTCACGTCAGAGAAATTTCTAGGTTTTGTAGTAAGGCACTATGGAATTGAAATTGATCCTACCAAAATCGAAGCTATCTTAAATATGCCGCCTCCTAGGAGCCTTACTCAACTAAGGTCTCTTCAAGGTAGACTGTCATATATAAGAAGATTCATTTCTAATCTTTCTGGAAGATGTCAGCCATTCTCGGTCCTTGCTAAAAAGGAGGCCAAATTCATTTGGGATGAGAAATGTCAATCTGCCTATGAAAATATCAAATAATATCTGACAAATCCACCAATCTTGGCAGCCCCTATTCCGGGGAGACCTCTAATCCTTTACACTGCGGCCCTTGATGAGTCTCTTGGGACCCTCCTTGCTCAAGTCAATGACGAGGGGAAAGAGAACGCTCTTTACTACCTAAGTCGGAGACTCCTACCAACCGAAATTCGATATCCAATGATTGAGAAACAATGTCTTGCCCTAATTTTTGCAGCACAAAAACTAAGACATTATATGCTTTCTCATCAAATCAATTTAATTTCCAGTTTCAATCCTTTGCAATACCTTATGACCAGGCCTACATTGTCAGGATGTTTGGCTCATTGGTCTATGATATTGCTTCAATTTGAAATCACTTTCATTTCCCTGCGTGCTGTGAAAGGGCAGACCGTCGCCGACTTCCTTGCGGCACACTCGTTGCCGGTGGAATCTCCTATAAATAATGATTTACCTGATGAGCAAATCATGAGTTTTGAGGAAGCCACTACTCAAACTTGTGAAATGTTTTTTGATGGTGCTGCATCCTCTTAACGGGGCAAAACACCTGAATCTACTATTCCTGGGAAAGTTGGAGTTGGCCTGGTATTCATAACATCAGATAAGGGAATGATGTACTTTTCCTACCATTTATCAGAACCTTGTACGAACAATGAGGCCGAGTTCGAAGCTCTGATAACTAGCCTGGAACTTGCAATCTTAATGGAGATTAAAGAGATTAAAATCTTTGGTGACTCTCAACTGGTGATCAACCAGATTGCTGGGACCTATATGGTTTTGAATCCTATCTCCTAAAATACCATCAGTACATTTGTCACTTGCTCGAGCAAATTCCGATTGTAACTATATATAGGATTCCCCGTGGAAGTAATTCTTCGGCAGATGCCCTCGCAAAGCTTGCAAAGGAATTTTCCTGCCTAGAAGAACACTCCATCCCTATAGAGGTACAGGGTCATCAAGTCATGTCTCCTATAGATATGAAGTACATCAACAAACAAGTTTCTCGGGTCCTTTCTATCTCTTCACCAGTCGATGAAGAAGGAGATTGGAGACAACCGATAATTGAATACCTTCAAGAAGGCAAGCTCCCTCATGAGAGATCACTTGCCCATCAAATCAAGAAATGTGCCCTATCCTATGCATTAGTCAACAATACATTGTACCGACGATCGTTTGGTCAGATGTGGCTCCGTTATTTAGACAAATGTGAGGCCCTAAAGATCATTAATGAAGTCCATGCTGGACTGTGCGGTGCTCATAAATCGGGTCCTAAGATGAAAATGAAGATCAAAAGACTTGGATACTATTGGCCTACGATGATTGACGATTGCATGAAAACTGCAAAATGTTATCATCAGTGCCAAGTACACGGTGTGGTTTTACATCATCCGCCTAATGTGTTGCATCCCATGATAGCCTCATGACCTTTCGAAAGTTGGGGCATATATATCATTGGGCCAATTGACCCTCCTTCTTCAAAGGGTCATCGCTTTATTTTAACAGCGACTGATTATTTTTCAAAATGGGCGAAAGTAGTCCCATTAAGAAATGTAATATCACATCATGTAATGAAATTCTTTCATGACTATATCGTATATAGATTTGGCATCCCGCGCAGAATCATATCCGGTAATGGGTCCGCTTTCAAGTCTACAAAAATCAATAATTTTACAAGTCGTCATGGCATTGATTGGAGATACTCAACAATCTATTACCCTCGGGCTAATGGATTGGCTGAGGCCTTCAATAAAACCTTGGTTCAAATCATTAAAAAGACCCTCAATGATAATAAACGTCAGTGGGATGAAAGGTTGGTGGAAGCTTTGTGGGCCTACCGGACCACTTATCGAACCCCAACCCAATCCACACCGTTTGCACTAGTGTATGGATCCGAGGCCGTACTCCCTCTGGAAGTTCAAATTCCTTCACTCAGAATTATAATTCAGAATCATATTACAACTCAACAAAATGCACAACTCCACCTAGAAGAACTTGAGAGCCTTGAAGGATGTCGTCTTCAAGCTCAACAAAATTTAGAGTTGTACAAAGCCCGAATGATTCAAGCTCACGATAAGTTAGTGCGACCTAGAACTTTCCAAGTAGGCGACTTGGTCTTGGTTCTTCGGAGGCCTATCTTAGCGCACCAAAAACTCAGTGGAAAGTTTAAACCAACTTGGGAAGGACCCTTTGTAGTGGAAATAACCTATGAAGGAGGCTCGTATCAGCTAGTGGATTGTAAAGAAAGTCACCCGATGCTTCCTGTAAATGGGCATTTCCTTAAGAAATACTATGCTTGATGTAGCTCGAATTTTCAATCAATAAAATTTTCAAATTTCAATCAATTTTATCCAATTGTGCTCAAATTTCTTTTTTAAAGTTCAATATCTTGTGTCTCTTTTCTTAAGGCTAAGAAGTGAATTATCAAGTCTTCTCGCCTTAGGTTCAAGCCTCTTAGTGGTGGTGTACGCCCTTCGTGGCACCACCCTAAAATTCAAATCTCAACCCTGATCTTATATAGAGCGAGTTTCCTTTATATACAATCGTTCAAATATGATCTCATGTGTAAAGCAAGTTTCATTTACATATGATTAATCATGACCCGATCATCCGTAGAGCAAGTTTCCTCTACCCATGATCATTTAAATCTTGATCTTATATAGGGCAAGTTTCCTCTATATATATACGATCATTAAAATCTGATCTTTTATGTAAAACAAGTTTCCTTTACATACGATCAATCCAGACCCGATCATCCGTAGAGAAAGTTTCCTCTACCCATGATCATTTCAATCTTGATCTTATATAGAGCAAGTTTCCTCTATATATACGATCATTCGAATCCGATCTTTTATGTAAAGCAAGTTTCCTTTGCATACAATTAATCCTGACCCGATCATCCATAGAGCAAGTTTCCTCTACCCTTGATCATTTTTAATCTTGATCTTATATAGAGCAAGTTTCCTCTATATATGACCATCCAGACCTGATCATCCGTAGAGCAAGTTTCCTCTACCCATGATCATTCTAAACCCGATTTTCTATATAGAGCAAGTTTACTCTATATATATATATATATATACGATCATTTGAACCTGATCTTTTATGTAAAGCAAGTTTTCCTTACATATGATCGATCCGGACACGATCATCTGTAGAGCAAGTTTCCTCTACTCATGATCATTTCAAATCCTGATTTTATATAGAGTAAGCTTCCTCTACATACAATCTTTCAAACACGATTTTCTATGTAAAGCAAGTTTCCTTTACATAAGATCAATCCAGATCTGATTTTTCTTGAGAAGCAATGCTTTCTTCCCATGAGATCTTTAATTTTCTCTTCTCTAAGGACAGATGTGAGTCATCATGTTTTCTATCATTAGGATTAGATCTACCAGTGATAGAGTATGCCCCTCGTGGAACTATCCTAGTATCAAATTTCAAATTCAATTCTCTATAGTCAGGAATTCTTCCTTTCTATACGTTCATCCAGATTTTCTTTTCCCCAGGGGTAGACTTTATCTACCCTTAGGATCAGAATTTCAGACTTAACCTTTTAATTCAGTCAACACCAATATATGTAATAGAATTTCATTCTATTACACATATTGGGGGTCCATTTTTTGACCTCATTTTCATATTAATCCTGACCCTACATTAATCCAGATCCCAAATTCTATGATCTATCCGATCTTAGAATTCTTCTAGAGCTCAGATCTTAGGATTTATTAAAAATCCTAAGACTCTTCTAGATCCTAGATCCTATGATCTATTCAAGACCCTAGACTTCCTCTACATTCCAGGTCTTAGGATCTATCTAGATCCTAAACTTCTTCTATATTTTAGGCCTTAGGATTTATTCTAGGTCCTAGGACTTCTAGACTCAAACTCTAGGATTTTCTTATATTCTAGGATTCCTCTGGATTCTTGACTTCAAGATCCATTCAGACCCTAAAATCCTTCTAGATTCTAGGATAGATTTGGATTCAAATCAATTCAAAACCCTGATCAACCCTGATCTCAAGTCAACCTAGATTTCAAATCTATTCAAGCATGTCTAGACTCCTAGGCAACTCAATCCCTAATCCAGACCTTGAACTATCCTTCTATCAAACCTTGTCTTCTCTAATCATTTATGATTATTTAAAATAATCATAAATAACTCAATTTCAAACATTCAAACCCAACATCTAACTCAAATCCAAAATCCATAATCAAATCTTAAGTCCAAAAGCCTTGTCCTAAAGGCCCTTTCCAGTGAAATTTTCAAACACTTTAAAACCCAATTAAATGACCTCCGATTTAGAGTCTGTCAGTTGCATACTGATGGGACATGTTTCTGGAAGCAACTCTCCCAGTTTAAGCCCATTCTGAGGTTTCTAGCCCCAGAAACTAAATTGAAATCCAAAGGCTATAAAATCTTTAAATATTTATAGCCTATGCCACTGGACTTGCCACTTGGTGAATTTTGACCCAAGAGCTTTCTCCAAAGCCTCTAGTCACTTCCAGACCATTAATCCAGACCTATTGAATAATAAACTACTTTTTTCTGGACTCATTTCAGCCATAGTGGGCATGAGCCCAAAATGACCAAAATACCCCTATGGGGCTCAAATAGGCATTTCAAACCAAACGACCTTCAAATTGAATGCAACCACTTCTAGCAGGTTTCAAATATTGAACCAAACTTGTTGGACCCATTCCCAGGCCCTGGGTCAACCTGGTTGACTAAGTCAACACAGTTGACCTAAAAGGCCCTTTAAGGGTCCAAATAGGTGCTTTGACCAAAATGACCTATCCAAGCTATGGAACCACTTCCATTGGTCTCGAAATGTCATTTGAAACCTGTTAAGCCTGATCCTAGATCCTAGGTCAACTTGGTTGACAATATCAACCAATATCGACCTTAATGACCCTTAATGGGCCCTATAAAGCCCATTTAGCCAAATCAAACCCTACAAACCCTGGGACCACACCCAATAGACTCTAAATGTCATGTCAATTTGATTGAACCCATTTCCAAACCCTAAACCCAGCTGGTTTGACCAAGTCAACCAATTTTGGCTTAAAAGCCCATTAAGGGCACAATAAGCCTATTTGACCCAATTGACCTATTTAATCCTTGAAATTACTTCCACCATACTCCAAATATCATTCTAGATCTCTGCAGCCCAGACCCACATCTTGGATCAATCTAGTTGACTCAGTCAACCTAGTTTGACCAAACCAACCCTTAAGCCCTTCCACTTTGAATTAAATCCCAAATGCACCTAAGCCTTGTTAAACCCTCTCTAGATTTTCTTAATCAATCCCCTAGGTGACCTTGGCTGCCACCTCACCTTTTGTTGACCAGTTGAATGGTCAACATGGTCAACAAGGCTCCTTAAGAGGCTTAAACCCTCAAATGGGTTTGATCTGAGCTAGCCCATCCCAAATTAAATAATTTCAGCAATTATAAAATACTCCTCACCTGCCACCTTAGCATCCCTGGACCCATTGACTTGTCAAACAGTCAATGGGTGGTCAAATAAGCTCTTTTAGAGCCTTAATTAATCCCTTAAAATTAATTCCCCCTAATCTAAATCCCTCCAGCATTTTGAACATGATCTAGAAGCTTCCTAGGACTCACTCTAGCGCTTTGATCTTGATCAAACAGCCCTCAAGGCTCCATGTGTCCAAGTGGGGACCAAAGAGCCTTTCCAACAAGGATGTCCTCTCCATGTCCTTGGTTGCTGCTCCCACCAACTCCCTGGACAGATGTCAAGCATCTGGGAGCTCCGCATGTTAATCCAAGCCCTTGATTTAATCTGGAGACGTTTGAATAGGGAGAGATGCCCTAATGAGCTCTCATTCGATCCTAGCCTTTCTCTCACCACTTCAAGCCTCTCCAGTCAAGCTCTCTACTCATTCAAACCCTCAACCAACTCCTCTTCACATTCCGATCAAAACCTAGCCGTCAAAGCCCGCCGGTGAGTGGATTCCGACGAACTCAAGTCCAAATCCATCCAAAGCCTATTCCAGGTGATCAATGGCGTGTCGGAGCTTGGATTCAACTAGGAACTTAATCGTGGATAGTCTACAAGCTCAACAATCCATTAAACAGTTCAATCCGTCCAAAAATCAAGGTGAAAATCCTAAACCTAGCATAGGACATTTAGGTTAAATAGATTTCATTTAAATGAATCTTAATCTATAAAAATATACCCCCAAAATTTCTGTTCATTTAAGGAATACATGTTTAAAATTTTGTTTATTTTCATTAACTATATCAAAAGAACGAGCCAAAAAATGAGACTTAGGGCATCCCGTTAGCCTGGCTCAGGCGTATGTGTTCTGGACTGTCGATTGATCAATCAACGGCTCGGATCAAGCCTTTTTCGCGGTTTGATCCTGCCGTGCATCCGATCTCTCATTTGATCCACGTTCTGGCTACATCTAAGCTGTCCGATCTCTCTAAACAGAGATCAAACAGCGGGGTTCAATCCCCGCCGTCGGATGGAACCTGAAGGGGATCGAACGGCCGCCGTCTATGCTGACTCGGATAAGTGGATTGCGCGTGGGTCCCACCGCCAGGCAATCATCCCGAAATGATTGCCCAATCACTGGCCCGCCGCCAGCGCGTTTTAAGTCCTCGAACCAGTACACGCCATGTGGCATCCCGCCGCCTGAGTTAATTAAAGGTTTCTATTTAATTTTAAAACTAATTAATTACCAGAAAACTTCAAAAAAAATATAAAAAAAAATATTTATAAATCCAAAATTTTAATATTTGGTATCAAAATTTTTATAATCTCATAAATTTTAATTTAAAAATTAATTTCAAATCAAAATACTTAATATATTTTTAGTTATTTTAAATAATTAACATTTGAATATTATTTTTTTAATATCCCATTAAATGTAATATTAAATTAAATATTTTCAAACTTTAATTTTTTTTAATATCATTTCATTAAAATCAAAGAAATTAATTTCATTATTTCATATATATATATATATATATATATATATATATATATATATATATATATGTGTGTGTGTGTGTGTGTGTTAAGTATTTTAAGTGATTCAAATTACTTATTTAATTTAAACATTTAATTAATATTTATTTAATATTTAACTTAAGTAAGTTTCAAAAAATCTAGAGAAATCTATTTTTAAATCATTTTAAATTATTAAAATATTATCAAATTTGTTTTTAAAACTATTTTTTTATACTTATTCAAAAATTATTTTGAATTACTTAAATTTTCTAGAAACCCTCAAAATTGATCTATTTTCTAAATATTAAAATTAATTTTAAAACTATATATGTTAAATTTTGAGTGCTTTGAGTGTGGGGTTTGAAATTTTAAACATGGATTGAGCTTCAATGAATAGCTTTGATGGGGATGATTAGTGTATTATTACCTTAATTATTCACTAATTAAATGGTTGATTATTCAATTTTATTTTGTCTCTTGCATGTGTAGGGAACACACACTTACACCTAGTCATAGGGCTCTCCTAGATCTAGGATTTGATTTTGAATGTGATGCTTGCATCTATGTATGTTAGTCCAAGGGTTAGAAGAGATCAATTGATTTAAACCTAGCTAACCTAGTAACATTAAGGACAACAATTAAGGACTTATGTGTAGAGAAATTCTAGAAATTAGGATACACATCATTTTAACTTGAAACTTCAAACACTTAAACTTAGTGACATGTACAGCCACTAGAAAAAGTTTCACTGATTTTAGAGGTCATTAAGATCCTTAATTAATTTTCCAAATCTTAAACTCTTAATTAGCCCTTAAACCTTCCAGAAAATATAATAAATCAAGTATAAATTCAAAAAATAGTTATAACCCCTCTAAATGACCAGAATTAAACCCTTAATCAATGAAAATTAAAAGTCCCTTGATTTGATAAAAATTCTGTAATCAATTTAATTTTAATTGAAAACCCATATTTAATTAAATTAATTAATTAATAATAATTTAAAATTCCAAAAATTTCCCAAACACTTGGGAATCTCTCCTTAGGTCATTCCTGACCTTTGGAGCTGATTTCAAGGAGTTGTGATCTCATTTGGAGCAAAATCACAAAAAGGCCCTCTAATTAAGCAATTTTAGAAATTCATTAAATACCTCAAATTTCAAACATTCATAACTAATTGAAGAAAAAACCAAATCAGTCAAACTCACTTGCATTCAACTCATAATAATATCTAATATTTATTAAAAATGTTAAAGTTCCAGAAAAGCATTAAATTCAAAAAGTCAACAATCCAGTCAACTTAAGTTAAAACTAGTTCAAAACTTCAAACCTTCGTAATAAAATGTAGAAAAATCTGATTTTAGCGTACTTACTCTCTAACTGATCGTATTAAGGTCTTTTATTTTAATAAAATGCTAACTTTCTAGAAAACACCCTTAATCAAAAAGTTAATTTCTAACCCCATAATTAAATAATTATAATAATCCAAAAAATTCAAGAATTTAGTTTTTAATTCTAAACTCCAGAAAATGTTAGCTTAAAATTTAAAACACTTAAAAAATCTTTTAAAACATAACAATCATCCTAAAGATGAAGTTTATTAGCTGGACTACTCCGGTCTGCAGGGCTAAGTGTTCTAAGGAGGTTGGTTCCTCGAGCCTGGTGGCACAATGCCACGAATGGATTCTAAGGGGTGTTAAACCTTAAAATAGATTAATCATAAATTATTTAACCTTTTAAAACCTCTAATTCAATTACATTAATTTGGTTTATCGGCTGGACTACTCCGGGCTGCGGGGCTAAGTGTCCTAAGGAGGCTGGTTCCTCGAGCTTGGTGGCACAACGCCACGAATCAATTAATGGCAAACTTAAATTAATCAAACTTTAAAAATCAGCAACCAAACACTTTTAATTAAAATTCATTAAATTTCAAACCTTAATCGAATCAATTACTTAATTATATCGGGTACCACTAGGTAACCCAGACCAACGAGGCTATTTACTTAGCCCCAAGGAAGGTGAAATAAACTTCACGGCCTCGGTGTGAAACAAAGGTGGTTTCCAACAAATAATTAATAATTAATTTTAAAAGATTCAAAATATTAATATTTAAACTCTAATTAAATTCCCTTAAACCTTTCAACCGATCGAATCTTAAATAACTTTAACTAATAATCATATTTAGGACATATCAAAACCACACGACCTACCCCACACACTTTAGATGGTTTGCTAGGATCACCGACTCTAGTTTTAGGATAGGCCGGTGTTTACTTTTCTACTGCGTGTCATATTTTCGAATTTTCATTGCATGCTGTTTGCTAGTTTAGACTTGATTTATTTATTTACTTACTTGCTTACTGTACTTTGTACTGTGATTTGCTTGTGCGCTAGATCTACTTCTAGGTTAGGGGCGAATTATACCTATTCAGTCTTATGCAGGTGGCCATGCTCAAACAAGGAGCTCAAATTAAAGGGGGCAATTAATAAAAAAAGTATATACTCTTTGCACGGGTGCTTCAGAAGACGCTTAAGACCCCCTTTAAATAATAAGAGCATGGCCAAGTGTGGCTAAAAGTAATGCATTTTAATTTCTCATTACAACTGCTTGGGATTGAATATATAACTGCTGATTATTAAGATAACCTTGCAGGATCGAGTCTATATTTTCTATTTTAAGTTAATGTAATTTGATTGTATAAAGGTTGTAAATTCTTTAAAAAGATTTGAGATTTAAATACTTAATCCAATTTGAATACCAAAGAGGTGAAGACGTCCCTAAAGGGGAGAGACTTCCTCCATTTGGAAATCAAATTAGGATACTTTTCAAATATCCAAAGAGGAAAGATAACACCCCGATCAAGGGGGAGTTTGTTTTCATTTGGGTATTCAGAACCGACGAATTGAGATGTTCGTGAGAAGACGAAGAAGTGGATAACGAGAAGAATCTCAAATCTCAAAGTCATTTGATTCAGGATTAGAAATCCGGGTTGTTGTCAGTGGTGCCCGCCCACTTTACTTTCCTGTAATTTCTGTGATGTAATAATAATAAAGGCACTTGCCTACGGACATTCAATTTGATATATTTAATTTAATTGATTTATTTAATTGATTGCGCATTAGAATTCCTGCTTTTCTAGTCTTTTTACTTGCATGTCGCATTTGGTTTGACCTGGAATTAGGATTTAGGCTCTTAGGGGTTTATCAAAAATTCTTCTACTTTAAATAAATAAAATTTTTAGGACAAGATAACACCTCTAAACGGTCCTAAGAAGTAAGCTCGGACTCGCTGAGGGTTTTTCATGCATTCATATTATACCTTCTCTACCTTGTTAGGCATCTCCCAGCCTGCGGGTTCTGGCAGACCACCTGACCTATGAGGGTGCCGATCTGTCAAGGGGATGTTATGCAATCTCTGAAAGTTCGATGGGGATGTTAAGCCCTATGAACTTAGTCCCAAACTAACCAAGAGGGGGGGGTGAATTGGTATTTTAAAAACTTCTTTTTAAAACAAGGAGATAAAATCATATAAACCAAATCACACCACAAAAATAATGCGGAATTTAAACGTGCGGAAGCAAGAAAAAGAACACAGAAATTTATAGTGGTTCGGTCGACTCGACCTACGTCCACTCCTTGGAGGCACCCTCCAAGTATTGCACTACACAAAAAGTGACTCTCCTTTAGCCCCCACGGCTAGGTGGAGAAACCCTTACAAGAACCTCCTTTTTGCCACCCCGGCAAGGCAGAGAACCTATCTCCTTTTGCTTCCTCCTGAAGCTGGCAGAGAACCAGAACCAAAAGCAACACTCCTTACCTCTACCGACCCTTCCACGGACGAGAAACTCTAGACGAAGACGACGCAGAGAGATCCTTGAAGCAACCCTTGTGAAACCCCTCACGAGCTCCCCCTCACAAGATCCTCTCTCTCTCTTCTCTCTCTCTTTCTCTCCTCAAGGCCTTCTTAGGTCAAGGCAGCAGCAAAAGGTCTTGAAAAATGTTGAACAAGAGCTCTTTAAATAGAAGAGCTTCAAAAGAGCTCATTAATTGCAAGTTGCCGACTTTATCGTCAGGCCGATCTGGACATCGGCCTGGCCGATCAGTACAAAACAATGAAGATCGGCCAGAGTATAGTCCTGAATGGGAAACAAGACGATTGAAAAATAGCTTGATCGTCCAGGCCGATATCACGATCGTCCTGGCCGATCAGTTCAAATCAGAGGAAAATCGTCCTGACAATAGCCCTGAATACGAGCTGGCCGATATTGATCGTCCTGAAGTAACTTAAGGTTTTTGACTATATCGGCCTGGCCGATCTTGCGATCGTCCAGGACGATATGATCGTATCAATCATCCTTAATTACTTCCTTGATTTCCTGAACAATTATGGCATAATCTGTTAATATCGTCCAGGCCGATCCGAGGATCGTCCGGGCCGATAATTTAAAGATATGGTATAACATACTTGTCTATGGCGGCTACTTCTTTCTGTTTTGAGCTTATCGTCCTGGCCGATACACGTATCGTCCAGGACGATCTGTTAACGTAGGCTGCCTTAATTAAGAATCTTTAATTTAGACTTTCTGTTTTAAGCTGATCGGCCAGGCCGATCAAAGAAATCGTCCTGGCCGATATGAGTAAAACTAGAATTTCTAAGTCTCTCAAGTGTGTGTGTGAAGGGTTACAAAGCATCAGTCTTTTTGACTATTACAAGAGGACTCAAAAGGTAAAAAACAAAAGTACAGACTGACTCAACCCTAAACCTACGCATTTCTGAACTTGGCTCCTTTTTGATTATTCGATCGTCGATTCCTGAAAAGTTAGAAGCAACAAGCTGTCCAAGAAAAGCAGTGTTTGTCAATCATCAAAACATAAGACATGAAAAATAGATTTGCAACAATCTCCCCCTTTTTGATGATGACAAAACACAAGTAGGTAAATCAAAATAAAAAAGATTCATTAGAAAAACAGAGTTACAATATCAACTTTTTCCTACCACATCCTATCCTACTCCCCCTTTTTGTCATCATAAAAAGAGAGTCCAGAAACAGTAAAAAAAAAAACAACAAACATCACGAAAGACTACTACAAAAAGACAGGAACCAATAACTAAAAGAATGAGGGATCCTGATCATCAGATGGAGGAGGTGGAGGTGGCTGCTGAAAGTAACTGGCAAGGGTAGTAAACTGAGCATTGAACCAGGCGATGTCCTGGTCATGCTGCTGCTGCTGGTGAGTGAGAAAACTGTCAAATCGAGCTAAATCCTCAGCGCGGTGATGCTCGTAGCGGGCGATGTCCTCAGAGTGTTGCTGCTCCTGGGCAGCAACATATGCATCAAATCGGGTCTCCCAACGATCAAATCTCTCAATCAACTGATCAACCGGTGAGTGTTGGTGGAGAGGGACAGGGTCAGGAAAGGGAGCTGGAGCGGGAGCCTCCTCCTCTCG
Organism: Dendrobium huoshanense; assembly: GCA_016618105.1. Taxonomy (NCBI): domain Eukaryota; kingdom Viridiplantae; phylum Streptophyta; class Magnoliopsida; order Asparagales; family Orchidaceae; genus Dendrobium; species Dendrobium huoshanense. The sequence goes on from CM028359.1 coordinate 57,705,609, forward strand.
AGCCCCCTGAGGTTCCTCAGGGTGGAGATGAGTGCTGTGAAGAGTGCTGAAGGAGTTGTTTGAGTAGAAGGGAGTTGGAAGGTTTGGTGGTATAGGATATTGAAGTTGGTATTTAGTTTCAAGAACATAGGCTATGATGTGTCCTAAGGCTAGATTTGGCTTTCTTCTGTGGCCTGGATCACGAATTGTTGTTAGGTGATCAATGTAACGAAAAAATAGGTCAGCAGTGTTGAATTCCCTATGAGCCATGATATAGAAGGTAGTGAGGGAAAGTAGAGGGGTAATGTGGACACGGTCGCCGGCTTTTGGAATGACGGAGGTGCGAAGGACATGTTGGATTGTCCTAGCATCTCTGACTAAAGAGCTAGTCTCTCCAACATGGTAACGGACATTGGTCTGGCGAAGAAAGTGATTTGCCGTGGACCAGTCAAGATCAGGGTCAAGGGCAATTAAGTGCAGCTTATCTCCGGTGGTGGATAGCTGTAAGAGATCAACACAGTCCTGATATGTGATTTCGACAGGGCGTCGATTCACATAGGAGGACAGGGCTGTGAAGGTGGAGTTGATGCGCAGGTTTGCAAAAAATTCTAGAAGGAACTCAGAATTGAAGGGGAAAACAAGAGACAGAATGAAGCAAAGGGAAGTGTGAGCGAAGAGATCCATTACCGGGTAAGAGATGTGGACTGGATTGATAATCCTGGAAACAGTAATTCCATATTCTTTATAGCGGTGATATGCAGCTTCATCTTCTGCTTCACGGAAACGAGGGTCAACCCTTGCCCTCGAGGAACTTCCAGAGGTCTGACGGACGCGCTTCCCACCAGCCATTTGAGAGATCTTAAGTAAAAACACAAAGGAGAAGGGATGAGGAGTGAAAAACATGGCTGGATCGGCCTGAATTTAAAGAAACGTCCATATCGTCCTGGCCGATCGCGGAATCGTCCAGGCCGATATGTGTCAATAATTACGTACAGGCCGATTGGTCAAAAAGGCGGTCCAATCGTCCGGGCCGATCAGATATCGGCCAGGCCGATTAGACACAGGCTATCGGCCCGAGGAGTCAGTCCGGACGACCGTTGAAAAAGCAGATCGTCCGGGCCGATTAGGTGTATCGTCCAGGACGATGCACAATAATTGATCGTACCGGCCGAAGTTAAAACGTTTTAAATGCTTGCCACGTGTATCGTCCAGGACGAACAGTGGATCGGCTCGGCCGATGGTCCAATAATGGATCGTCCGGGGCCGAATTTAAAGATAAAAACGTACTGACACGTGGATCGTCCGGGACGGTCCAGTGTATCGGCCAGGACGATGCACATAGAATGCATCGGCCAGACAAATAAACTATCGGCCAGGACTATCATCATGAGTTTTGATCAAATCGTCCAGGACGATAATGTATCATCCAGGACGATGATTTTCATTAAGCACAGAAAAAGGTCAGCAGATGGATTTTGGAAAGAATTTGTCCTATCGGCCAGGACGATAGAAATATCGGCCAGGCCGATGTGACTTGAAATTGAAATCAAGAAAGGAATGGTGATGATCAAGACCCTCAAAAATAAAACAAAAGAAAAGACAGTCAAAGACACACAAAAAAAAGAAAAAAAAATAAAACAAACACCGAATATTTTTGGATTTTAATTTTTCTATTTTTTTTTGTTTTATGAAGGCATCATATGATAATTCTTTTCTTGAATTTAAATTTTTGAAGTTTTTAGGAGATCAAGAGGTTTAACAAAATCCAATTAGAGGAAGGTAGAAAAACTGATTCCATTAACCCTAGATCGGACATTCTTCAGGGTACAAAAAAATCTCTTAAAAACAACAGAGTCCTAACTTGGAATAACACAAGAGGTTTTAAGAAGATCCAATCAAGACTTGTTAACAACTAAAGTATCTTATAAATAATAAACCAAAATAGTTTTTCTCAATCATGGAATTTGAAATCAAATCTTTGAACGTATCACATAATTAATGAGTTTTCTAAGTTTTAAGAGTTTTACCAAAGAGATGATAGCTTGTAATTAGTGGGCTAATTTTATGCCTCTTTTCACTTTTATTGGCTCTTTGAGTATCTTTTGATTTTTCATACACTTTTGTGTATATAGTTTTCTTTTCAATTTGGCTTCATTGGCCTCTTTCCTTTTTAACTCTTGCAAGCTAATAACTCTTTAATATACCCTTAAAGAAAAATACTTAGTTGTGAGTATATCCTCCAAATATTAGAGAATAGGAGCTCTCTCTCTAACATAGGGAAGAACAATCCACAACACAAAATCAAAATCACGTGATGACTGCAATGGTAAGATTTCAAAAGCTTGAATGATATCAAAGAATTTTGACTATTATGCATAAGATGACTTAATGTAGCAAGATTAGAAGGATATCTTAAAAAGCCATTGGTTAAACTGAGTTTAGACTTTTTATTTTATAAAAGAAAAATCATGCCACTAAACAAAGTCAGAAGAGGGAAAAACATCACCAGTTTACTCTCTTTAACCAATTTAGAAAAGCTAAACCCTATCAAAAGAAAAACTCCAATATTTAAAAGCTTGAGAAGTTTCATCATATGGAATGCCAAAAAATAAAGTCCAAAGTGAACAAAGCAAAAGCAAAAAATAAGCAAACTAAAGACAACAAAGAGTGAACACAAAAACTAAAGAATAAAAGTCACACAAAAACTAACGATTTCAAGCACGTGATAAAACAACGGATTTTAGCAATTGAGCTGCAAGCCTCCTTATGTTTAGTTATCCTATGCTCCCACGAGGTCTTTGGTGAGAGCACATCTGCAAAACTCAACAACAGTTAGTTTTAGGAACCCAAACAGATTTGGGCTCCTTTTTAGAAAATGTAGAGTGCAATGCAGATGTAGTATGTATTGAATCATGCATCTTAGGTCTCCACACCCAATGTGTACTGCGGTGAACTGTGCAAGTGTGTGAGATGTGTCCTAGCATGCCACATGAAAAGCATTGAATTCCAGGAAAAGGTTTTCTTAATTGGTTTGGGTAAAAATGCCTCTTCCTAGGTTCTGGCCTTTGATTAAAAGTTGGTGTCATCCTAGCTTTCTTACATGTTTCCAAATCATTTTGAATTCTCAAGTTAGTTCTTTTTAATGCATCATTCTCAATCCTCAAATTTTTCTCAATTTCTTTAGATTTCTTAAGATCATTGTTAAGTGAGATGTGTGAAGCTTTTAATGCATTACTTTTATCAACTAATTCCAAATGCTTCTTGTTTAATTCATCAAATTCATCAAGGAGAGCCATGTGATTTGAATCAATCGTTGCATGATCTTTGAGAAAAACTTCATGCTCTTTTTGTAGATTTGAATGTTCTAATTTTAGGCTAGCATGAGTTTTCTTTAATTTCCTATATGATGCATGGATTTTTTCACAAATTTCAAATAATTCATCATAGGTTGGTCTACATACCTCTTCCTCATCACTTTGATTTTCTCCCATGAAACACAAGTTTGTAGTCTCTTCCTCTGGTTCAGTCTCAGAGGAATCAGTACCAGATTCTGCCCAGAAGCCTCTTTGGATTTTCTTATTCTCCTTCCTAGACTTAGCTTTTTCCTCACCTTTTTCCTTTTCTTTGCTTGAATGATCTTGAAGTGTAGGACAATCGGCTCTTACATGTCCAGGTTTCCTGCATTCAAAACAAACAACATCAGAAGATCCTTTAGTATGTTTATGATCCTTACCTTTTCTCCAGTTTTGATGATGCTTTTGTTTCTTCCTTAGAAAGCTTTTGAATTGCCTTGTGATGAAGGCAACTCCATCGCTTTCAGACCCGGAAGATTCAGAATCCGATTTGTGTGCCTTCAATGCAATTGTTTTCTCCTTTTTCTTCTCACCTGCATCAAGATTTCTTTGATTCACCCCTTGCTCGTAAGCAATGAGTGAGCCAAGCAACTTATCAATAGAATAGGTGTTTAAATCTTTAGATTCAGTGATTGCAGTAATTTTTGCATCATAAGAAGAAGGCAAGCATCTCAAAATCTTGTTAACTTTTTCATAGTTCGAAAGTTCTTTTCCTAGTGCATGCAATGAAGTAGCAATCTGAGTAAACCTAGTGTACATGTCAGAAATCGATTCATGAGGTTTCATACGAAAAAGTTCGTAGTCATGCAAGAGAATGTTTAAACGGGATTGTTTGACTTCATTAGTGCCTTCATAAGTAATGCACAATTTATCCCAAATTTCTTTACCAGTCTTGCAAGTTGAAACACGCATGTAATCCTCAGATTTTAAAGCACAGAAAAAACAATTCAAACATTTCGCATTTAGTTGAGCTAAATCTCGTTCATCAAAAGTCCATTCGGTAAAAGCAACTTCAGTTTTAAAACCGTTAATTTCACAAGAAGGTGGAGAATAACCTTCTTGAATAAGTATCCACATGCGATAATCAGTAGATTGTAGAAAAGTTGACATGCGAGTTTTCCAAAAATCAAAAGGTAGGTTATCGAACAGAGGAGGTCGGGTAATAGAGTACCCTTCCGTAGTGTTGCGATTCCCAAAGTTAGACATGGATCAAATTCAAAAAGTTTTCAAACTTTTATTTTCGAATCAAGCTCTGATACCACTTGAAAGTTCGATGGGGATGTTAAGCCCTATGAACTTAGTCCCAAACTAACCAAGAGGGGGGGGGGGTGAATTGGTATTTTAAAAACTTCTTTTTAAAACAAGGAGATAAAATCATATAAACCAAATCACACCACGAAAATAATACGGAATTTAAACGTGCGGAAGCAAGAAAAAGAACACAGAAATTTAAAGTGGTTCGGTCGACTCGACCTACGTCCACTCCTTGGAGGCACCCTCCAAGTATTGCACTACACAAAAAGTGACTCTCCTTTAGCCCCCACGGCTAGGTGGAGAAACCCTTACAAGAACCTCCTTTTTGCCACCCCGGCAAGGCAGAGAACCTATCTCCTTTTGCTTCCTCCTGAAGCTGGCAGAGAACCAGAACCAAAAGCAACACTCCTTACCTCTACCGACCCTTCCACGGACGAGAAACTCTAGACGAAGACGACGCAGAGAGATCCTTGAAGCAACCCTTGTGAAACCCCTCACGAGCTCCCCCTCACAAGATCCTCTCTCTCTCTTCTCTCTCTCTTTCTCTCCTCAAGGCCTTCTTAGGTCAAGGCAGCAGCAAAAGGTCTTGAAAAACATTGAACAAGAGCTCTTTAAATAGAAGAGCTTCAAAAGAGCTCATTAATTGCAAGTTGCCGACTTTATCGTCCAGGCCGATCTGGACATCGGCCTGGCCGATTAGTACAAAACAATGAAGATCGGCCAGAGTATAGTCCTGAATGGGAAACAGGACGATTGAAAAATAGCTTGATCGTCCAGGCCGATATCACAATCGTCCTGGCCGATCAGTTCAAATCAGAGGAAAATCGTCCTGACAATAGCCCTGAATACGAGCTGGCCGATATTGATCGTCCTGAAGTAACTTAAGGTTTTTGACTATATCGGCCTGGCCGATCTTGCGATCGTCCAGGACGATATGATCGTATCAATCATCCTTAATTACTTCCTTGATTTCCTGAACAATTATGGCATAATCTGTTAATATCGTCCAGGCCGATCCGAGGATCGTCCGGGCCGATAATTTAAAGATATGGTATACCATACTTGTCTATGGCGGCTACTTCTTTCTGTTTTGAGCTTATCGTCCTGGCCGATACACGTATCGTCCAGGACGATCTGTTAACGTAGGCTGCCTTAATTAAGAATCCTTAATTTAGACTTTCTGTTTTAAGCTGATCGGCCAGGCCGATCAAAGAAATCGTCCTGGCCGATATGAGTAAAACCAGAATTTCTAAGTCTCTCAAGTGTGTGTGTGAAGGGTTACAAAGCATCAGTCTTTTTGACTATTACAAGAGGACTCAAAAGGTAAAAAACAAAAGTACAGACTGACTCAACCCTAAACTTACGCATTTCTGAACTTGGCTCCTTTTTTATTATTCGATCGTCGATTCCTGAAAAGTTAGAAGCAACAAGCTGTCCAAGAAAAGCAGTGTTTGTCAATCATCAAAACATAAGACATGAAAAATAGATTTGCAACAATCTCTAGAGAAAAACCTATTTTCTAAGCCAAAATTTTTAAACTGTTACATATTAATTTTATATTCAATCGAGTTAATTAGCATGCATCGCATTAGTAACAAATTAAAAAGAGTCTAATATTTAATTGCATTTATTTAGACATCAAATGCCCAACATAAGTCTAAGGGGCCAATTAGGATCCGCTCTAAATGTTTGCCCCATTCTCAAAAGCTTTTCTTAAACAACCTCCCTACCACTCTACAAAAAGATCGGACTCATACTTTAAAATTGTTTAGGTGGTTTAGCTGGCTCCCCAATTCAGGCCGGGGTAAGACCAGATCTGCACTGCATTAGCTAGGTTCTGGGCACTTTTAAATGCCCAATTTAGACTTAGGTTCCAAGGCGATCTCGGGCTATAAGACCTCAACTTTCGGGAATTAAATCTTGAATTTCTAATAAAATTGACCATCCAAAATTAAAAAATCTCTTTCAATCGAATTCAAACCCAACACTTAGGATAGATTAAGGTATTTTTGAAGTAATTCAGAATCTCAAAACACCTCCTACCCTTCTTCCTTTGATTCTAGAAATAAGTCTTCAATTTAGATCTAATCCCACTTGAAATTCCAATCCTTAACCTCCTTTGATATCGATCTTTGAAAATCTAAATAAAATTTCTACCGCTATTTTAATCGAGAGTGTTTGTAGGAAAAATTCTAATTTTTCTACGATGTAATTAACAATGAGGGCTTGCTCTCGTAGGAGATTTAGAAATCCAGAACTAATTTTCAAAATCAAATTTTTCAAAACCTTCAATTAATTATCTTTGGGAATTAAAATAAAAATGGCGATCGTTATTGTCATATTCAAATAATCGATAATAGGTAATATCATCTTTCTTCGGGAAGATGTATTATTTTATTATCATTATTTTGATTATGAAATTAACGATCTTTTATCCGAATTATTATAGTTAAAAAAATTGATTGAACGTCATTTTGATCTTTCGAGATCATATGTTGTTTCCCCTTGAGTTTGACTACAATAATTCAGATGAATTTAAAATTCTGAAATTTGAACCCATTAGGGAACAATATGATCACCTCCCATGGCGATATATTATTCATAATGACGTGTTCAATTTTGAAATTCAAAAATATATATTCCCATAGAAAATTAATTCTTTTTTCAAAACTATAAACTATATATTTTTTTCAATCAAAACATCTGGTTTCCAAAATTAGCTATGATTAGCTTTTAAAAAGTAGTATAAACCTTAATTTTTGAAATTGGCTCTAATACCACTTGAAAGTTCATATAGGTTGTTAGACCTTATAGAATTGTCCCAAGGCTAACCAAGAAGGGGGATGAATTTGTTATTAAAACAAATTCTTAGATTTTAGAAAATATTTTTAGATTTTTTTAGAAAATTAAATCACTAATCCTAAAACATACAGTTATTTATAGAAATAATTATCACAGAAGATTTTTTAACTACAAAATTTTAAATGCAAAAAAAATAAAAATGTAGGGAAAAATTAAAGACAATAGAAGAACACCAAAATTTATAGTTGTTTGATCCAACTTAACCTACATCCACACGCTCGAGAATCCTCTAGGTATTGCACTAAATAATAGTGACTCTTTTTTGTCCACATTGCAAGGTGGAGAAGCCCTTATAAACTAGCATCCACCAACCCCGGTGCGGCAGAGAATTGTCGCCTTTTACACTCTCTTAGTGATGGTAGTGTACCGTCGCGTCCTTTTTCACCCTCCTAGTAAAGGCAAAGAACCATCACCTTTCACACTCTCCAAGTGATGGCAACATACCTTCACATCCTTTTTCACCCTCCTAGTGAAGGTAGAGAACCTTGATCCAATCTTGAAGATCTTCTCTCAAGAGTCTCCAAATAAGTATAGCAGAAACTTAAATAAGATAAAGAGTTCCTCACTTTTGATATCCTTGTGAATCCCTCACAACTCGTTTTTATTAGATCTCACTCTTCACTTATAAAATCTCTCCCAAACACACTCTCAATGGTCCATCTCAAGAGAAATTGAAAGTAAAGGATTATAACATAGTTTTTAGGACTCTTTATATAAAAAGCATGTAAAAAATTTTCCCAAAATTGAATTTTTTAAGATAACCATCCTATGATCATATTGCATATCATGGATCGTTTGGTATGAATAGTTCAAAAATTTAGGGCTTCGTTCGATATGAACTTGGATGAACTCAATTTTGTTCACTATCAGTCATTATATGAATTCATATTATACTATATGAACTATTCAAAAATGAATTTGTCCTTTCGGTATGATATAGTATGAACCTAATTTCATACTCTATTAATCATCTGTACAAATTCACATGGTATTATATAAATAGTTTAACAGTGAATATGTTCGTTCGGTACGATCTAGTACAAACCTAATTTCGTACTCTATTAGTCATCTGTATGATTTGACATCATATAGTATGAACAATTCAAAAATGAATATGTTTGTTCAGTAAGATCTGATATGAGCCTAATTTTGTACTATATTAGTTGTTTGTATGACTTGACATCATACAGTATAAACAATTCAAAAATTCAAGACATAATTTAATTAACTACATTTTGGAGGAAAATATATGTGAAATCATACAATATAATTAAATATTGTATATAACGATTAATTTTGAAAAAAATTATCACACCCCCCTATGTATGTGTATGATTACCTAATTATAATCACACATACTCATACTCAAGAAATAAAATTGAGATATAGAAACTCTATTACATGAAATCCTAATCTATCTTCTCTTGAAGTCTTCAACAATCTAGAGAACTATATGATTTACCTAAAATATTTATACATATAGAAATAAATAGAAATATCCAATATATATTAGGAAAAATAATAAAATCATAACAATAATATTTTATTCTCATAAAACATCATAATCTTAATCTTGATTCCTTATTTGCAATAGCTTGAACGCATTTGAATCATGAATTGATGTGAACTTGAGAGCTTGGAGAGTTTAACTTAGTTAAATAGGTTTAATTAACTACTTTAAAACGTTAAGGGACGCTTGGGTCAACCTAGATTGACTTTGTCATTAAGGTTGAACCAGGACCTGGGTTTGAGCTCAATAAGTTTAGTTTGATATTTGGAGTCTAGTGGAAGTAATTTCATATGTTATAATGGTCTAAAAGGTCAAAATGACCATTTAGACCACCAAAGGGCTATTAGGTCAACCTTGGTTAGCTTGGTCAACCAGGCTAACCAAAAATTTAGATTTAGGCTCAACAAGTTTGATATGATATTTGGAGTCAAGTAGAGGAGGTCCCAAGGGTTATAATGGTCATTTGGGTCAAATTGACCATTTAGACCCTTAAGGGGCACTTGGTCAACCTAGGTTGACTTGGCCAATCAGGTTGATGCAGGGCTTGGGTTTGATCTCAATAGATTTAAAATAATTACTTTAGTGTTTGGAAGTGCTTCCATGCAAAGAAGAGACCATTTAGATCAAAATGGCTGTTCAAACTCCTAAGAGGCATTTAGGTCAAAATTGGTTGACTTGGTGAACCAAGGTTGTCCAGGGTCTAGGTTTGAATCCTATGCATTCCTAATGAGGTTTCTAATGCATTAGAAGATGTTTCAAGATTTGATTTTACTGGGCTATGTTGAAGTTTAAAGGAAACTTTAATTTTACTCTTTAGGGGCATTTTGGCCATTTTGACCTCTAGTCAACTGAGGTTCAAACTAAGCCCACCAAAAAGCAGTTTAATGCATAACATGTCATATTCAAGGGTTTGGATATGATCAAAGGTCTTGAGGAATGTCCTAAGGTCAAAATCCATTGGGTGGAGTGTCAATTGGGATAGATCGTAAATATTTGAAGGTTTTATAATCTTTAAAAATAGATTTAGTTTTTTTATGTTAGAGACCTCACATTGATCTCAAATTTATAGGGTTGACCCTTAAGACTTGCATAATAAATATGTAATTGATATATCATGTATCATAGGTCATTTGTTTGGGGTTTGAAGTGTTTGAAAAATCAATAAATTAGGCTTTCAAGACATTGCCCTTTAGCTTGTATTTTGGTCTAGATTTCTAGGTTTAAGCTAAGTTCTAGATTTCATTGCTTGAATTTGAATTATCCAAACTAATCAAAATCATTTGAATGATGTTTAATGATTGGATAGGACTGAAGTATATTGAAAACTGGTTTGAAGACTTGATAGTTTGAACTAGGGTCTAGAATTTGAAATGAATTGAAGTCTAAATTTTGATTAAATTGAATCTCTTGATGATTGATAACTAGATGCTTATCAACCATCAGATTAATGGGTAAAGGTTAGGATTGGTCATAATTGAAACTGCTCTGATGGCACTAGAAAGTTTATTAGGGATATTAAGCTCTTATGAACTAGTCCCAAGACTAATCATGAGGAGGGGTGAATTAGATATTAAAACTTCTTTAACTAAAAACACAATCACATCCAAAACTAAGATTCACCACAGAAATTAAAGTGCAGAAATTAAATGCGGAAATAATAAAGGAAAAAATACACTAGATTTATAGTGGTTCGGTCAAACCTTGACCTACGTCCACTCCTCAGAAGCTCCCTATAAGTATTGCACTAAACTCAGTGTCTCTCATTTAGCCCCCACAGCTAGGTGGAGAAGCCCTTACAAAATTACTTCCACCTTCCCTGGGGAGGCTGAGTAACCGAGCCCTTTGACACCAAATAGATCTTCTTCTTCCCAAAACATCCCTCAAGACGAGCCTTAAATCCGATGTTACTGAGGTGCAAGCAAGCCGGAGCAACCGTGTGGAACCCCCTCCACACTCCCTTGAAATCCCTTCCAAAGATCTTCTCCCTCTCTTAAACTCCACCTTTTTCTCTCTCCCTTTCAATCTCTCTCTTCAAGTTTCCTCCAGAAGAACGAAGCTTCAATGGTTGTCAAAGACCCATACTAAGTGCCTTGTCAAAGTTTAAATAGAAGAGCTCTAAACAAGCTCATTAATTGTAACTTGTCAACTTTATCGTCTAGGACGAAATGAATATCGTCCTATATGATCAGTGCAAATTATGCTCATTCAGCCAGGATGATTTAGGATGATCAGAAGGTTTTTTTTCATATTATCCAGGCCGATAGTTTATCGTCCTGTACGATTAGTTCAAATCAACACATATCGTTCAAAGCATTGCCCAAAATAGAAGCTGTTCGATATGTGATCGTCTAGGACCAACTAAGGTTTTTGAACTGATCTTCCTAGCCGATCCTGCGATAGTCCAGGGCGATGTGATCGTATCAATCAAGCCTTAATTTTTTTTCTTAATTATCAGATTAATTTATGCATAATTATGTTACATCATCCAGGATGATGTCCAAAAATAAATAATGCTTAAATAGATCTAGCGGCTAATTCTTTCTGATTTGAGCCTATTATCCTAGCCGATATAAATATCGTCTAGGATGATGATCTTAAAGATGGCTGCCTTAATAAGGATGCCCTAAGTAGGTTTTCTATTTTCAGCTGATCGTCCAGGTCGATGTTTGGATCGTTCCAGATGATGTGACCAAAAATAGAGAACTCTAAAATAGAAATAAGTGAGCAAGATTACAAGAAAGCAAACACCCTTACAAACCAAGAAATACATTAATAAAAATTACAAATAGAACATGTTCTGCCAACACTTGAGCCTTGTAGGGTGTACTGTAATCCTGAAATGTTAGTAAACATAGAAGGAAAAATATATTACAAATACAGGTAGACAATAGAAAGTGAGCCACAATATTTGTTATTATCAAAAGTATAAACTCATAGGCTCGAGTTACAATAATCTCGCACTTTTTTATGATAATAAATAGTACAAGTTGGATTTGTAAAAAAGAAAAAAAATAGTTTCTCCTTATAATAAAACTCTCCCTTACTATAATAAAACTTTAAAATTAGGGGAAGATAGTTTTTGTTGTTTTTAATTTAAAAAAAAAATAGATACAAATACAACAATAGATATTATCAAAAAGAAAAGGGGCATAAATAATCGATTAAAAAACAAAACGATCCTTGATCTAGTGAAAATAAAAATAAAATATTCTTAAAATAAGAAAGTTACCTCTTGATTTTATTTAAAAACTTAATAAGGAATGTGTTGACAACGCATAATCTAGAAATGTTAGAAATTCAGAAATCATTAATCCTTCTTTTAAAGGCTTAAAAACTCTTTAATCTAATGTCTAAATCAATAAAAAATTAGAAAAAAATACTTAATTTTTTAAAACTCATTTCATAAAACATATCTAATAGAAGATCAATGCAAAATTGGTGAATCAGGAATCATGATTTTTAAGCTCAAGTATCAAAAATATCAAGGGTTTTCTTAAGCTTTAAGAAGTACAAGAAAGATAAGCATTACTTTTTGTGGGCTCATTTTATACCTCTTGTCAGTTTTTTGACACACTTTGTGTATCTTTTAATTTTTGATATACTTTTTATATCTTTCTCAATTTTGGCATCATTGCGTATATTTTAATTTGATATCATTGGTTATTTTTTTTAAATGCTACATTTCTAAAATCTTAAAAATAAAAGTAAACTCATTCTATTGACAAAACAAACTACTTGATTAAGAAAATTATGAGGTATATTCAATAACTTGTAAAAGATCCATATGTGATAGATAAAATATAAGGAGATGAAAAAGATCAGTTTCAAAATCCAATTTATGATATGATGAAAATTTTGAATCAAAAGTAAAATAACCTCTTAAAAAAAAGATAGAGAGACAAAATTATGAGTTTCATTCCTTTGACTATTTTTAGAGAAGTCAATCACAACTTACATAAGAATTAAAAAAAATTAGGAGGTAGGTTTTTCATTTTTAGAAAGATAAAATGTGTGTGTTGATCAGAGCGAACTTCATAAAAAGAAAAAGTAAAGATAATTTTAAAATTATAACATAAAAGAAAAAGAAAAAAATAAACAAATAAATAAATAAGCCTAAAAAAAATATAGAAAATAACCGAAAATACAACGAACAAAAACATGCACACACAAACAAATAAACACATAAATAAGCTTTAAGCATAATCTTGCTCCTGATCTGATAATTCAGAAGCAAGGCCTGCTCAGGAGATTTTTTGATTTTCATTATTTTCCCTTTTTACAATTTTTAGCTTTACCCTTTTTTTTGTAGGAAGATTTCTCAAATTAAGGCACTGAGTTTTCATATATCTAGGCTTCCAACATTCAAAGCAAACAACATCAAAAGAAATCTTAATATTCTTACCATTTTTACCTTTATTCCACTTTTGTTAATGCTTATGCTTTGGTGAGTTTTTTAATTTGTTTGATAAGTCATCGCTTTTATCACCAACTAAGTCACTTTTCTCCATATTTTCAGCATTCAACACTATCATCTCTCCTGCATCCAAAAGTCTTTGACCCAAACTTTGCTCGTAGGCAATGAGTGAGCCAATCAAATTACCAATATAATATTCATTCAATTTTTTTTATTCATAAATAGAAATAACTTTGGCATCAAACTTATCAATTAGACAATATTGAATTTTATTGACTTTTTCAAAGTTTGAAAATTATCTACCTAAAGTATGCAATGATAACACAATTTAAATAAACCTAGTATACATGTATAAGATCGTCTCATAAAATTTCAAGCAAAACAGTTCATAATCATGCATTAAAGTATTCAATCTGGATTGCTTGATTTCATTAATGCCTTCATATTTAGTGTGCAATTTTCCCAAATTTTCTTGCCAGAGAGCACGTTGATATAAACATAAAATTATCAGAATTTAAAGCTAAAAAAAAAGTTTAATGATTTAACTTTTAATTGAGTATTGATTTATTCTTCCCTACTCCATTGATTAAAAGGAATATCAGTTTTAATTCCATCTATAACACGTGACAGTAAAGAATAACCAGTTAAAATCATTTGCCACATTCAGAAATCAATTAATTGCAAGAAAGTAGACATGCAAATTTTAGTAATATGGTAAGCAAGCTGGGTATGAGAATGAATATACCACTGAGCATTTACGCATTATGAGAATAGCATAGAATCCATTGATAGATTTAACTATCTTTTTGACTTAGAAGAAAGATATAACTGATAATTTATGGTTAATTTTGAACCTAAGAGGATGTTAGATTCAAATTTGTTCGTGGATGACACCAGACCCTAGTAGTAGGCAAACTTTGAAAAGAGTGAATGTAACCTATGCATGAATGGAGAGAAAGAAGAAATACTAGAGAAAAGTTGTAATATAAGTGCTCATTTAATCAATCTAGAAATTTAAGAGTACAAATGTTGTGAAATGCTCCCCATCACCCCTGACTTATAGGGTTCTGGGAGCAACAGGAAATGTTACACTCCAAAAAGAAAAAAAATATACAATGATATAAAGACTACCCCAAACAAGTTTAGCCACTTGATTGGTTGAGGGAGAGTAGGAGGTTGCAAAGCTATGATGATCTACCTTTAAGAGAGCATATTAATGTCTAGTGTGCACTAGGAAAATTTGTATTGTTGGAGAGCTTGGTAGAGTTGAATAGGAGTGGGTAAGTTTACAAGCGAGTTCAATGTGAGGGGTGCTTATTGGCTGAGTGATGTATGGGATACACTGGCAACCCATATTGAGCTTGGATCGCCTAAAAGAGAAGGCGAATGATTTCAGGCTATGGAGAAGATTAACTCAGTTGTCGGTTCCTCATGGTAGGGAAAGCTGAGGGACCTCTATATAGGAGCTTTCTTTAGCTACTCTTAGATGTGTAGGGATAAAGTCACCCACCCATAGTGGGAGAAGTCGTTATGAAGACCGCCTTCCTTCTATGAGGCGAGTTTCAAGTCTCTTGGTTGATGAGGTCTTACATTGCCCTTGAGAGGGGTGACATTCCGTTGTAGGCTCAGGCAAGTGGACTCTGAAGTTCATTGTAAAAGTTTGTTTGTCCGGCCCATGAAATGCAAGTTCTCTCCTTTTACCTACATGCTAAATGTTTGTAAAGACATATGTGAGTATACAATATGTAATTTATATCCCGTGGTTAGTTATTGTTAGTTTTACTATCAATAAATATCTCTCAAATTTTAATATAAATGTTACAATTTTTTTTCAATAGGATTAGTAGGAAAATTAAATTTATGGTAATAAATATATATGTTTTTTTGCATCCGAATTTTATTGTTAAGGGTCCTAAAATTATTTTCAGAGTTTTAAATTTCAAACTCGTGAATTTAAACATTGTGAATATTTAAGTGTAAAAAAAAGGTGGTTGATTACATTTTTCTCAGAACTTGGGTTAGGTTAGGAATAATATTTGAAAAAAGTCTTCGGGAGCACATGAGCAATGACATAGACTGAAGATTCGTATGGGAAAATTTTCTTATTGTTTTCTAAAATAATTTTATATTACAAAAATTTCTAATTCAAAAAATTTTATACTAAAAATCTATTTTGTTTTTTCAAATCAAAATCACAATTGCTATTTTGTCATTGTTGTTTTGCTGCTTTCAAAATATTTTGTATTTAAAATTTATTTTCTACAATATAAAAAATATTAGAGTAACAATGTGTCAAAAATGAATTCTTAATGGTACCTAAGATTTTTCTTAATATCTTATTATCTTAATTTCAACCGCAGCTGGAACGCATCTCAAGCCACACTAATCGCGTGCTTAGGGCAATCTTATTTTCTTCTTACATATATAACTCAAAAGACCCTAAAATGAGTGCAGAAAGAGGACACATGGCCGTAGCTCCCGGCCTTCTTTGGTTGCAACTTGCAACTCAAGCAAAATTTTCCACCTCTTCACGCTTCTCTCACATGGTGAACACCTCTATATTCTCTCTCCTTTCGCTCTCCCCCCGATCCTCTTCAGTTTAGCTTTATCTTCCATGGTTGACATGCTCTCTTCTCCCCACATTGCTTCCTCTTCCTCTCTCAAAGAGCAACGTTGTTTGTTCTCATTCCCGCACACTGCTCTCTTTTTCTCTCCGTTTCTCTGTATCATCGGAGCTCTTCTCTGTGTATTGGAACTCTACATGGAAAAGAGGTTTAATAAGCTCACTATAACAAGAAAAAGGAAGATTCAAAAGGCCCATTCTCTATAAGAAGTTCATAGGGACATTTCTAGTCTCTATTCCTCATTTTCTTCTTCTATTTGCTTCCCTTTCATTCTCCCATTTTCTCTGTGAACTTCATCACACTTCTCTGTCTCTGTCAAAAAATCGAAATTCCACAAGAAGACTCTATGAGCTTAGTATAATAAGATGACGAAAACTCCATTTTTGCTTCTGTTTCTCCTTAATGTCTTCTTCTTTATCCCAAGCTCCTCTCTCTCCCCCGATGGCGAAGCCCTTCTCTCCCTCTTACCTTCACTCCCCTCTCCTCTCCTCCCTTCATGGTCCCCATCCTCCTCCAACCCTTGCGCATGGCAAGGTATCACTTGCTCCCCATCCAGCAAAGTCATTTCCCTCTCCCTCCCTAACACCTTCCTCAACCTCACTTCCCTTCCGTCCTCCCTCTCTTCTCTCACGTCTCTCCAACTCCTTAATCTCTCTTCCTCCAACATCTCGGGCCTTATCCCCCATTCCCTTTCCTCTCTCTCCTCCCTACGCATCCTCGACCTCTCTTCCAACTCCTTCACCGGCCCCATCCCTTATTCCTTGTGCAATCTTTCCTCGGTCCAAATCCTCTTCCTTCATGACAATCTCCTAACCGGCTCTGTTCCTTTTCAATTTGGTTCATTAGTTTCTCTTCAGCAATTTCGAATTGGAGGCAACCCTTTTATTAACGGTCAAATTCCGCCCCAGCTTGGCCTATTGACCAACCTCACCACATTTGGCGCAGCCGCCACAGGTTTATCTGGTCCTATTCCGCCCGAGATTGGAAATCTCATTAATTTGGAAACTTTGGCTTTGTATGACACCGACATCTCTGGCTCTATTCCGCCAGAGCTTGGTTCATGCTCGGAGCTGAGCAATCTATATCTTCACATGAACAAGCTTACTGGATCAATACCGTCAGAATTTGGTAAGTTGCAGAAGCTCTCTAACTTGCTGTTGTGGGGGAATTCTATTACGGGAAAAATTCCATGGGAGATTTCAAATTGCTCCAAGCTGGTTGTGCTTGATTTGTCCGCTAATAAGTTTCATGGAGATGTTCCTGTTGAGCTTGGGAGGTTGGCTGCATTGGAACAGCTTCATTTATCTGACAATGTTCTTAGTGGTTCAATTCCTGCTGAGATTAGTAATTGCAGTAGCTTGACTGCTCTTCAGCTTGATAAGAATTATTTTTCTGGTTCGATTCCTGAGGAAATTGGAAATCTCAAGCTTCTGCAGAGTTTGTTCTTATGGGGAAATTCAATTTCAGGTAGCATTCCTCAGTCATTTTGTAATTGTTCTGAGCTTTACGCTCTTGATCTTTCGAAGAACAAGCTCACGGGGAGAGTTCCTGATGAGATCTTTAGCCTCAAGAAGCTCGGAAAGCTGCTGCTTCTTGGGAATTCATTGACTGGTGCGATACCAAAGGGTATTGGAAACTGTCAGTCACTTGTGAGATTGAGGCTTAGTGAAAACCAACTCTCAGGAGAAATTCCTAAAGATATTGGTAAGCTGCAGAATCTTGTCTTCCTAGATCTTTACAGTAACCATTTTTCTGGAAGATTGCCTGTTGAGATTGTGAACATTTCAGTTTTAGAGCTTTTTGATGTGCACAACAATAATATCACAGGAGAAATACCAACCCAGCTTTGGAAGCTGATGAATCTAGAACAGCTTGATCTGAGTCAAAATGGCTTCACAAGAGAAATTCCTTCAAGTTTTGGCAATTTCAGTTGCATCAACAAGCTTATACTGAACAATAACTTGCTTACCGGTTGCCTTCCAACCTCAATCATGAAATTGCAGAAGCTTACATTGCTTGATTTGAGTTGTAACAGTCTTTCTGGGCAAATTCCTCCTGAAATAGGTTCATTGACAAGCTTGACAATTAGTCTGGATTTGAGTTCAAATAGATTTGTAGGGCAGATTCCAGAGGAAATGCAAAGTTTGATTCAGTTGCAGTCATTAGATCTCTCAAGCAACATGCTTGATGGTGGAATTGATGTCTTGGCGATGCTAACTAGTCTAACTTCATTAAACATTTCATTCAACAATTTCTCGGGTCCAATTCCAGTTACTCCATTCTTCAGAACTCTTTCTGAAAATTCATATCTTCAAAACCCGAACCTATGCCAATCTTTTGATGGTTATACTTGTTCTTCTGATCTTCTCCGCCAATCTGCTTTCAGATCTATAAAGAATGTGGCTATTGTTTGTTCAGTTGTGGGATCAGCGGTAACGCTACTGCTTGTGGCATGGATTATTATGAGTAAAAATCGAAAGCTTGCAGTGGAGAAAGCCATTTCATTCACATCTTCATCGGGTGATGACTTCTCATATCCTTGGACATTCATACCATTCCAGAAGCTGAACATCAACATTGACAACATTCTGGAATCCCTCAAAGAGGAGAATGTTATTGGTAAAGGCTGTTCCGGGATTGTTTACAAAGCTGAGATGCCAAATGGAGAGCTCGTTGCCGTTAAGAAGCTATGGAGATCGAAGGAGGATGAGCGGGTAGATGCATTTTATTCGGAGATTCAAATCTTGGGAAATATCAGGCACAGGAATATAGTCAAGCTCCTTGGTTACTGCTCTAATAAGTCTATGAATTTGCTTTTATACAATTATATACCAAATGGAAATCTGCGAGAGCTTTTGCAGGATAGTCGGAATCTGGATTGGGAGACTAGGTATAAGATTGCTGTTGGAGCTGCTCAAGGATTGGCTTATCTTCATCATGATTGCATCCCTGCAATCCTTCATAGGGATGTCAAGTGCAATAATATTTTACTGGATTCGAAGTTTGAGCCTTATTTAGCAGATTTTGGATTGGCAAAGCTGATGAATACAACAAATTTTCAACTTGCAAGGACAAGGATTGCCGGATCGTATGGCTACATAGCACCAGGCAAGCCATTGTTTTTCATTTCTTGTCTTTAAATTTGTTAATGATATATTGAATTGGAGATAGTGATGCCAATATATGATTTTACTAGTTATCATTTAAAGGGTATGCTTAAATATCTGGGATTTAATATACCTGATATATCATAAAAAATTATTCATGATCAGGCACGAATATCGAGACAAATTTGAGTTGGAAAATTCTGAAATTAAATTTGGGACCATCTGAACTCCAATTTTAGCAAACTTATAATCGAATTGAACATCTTGAAAAGACGAACCCAACGACACCAAATTCGACTAGATCCGGGCCCAAATGGGTCCAAATCGAAGATCTGAAGCGCATTTGGAAGGTTATAACCTTATATTGGATGACCAAATGTGACTTGCTTATAATCGAATAAAGCGGCTCATCGTGATGAATTCAAATGCTTTTGGATGGTTAAGACACTCAAATATTCGATAAATGGTCCACGATCAAGGAAGTCAATATCGTCCATTCATTCAAAATGCTCCCAAGACGTCTTTAATCTTCTCCATATTTATTAACCATGTCACTCCCAAAAAACTATAAATAAATATGTCATTCTTCATTGAGGGAAGACCAAACAAGGAAGATATAGAAGAGAGGGAAAAAAGAGAAATCAGAGTTCTCTTGCCACCAGAGTCATCCCCCATCGCCCGGCCATTGACCCTCGCCAGACTTTCGCCCAGCAACCAACTGTCGTTAGAGTTTCGCCAAACTTTTGCCCTGCCATCGACCATCATCAGACTTCCGTCCGACACTTATTCTTTGCTAGATTTCAACCTAACGATTAATTATTGTAATCTAATCGTCCTCAACTTTAAGGACGAATTAACGCATTGTAATTCACTAGAATTTAGTAGAATCATTTCAATTGGGCATGGCCCCATAATTTTTCCTTTTTTTAGTGTTGTTTCACATAAAACTTTTAGTTTTTACTATTTTCTATTTATGTGCATAATATTCATGGAATATGAAGATTAAAAATTTATTCACTCTACTGACACATTTTCTTGTCCACATTAGTTTGAAGTCGTCTTTTTTTTTGAAGGAATGCCGAAGCAAATTTTATTAAAAGAAAAACTAATTACACCCAACCAATATCATCGTATTCCTCCTTTAAAACTCTTAAAAATGAAGGAGGAATACTACACATAGCAATATCATCAAAAAAAAAATCAAAATTTAAAGCAATGTTAGCACACAAATCAGCTAACTTATTACAACCTCTATCAACCCAATTAAACATAAGCAAATTAAAATCTTTCAAACCATAAGGAACCTTATTGCGGTCATCCACAGCTTCATGAAGATTGTAACATTTTTGAAGATGTTTGACAACATTTGCATTATCTCCTTCAACTATAATACCTTTGTACTCAAACATCCACCTTTGTAAGTACCGGTTGAGGGACTGAACAGCAATTAAATCGAGTTGATTCACATCCCAATCCCATTGAAACCGAAAGCACATAAAAACCTCCCTTTATGATCTCTAAAAACTCCTCCAATGGAAGCCTTGTATGAAGATAACAAGCACACGTCCACATTCACTTTTATCCAGTCAGGAGGTAGAGGATGCCAAGCATTTTGAAACAGTCCATTAGACTAATTAGCGTCCCAGATTCCTGATGAGTAATTAATGAGAGCTGAATTTGTTGAAATAGAAGACAATGTAATAGTATTAGAAAGCAATCAACACTTTACTGTCTTCACCATCACCCTAAACTCCTTTGCCTCTAGATTTCCAAGATAAGAAAACCAATGTGCAATACATATTTCCCAACACAATATGCTTAGAAACACATTGATTCAGCCAAATACAACATTCATCAAACCTATCAAAGACCGGGATAGCAAATCCCCATTTGTTAAGAATTTGAATAATCTGTTTTAATTTTGAACATCCCACCACAACATGTTCATAGTCTTCAGTCTTCAAGAAGCCTCTCAGACATAAATCAGATTCAATTAATCTTCTATGGAGAAGATATTTGAAAGTAGGAATTACCTTGTGGTAAATCCTCCACCTGAAGTTCTCAACCCGGGAATTCAATTTAAGTTTTTTAATCTAACTCCAATACATATTGGAAGAATCTTTACAGATCATAGCATTAGAAGCAAGGTAAGACATGGTATTCCCAGACATTTGTTTTATCAATTCCACCTGATCACCTTGTTCAAAAGAATGAATACTAATTCTGTTAATTAGTTGAACCAATTCTTCACCGAAATTTCTTCTCAGAATATCCAGACTCCAATTACCATTTGTAATAAAATTTTCTACTAGCATATCAGGTTCCAGCAAAACGGAAACAAAGGTAGGCCACATCATGATACTTTTATTAAGAACCCAAGTGTCTTTTAACACATTTACTGATCTCCCATCCACAATTCGCCATCTAGTAATTTTATCAAGAGCTTTGGCACCATCTCTTAGAATTTTCCTAGCAGCAGACTTCTTTCTAACAGAATTTGAAGTGGCCAAACCATATTTTAATGACAGAATTTGATGCAGCAAACAATCTCTGGCATTTAAATAATTCCAAGTCAACTTAGCTCTTACCGGGCCAACAGATTTTGAACAAGAATGAATACCTCTCCCGCCAAATTAAATTGGTTTACACAAAACATACCTATTGACATAATGAATACCTTCTCTACCATCTTGTTTATGCCAAATGAATGTCCTACACAACTTATCAAAATCAGCAAGAATGCTTTTAGGAACAAGAGCATGAGTCAATTGAAAGATTGGAAAAGCCGATATAATAGATTTGATAAGAGTTATCCTTCCTTGCAAAGATAGAAACTTGTTTCCCCAAATATTGATTTTCTCCAATGATTTATCCAATAGACCATGGAAATCAGCACAAACTAACCTTCTCAAGGCAATCTTCACACCCAAATAAGTCATCTCCTTCACCATTTTAAGTCCCATAATCCGAGCAACGCTTCTCTTTTTCTTCTTCTTAACTGCTTTACCAAAGAGAATTACAGATTTATTGTAATTTATATGCTGTCCCGTCCACTCACAAAAATCCACCATTATTCTTTTAACCTCTTTAACCATCTTAATACTGGCTTCAGAGAAAATAATAATATCATTTGCATAAAGCAAATGAGAAATTCTAGGAATACTAGAATGAATTTTGATTCCCACCAGGTCTCCTTTATTAATCAAAGTATTAGAAAGCAATTGAGAACATAAAATGAATATAAACGGTGAGAGTGGACATCTCTGACGAAATCCACTCCTAGACGTTATCCAATTAGAATAATTGCCATTAATCAAAATAGAGAACTTAGCATCCACCACACAATCCATGATTAGCTTTGAGAATTTACAAGGAAAACCAAAGTACCTCAAGACTTGCTCCAATGCCGGCCAACCCATGTTATCGTAAGCTTGTTCCATATCAATCTTGAATGAAACCAACCCTTTTGAAGTTTTTGAAAACCTGAATCTGTGAAACATTTCACGAGCCATGAGAATATGTTGAGAAATTGACCTTCCCTTCAAGAAAGCAACTTGTTCATTGGAAATGAGATTATGAAACAATCCCTGCATTATATTTAATAGAATTTTTGCAATCAGTTTATAAATTGATTTGCATAAACTGATCGGTCTGTAGTGTGACGACAAAGCAAGATTTTCAATTTTCGGAATAAGCACTAAAATAGTCTCTTTCCATCCAGGGTCTATGGCACCCGTAGAAAAAACATGTTGAACAGCATTCCAAGTATCACACTTAATGATGGACCAATAGTTCTTCAAGAAGGAATAAGATATGCCATCTATTCCTGGAGATTTAAACCCCTTTAAACCTTTAACAGCTTCAGTAAGCTCTTCCACCGTGAGTTCAGTTTCCAAATTCTTACTATCCTCTATATCCAGGACAGATAAACTAGGTGGCCAATCTTCTAATTTGCATTCTCTCACCCGCCATTTATGATTGAAATAATCAACAAATATGTTCTCAATCAGCTTTTGATCTTCAACTTCAATTCCTTCTTCATTTTTGATTTTAGAAATCCAATTTCTGTTTCTTCTTCCATTGGCATAAGATTGAAAAAATCTAGTATTTTTATCTCCATTTTTCTCTCAATTGATTTTTGTTCTCTGTCTCCACCAGGTATTCAACCGTACCAAAATACTATTAAGCTCATTCACCTTAGATCTTAAAAGCAAGATCTTATCATCAGAAATAAAACCAACAGATGCTTCCTCCATTTGTAAATCATAAGGCTTTCAAGGATCTACTAAACTTGTTATTAAGAATTACAGCAAAAGAACCACAACTTCTTTTGTTCCAAGCTTTGCGAACAATAGAGGTAGAGCCTCTAACAAAGATCACAGAAGAAAATGCCAAACAATTCTTATAGAAAAACATAATCTGTCATTTCGGCATTCCCGTAAAGATCATCACCGATAATAGGAATCAATTCACATGAATTTCTTTACATCTTTTTCCTAGGATTTTTATATCTAATTGGTGCACGCAGCCATTGCCCATCCTCTGAAAAACGGACTGACATATTTCAAATCGAATAATACTAGAAGTGTGAAGACATGCCTAGGGAAGACTAGGGGGAAATAGACTGAGGAACTCCCAAACGTCCTCTTGGTTTACCGTACCAACGTCATAACTCGAATAAGGAAAATCCCGTATAACCTTCACTTTGTTACAAAAACAATCATATCGGTTGATATTGAAGCCCCAAGCCATAAGGTTTAAACTTTTGTCTTCAATAACAATGAGGAGAAGCTCAGAAAAAACATGGATGTCCTCCCATAAGTAAGAGACGCGCCCTCAATTAGAGGTTATTGCGTACCACCAAAGAATTGTCCGTCATTACAATCAGAGTTTGAAACATCGATATATCTTGATTGAATACCTTGTTCTGTGCAGCATTGAGGCAGTAGGAAAGGGCTCTCAACACAAAAAATTCTCTCATCTCTAGGATGGTCCTTATTTGGTGGCAGCCATAGTCAAGCCTGACACCTTCAAGCTTGAAAATGCTCCTTCAAACTTAAAATGTGGGAAATCTTTGCAAGTTTTATTAATAGGTGATGATAGTATTATTTGTCTTATGTCATGTATTCCTTCTAAGTGGAATGTCATGTAGTCCCCGTATATATGTATCTTTTTATGTTGACTACTGCATAACTCTTATATCCCTGAGTTATAACAAGGAAACTATTATATTATCTTATGTAATACATGATATGTTGTTTGCTCTCTATTGACATTATCTT
This sequence comes from Dendrobium huoshanense, assembly GCA_016618105.1. Classification (NCBI taxonomy): domain Eukaryota; kingdom Viridiplantae; phylum Streptophyta; class Magnoliopsida; order Asparagales; family Orchidaceae; genus Dendrobium; species Dendrobium huoshanense. The sequence goes on from CM028359.1 coordinate 57,729,994, forward strand.
TTTCTTCAAAAAAGATCATATTGACAATCGAAAGCAAATAACAAAATCTAATTTTTTATCCTTTATTCAAGAAATATACACTCTTCATTGAACCTCAATCATTAGATGATTAATTCCATTAAGATTTGATTTGATCTATTCCGTACAGTTTCATTTCATCAAGCAATATTTTGACTAACAATCTCAGATAGATCAAATATCCTAAGAGGATGTCTATCACATTAACTCATGATGAGTGAGTTGACTGAAATATTTTTCACCATCGAACTTATATATATATATATATATATATATATATATATATATATATATATATATATATATATATAAGAGAACATCAATAACCCCTTGTTATATCACAACAAAGATCATATACATTACATATGAATGCAAACATCTAATATATATAACAATCGCTAAAAAAGATATAGTGATACAACTGGTGATAAAGAAATTCTACACAATCTCGCAATCTCATCATCACTGGAAAACTTTCTGAAGCTCATTTTCAATATCAGCATCATCGACTGAATTTGAAGGGGGATCATCGATAATGTTGAGTATAATTGCATGAGATCTCCCCCCTGAGTAGTAATCAAAGCTTAAATAAGTATTCATTCTTTATATACTTGTTCAAATAGTATATCTCATAATAAAGAGTGTCTATATCAAGAATGTTGAGCATCTTTAGTATATCTTCTTCTCAAATATGAAGAGGAATATATAAATCTTTCAACTTTCTCCATTTCTCCAAAAGATTCCATCCTTTATACAAGAAAAAAATTCACTAGCCCAACTCTTTGACGGATCTCGGGTGCGAATGTCTAGCCATTTGGATCTAAAAAAGAAATCACCCTGCGTATCACAAGTGAAACGACACATCCGAGAAAAGCACTATAGATTCAACACTGTTCCACGATCTCTAAAAAATATAATCAATCACACTGCAATTGACATGGCTTTATAGGAGAGCAGGGATAAACTCACTCCACATGTCATTGAAATGTCAATCAAAACCTGGGGAGGTGAAAACCGTAACCCCACTTGCAAACTAAACTCATTGACAGTCAGATATCCAGGAGGAGGAGAACCGACCTGATCGGACTTTTCAAGCACCTTCATCACAAGATGATTCGGGAAGTAGAACTTCTTTATGAATATAATCAATAAATCACTCGTAATCATGGAAACTAAATCTTTAGTTTTTGCCATCTTGTGGGTTTTATTCAAATCATCATTCTTAGCAGCAAGATGTTGATCTATTTTAGTTAAAAGATTTTTGAGGGATGTGTGGTCACCCATTTGAACTTTTTCACTAAAAGAGGGGCACTAAATTTTGGTAGGGGATATGACCTATCAAAAATAATGAAAAGACTTTAAAGTGAGAAGAAATATGTGAAAAAATGAAGGAACGAGGCTGAAAACTCTACCTTATACATAAAGTGGGCACTAGTACTTGATTGGGGATGCCACCTGTTCAAGACAGTGGATGTCTGTTTGATTGAAAAATTATAGTTTTGAAAAAAGATTAATTATATTTGGGAGAATTGAATTTAATTTTGAAATCGAACACGTCATTATGAATAACATATCACCTCGGGAGGCGAATATGTCATTCCCTAATGGGTTCATATTTCAAAAAAATTAAATTGATCTTGATTATTATAGTCAAACTCAAGGGAAGACCACATATGATTCTAGAGGATCAAAATGATGTTTGATCAAATATTTGACTATAATAATCTAGATTAAGGATAATTAATTTTATAATCAAAATCATGATAGTAGAATGATACATCTTTCCAAGGAAAGAAAATATCACTTATTATCAATCATTTGGATATAATAATAATGATCGTTGAATTTTAATTTTTCTAAAGATAATTAATTAAAGGTTTTGAAAACTTTGATTTTGAAAATATGGTCTAGGTTTTTAAATCTCCTATGAGCGCAAGCTCTCGTAGTTAATTACATCGTAGGAAACTAGAGTTTCTTATGAATACTCTCGATTAAAATAGCAGTGGAAATTTTATTTAAGATTTTCAAAGTTCGATCTCAAAGGAGGTTAAGGGTTGGAAATTCAAGTGGGATTGGATCAAAATTGAGACTTATTACTGGAGTCAAATGAAGAAAGGTTGGAGGCACTTGGGATTCTGAAATAATTTAGAAGTGTCCCAGTCTATCCTAAGTGTTGGACTTGAATTTGATAGAAAGAGATTTTTAATTTGAATGATCAATTTTATTAAAATGTTGGGATTCAATTCTCGGAGGTTGAGGTCTTATAGCCTGAGCCTGTCTCAGAACTTAAGTTTAAATTGGGTACTGAAATTCAGTGACCCGAACCTAGCTAGTGCAATGCAAATCTGGATTTACCCCGGCCTGGATTGGGGAGCCAGCTAAACCACCTAGGCGTTTTAAAATCATGTGTCCAGTCATTTAATGTTGAGTGGTAGGGACATTATTTAAGAAATTATTTTTAGAATAAGGCCGACATCCATAGGGGATTCTAATTGGTCCTTTGACATATGATGGATATTTGATGTCTAAACAAATGTAATTAAGATTTAGACTCAATTTAATTTGTATCTAATGCAATGCATGCTAGTCGACTCGATTAAATGCTTAAATTTGAGATGAAAATTTTTTAAAATCAAGCTTAAAAATAATTTTTTTTTCTAGTAGAATGCACAAATTCCCCTTGGACAGATCTGCACCCTCATAGGCCAGGTGGTCTGTCAAAAACCGCAGGCGGAGAGGTGCCTAACAAGTGGAAAGAAAAATGCAACGAATATGCATGTGAACTTCCGGCGATCTCGGGCTTACTTCTTAAATTCGTTAGAGTTATTATGTTGACTTTAAATTTTTTATTTGATTTAAGTAGAAAAATTTTATTAAGCCCTTAAGAGCCCACAATCGGATTCCATGCTAAATCAAATACGACATACAAGAGGTGCCAAAAAACTAGTAAAAGCAGGCAATCTTAATCGTAATCAACATTAAATAATCAACATTAATAAATAAATCAATTAAAGTTTGATGACCATAGGCAAGTGCCTTTTATTATTACAAACCAGGGTTTGTAGAAAAGTAAAGTGGCCGGACACCACTGACAACAACCCGGATTCTACTCCTAAGACTGAAGTGACTTTGAGAATGGGTCTTCTCGCTATCCACTTCTTTGTCCTTTTGCAACTTCTTGATTCGTCGGTTTCGGATGTCTAAAGGAAAGAAACTCTCCCTTAAACGGGGTGTTATCTTTTTTCTTTGGGTATTTTCAAAGTAATCCAAATTTGGAGCTCCAAATGGAGAGGGCTTTCCCCTAAGGGATGTCTCTTTCTCTTTGGGTTCTAAATTGGATGTTTTAAAATCCCATTCTCAAAATAATTTAAAGTACAACTCAAATTATATCAAATTACATTTAGAAAATAAAAAAATTCTAAACTCGATCCTATAGGTTATCCTAATAATCAGCAGTTATATAAATAATCCCAAGCAGTTATATCCAATCTCAAGCACTTATAATCAATCTCAAACAGTTAATATTTGAAATTTAAAGTGCTTAATTACTCACAACACAGTGCAGAAAAGTATGTAAACAAACACATCAACTCTAAGCTAGCAAACAACATGCAGTGAAAACTCGAAAACCTAGCACACAGTTACAGAAAAGTAAACATCGGCCTAGCCTAAAATTAGAGTTTGTTGTCTTAGCAAACCATCTAAAGTGGGTGCAAAGGTTGTGTGATTTTTATGTCCTATATAGGATAAGTTGTTCAAATTATTTGTAGTTCTGGTTGGTTGAAAGGCTTAAGGGAGAATATTGGTTACAGTTCAAGTCTTAATGATTTGAGATTAATTTTTAATTATTTGTTGGATACCACCTTTGTTTCTCACAAAGACCGTGAAGTTTATTTCACATTCCTTGAGGCTAAGATAATAGCCTCATAGGCTTGGGTTACCTAGTGGTATTCGGTATGATTAAATGATTTGATTTGATTAAGGTTTAAAGGTTAATAAATTTTAATTGAGATTGGTTGATTACTGGTTTTAAGGTTAATTAAGGATTTCTGAAGTTTTAGAGTGATTTTCAAATTTTAGGAATTTTTTGGATTATTTTAATCACTTGATTAAGGATTCAAAAATTGATTGTTTAACTAAGGTTAAATTCTAGAAAGTTAGTATTTTATTAAAATATTAGACCTTAAGATGAGTTTTTAGACACTAAGTTTGCTGGATTTGAATTTTTCTACATTTAGTTATGAAGGTTTGAAGTTTTGACTTAAGTTTGACCAGTTTGTTGACTTTTTGACTTTGACAGATTTTGGAAGGTTTAAATTTTTTAATAAATACTAGACTTAATTTTGAGTTGAATGCCTCTGAGTTTGGTCAATTTGGAGTTTTCTAGAATTAGTTATGGTTTTTAAAGTTTGAGTATTTGTTAGAATTTTTTTAAATTGTTTAATTAAAGGCCCTTTGTTGATTTGAATCCAAATGGATTCCAAAATCCTTGAAATCAACTCCAAATGTCAGAAATGACCTAAGGAGTGATTCCTAAGTGTTTGGGAATTTTTTTAAATTTTAAATTATTTTTAATTAGTTAAATTAATTAAATATTCAATTTCACTTAAAATTAATTTAAGTTCAGATTTGCTGTTAAATTAAAGTGATTTTTTTTCATTGATTAAGGTTTCAAATTTGGTCAGTTTGAGATATTGTGTGTATTTTTTGGATTTAAATTTGATTTATTAGAATTTTTAAAAGTTTGAGTGATTAATTAAGGGTTTGAACTTAATTAGGTTAATTGTAAGGGCTTAATGAATTCTAAAACCAGTGAGAATTTTTCTAAGGGCTGAGAGTGTCACTAAGTTTAAATGGTTCAAATTTCAAGTCAAAAAGATATATATCCTAATTTCTAGAGTTTCTCTAAGTTTTCTAAACATGTCCTTAATTATTATCCTTAATGTCACTAGGTTAGTTAGGTTTAAATTAATTGCTCTCTAACCCTTGGACTAACATATATAGATGCACACATAACATTCAAAATTAAATCCTAGATCTAGGAGAGCCCTAAGACTAGGTGCGAGTGTGTGCTCCTTATACATACAAGAGGCAAAACTAACTTGAATAATCAACCATTTGATTAGTGAATAATTAAGATAATTATTCACTAATAATCCCCATCAAGTCTCTTCATACAAGACAAATCATGCTTAAAATTTTAAGGGTGATCTCTCAAAATTTAAAGATTTAAATACATATAATTTTAACTTAAAATTTAAAATATACATATATATAAACCTATATACAAAGTATAAGTTTTAAAATTAAATAATTAGAAAAATATTATCAAAATGTTTTAAAATATCTTAGAGAGATCTTCTGATTATTTAAAAATAATTTGAAAATAAAATTTTAATTTTTGAAAATATTTAATTAAATATTAATTAAATATCAAAATACTCAAATAATTTAAATTATTTAAAGTAGATTAAGTTTTAAATCTCAAAATTAATTTTAAATTAAATTGTTTTTAATTTCAAAATTTTTGATATATTATTCAAAATTTTTTTGATTTTATTTGAATATTCTTTGGATTTTGTAGTTTTAAATTAATTAAGATATTAAAATTTAATTTAAAGTTAATTAATGTTCAAAATAATTTTTTAATTTGATTTAATGAAATCTTAATTATTCTCTGGAAATTTAGCCACCAGATCAATTTAGGAAGCTTTATTTTTTAATTATCGTCCAGGCATCGTCCTGGATGATGCAGTGCAATTATGCCTAAATTGATCTAGATATTAATAAAAGTAATCAAGGTTGATTATACGATCATATCATCCTGGACGATCGCAGGATCAGCTAGAACGATCAGTTCAAAAACCTTGATCTCTTTTAGACGACCAGAGCGATGTGCTGGACGATTTGGGCAGATTTTGAACTAATCGGCCAGTACGATCGACTTGATCGTCCTGGACGATCAAGTCATTATACTTTCGTCCAGACTCCCATTTAGAGCGATGGCCTGGACGATACTCCGCGATTTGAACTTATCGTTCAGGACGATGTTATATCGTTTTAGACAATGTGAACAAAATTTCTTCTAATTGTCCTGAGTCGTCTATGCTGATTTAGCTTAATTTGTACTTAGCGTACAAGACGATAGGAATATTGTCCTGGACGATAATGTTGGTTCTTGAAAATCTATATAAAGAATCCATGCCTTTTCATACATAAGACCTTGAGTGCTGCTGTCTTGACCCGGGAAAGCCTAGGGAGAGGGAGAGAGAGAGAGAGGAACTTGTGAGGGGGAGTTTGTGAGAGGGTTCACAAAGGTTGCTCCAAGCACGGTTCCAATTCATCTTCTCCGTTCTTCGTCTTTCGTCCTTGGGAGGTTCTTGGGAGGTCTACTTCAGCAAACGGTCCAGGTTCTCTGCCTGCTTCAGGAGGAAGCAAGAGTCAGTTCTCTCTCGCACCGGGGTTGGTGAAAAAGAGTCTGTTGTAAAGGCTTCTCCGCCTAGCTGTAGGAGCTAAAGGAGAGACACTTAGTGCAATACTCGCAGGGTGCCTCCGAGAAGTGGACGTAGGTCAAGGTTTGACCGAATCACTATAAATTCGGTGTGCTCTTTCTTTATTTTATTTTCGCATTTAATTTCTGCATTTGTTACTCTTTGTGGTGAATTATTTTGGTTTTAGTTTTGTGCTTTGATCATAAAAAGTTTTAAAATACCAATTCACCCCCTCTTGGTTAACCTCGGGACTAGTTCATAAGGGCTTAACATCCCTAACGAACTCTCAAGTGGTATCAGAGCGGGATTCATAAAATAAGTTTTTGAAAGCTTTTGAATTTTCGATCCGTGGCTAATTTTGGAAATCGTAATACTGCGGAAGGGTATTCTATTACCCGACCTCCTTTATTTGATAATATTCCGTTTGGTTTTTGGAAAACTCGCATGTCTACATTTTTGCAATCGATTGGCTATCGCATGTGGATGCTAGTTAAGGATGGTTATACACCTCCAACTAACAAACTTAATGGTGTTATTGTTCCTCTTCATTTTTCTGAATGGACTATTGATAATAGGGATTTAGCTCAAGTTAATGCGAAATGTTTAAACTGTTTTTTCTGTGCTTTTTAATCTGAAGATTACATGTGTGTTTCAACTTGCACTACTGGTAAAGAGATTTGGAATAAATTGTGTATTATTTATGAAGGAACTAGAGAAGTTAAACAATCTCGATTGAATATTTTGTTGCATGATTACAAACTTTTTTATATGAAACCATCTGAATCAATTTCTGAAATGTATACAAGATTTATTCAAATTGTTACCTCTTTGCATGCCTTAAGAAGAGAACTTACTAACTATGAAAAAGTGAATAAAATTTTAAGATGTTTGCATTCCTCTTTTGATACAAAAATTTCTGCAATATCTGAATCTAAAGATTTAAATACATATTCGATCGTAACTTACTTGATTCATTAATTACTTACGAGCAATGGGTGAACCAAAGAAATCTTGATGCAGGTGAGAGGAAAGAGAAAATGGTGGCACTTATGGCGAACAACTCGGACATCGACTCCTCCGGGTCTGAAAGCGATGATGTTGCTTTAATCGCGAGGCAATTTAAGAGCATTTTAAGGAAGAAGCACAAGAATCATTAGAAGTGGAATAAAAGGGTAACAAAAATTTCAAGAATTCTAATGATATAATTTATTTTGAATGCAGGAAGTCAGGACATGTTAAAGCTGATAGCCCTACACTAAAGTCTCACCCAAGCAAGAAAAAGGGTGAGGAGAAACCCAAGTCCAAGAAAGACAAGAAGAGATTCTAAAAGGCATTCTGGGCGGATTCTGCATCAGACTCCTCTGAGACTTAATTTAAAGAGTAGATAACAAACTTGTGCTTAATGGCAGACAATAATCTTGGTCATGGTGACCAAGAAAAGGTATGTGAACTAACTTATGAACAACTACTTGAAGTTTCAGAATAAATTCTTGCATCATACAGGAAACTTAAGAAAACTCATGTCAACTTGAAATTGGAATTTTTAAATTTACAAAAATAACATGAAATTCTTCTTAAAGATCATTCTACAATTGATAGCAATCACATATCTTTAGTTGAGGATGATGATAATGTTGGAGAAATTACCACTGGAGTAGAAAATTTGGAGAATATGGTAGACCCCCAAAACACTGAAGGAGTAGGAGAGATTACCCAAGGAGCAGGAAATAAAGATACGGAGGAAAGGGTTGAACCCACGCACACTTTGCCTAGAGATTGGAGATACTCTTCGAGTCACCTCAAAGAAGTGATCTTAGGAGACCCTTCTAAAGGAGTTAGGACTAGGCATGGACTTAGGAAGGATGTGAACCAATCTTCCTTTATCTCAATGATTGAACCCACCAACATCAATCAAGCCCTTTCTGTTGAATTTTGGATCCTAGCTATGCAAGAAAAGTTGAACCAATTTGTTAGGAATGATGTCTGGGAGCTTGTAGAAAGACCAAAAGGACAAAGTGTAGTTGGAACCAAATGAGTCTTTAAGAATAAAATGAATGATTCTGGTGTGGTGGTTAGAAATAAGGCAAGATTAGTGGCTAAGGGGTACAACCAAATAGAAGGGATTAATTTTGAGAACACTTTTGCCCCTGTAACTAGATTGAAAGCCATTAGAGTGCTATTAGCCTTTGCCTATTATAAGGAATTTAAGCTTTTTCAAATGGACGTTAAGAGTGCCTTTTTAAATAGGGTAATAAAAGAGGATGTGTTTGTAAAACAACCCCCAGGTTTTGAGAGTTCCCAATTTCCAAATCATGTTTTTCAAATTAAAAAGACCTTATATGAATTAAAACAGGCACCCAGAGCTTGATACGAAAGGCTTAACACATTCTTTCTAGAAAGGGATTTTGTTAAGGGGAGCGTAGACACCACCCTTTTCCTGAGGAAAGTAGGAGATGAATTACTCATTATTCAGATCTATGTTGATGATATACTTTTTGGAACTTCAGATAAAAGACTATGTGATGAATTTTCTAAAATAATTAGTATGGAGTTTGAGATGAGTATGATGGGAGAATTGTTCTATTTTTAGATTTTAACATTAAACAATTGGATGATGGAACTTTTCTGAGCCAAACAAAATACATAAAGAACATCTTGAAGAAATATGAAATGGACAAAGCCAAACCAATTAATACTCTCATGACCTCAGGAATTCAGTTGGACAAGGACCCAAATGGAAAATCAATTGATTAGAAGAAGTACATAGGGATGATTGGATCTTTACTTTACCTAACTGTTAGTCGACCTGATATAATCTTTAGTGTTTGTATCTGTGCTAGATTTCAAGCTGATCCTAAAGAATCCCTCCTGACCACTGTTAAGAGAATTCTTAGATACCTTTTAGGAACCCAAAACCTAGGAATCTGGTACCCTAGGCACAACACTTCTTTTGAGATTTTTAAATTTTTTGACTCTGACTTTGCTGGATGTAAGGTGGATAGAAAAAGTACTTCAGGAACCTGCCAATTCATAGGACAATCTTTAGTCTCCTAGTCTAGTAGAAAGCAAAACTCAGTTGCACTTTCCACTGTTGAAGCTGAGTACATTACTTTAGGAAGTTGTGTGGCCCAAGTCCTTTGGTTGAAATAGCAAGTTCTGATTTAGGATAACCTGTAGGCACAATTCTAATCCTTTGTGATAACATTAGTGTCATCTACATTTCTAAGAATCCTATCCAACATTCAAGGACTAAGCACATAGACATAAGACATCACTTCATTAGAGATCATGTGACCAAGGGAGACATTGAGTTACACCATGTGGCAACTGAGAATCAACTGGCTGACATCTTTACTAAACCACTGGCCTTCGTCACTTTCAGTACTTTAAGGACTAGATTGGGTGTGATTGACATAAACGCAAGAACTTGATTTATGATCTCTGTTTTTATTTGTTGTTTTCTTTTTGTTTTTCTTGTGTATGTTTATTTATTTGTTTCTCTTAGTTTTAGACTCTGCTGAATCGATATCTTATGCCTTGATTTTGATTTTGAAAAATTTTAATCAGTAATTAACATCTATAAAATAGTTAAAGGGAAGAACACTGTTAATTGTTACATTCTCTCTAACTTCTTTTAGTGATGTAATTTCTTTTCTAAATAAAAAATCTATCTCAAATTAACAAATGGATTTTGAAATTGAGAACTTTTTCAATTTTGCTATAGTAATCTATTTTATGTTTAATATTCAAAATATTTACTTTACTTTCAAATTTTTGTAATCCTATCATTGAAATTATCTTATGATTTCTGATTCTGTTTTATGATTCATTTTTCCTTATATTAGAGAGTTGAATTTTTTCTTCTCTAATCTCTAGAAGATAAAATCACAACTAAAAATATTTAAGGGTTTTGAAAAAGGGATCTTACTTGCATAAAAATAAATAAAAAAAAGTGGCAAATAATGCCGAAAACAAAAGATGCGCAAAGTCGCCATATTGAATTTTTTTTTTTTACACAGTGTATAAAAAATAAAAAGATGCGCAAAGTACCAATCAAATTGACAAGAGACATAAAATGAGCCCACCAAAAGCAAGCATCTTCCCTTTCAAAAATTTTAAATCTTAAAAGACTTCATGTGTCACTTGATATTTTTTAAAAGGCTTGATTTCAAACTTCTGATTGTAACTAATTACTTTGATATATTATTCTATAAAATATTTTTCTGGAAACAAGTTTTTGAACGGATCTCTTCTTCTAAATCAATTGGCTTTTCTGATTTAGATTCTTGTTTTTCAAAAGATAATTTATCCTTTTATCCTAAAAAAGACTGAGTTAGGACTAACAGGATTGGTTGTTCTACTGCTTTTTCAGATTTGGAAGATGTTAACTAATTGATTTTGCAAATTTTTGAAATCATATGGAAAAATTATTGTATTCAGTATAAAAAAAAAACTCTGTGTTTTTTTGTCGTTTGTCTTTTTCGTATCTGATTTTTTGTTTGTTTTTATTATTTTTAGTGTTTTTGGGCCTGATCTGATTATCTCCATCCACTCTCAATTTTCAAAATTTTCACATCATCCTGGACGATCCTCATATCGTCCTGGATGATCGATTCCATTCACTTCTCGAATCCATCTGTTGACTGTTCTGATTTTTCTACTGTTTATCGTCCTGGACGATGTATTATCATCATGGACGTATGATCGTTCTCTACTTCAATTATCTTTGATCGTTCTAGACAATCCTCTTTCGTCTTGACCATGCCTTTGCTTCTGCACAATTATTGGTTATCGTCCTGTACGATCCACTTGTTCGTTCTGGACGATACACGTGGACATACGTTTAATAAGCCTTAAATTTGGACGGTACGATCCATTATTGGAGAATCGTCCCGGACGATCCACTTGTTCGTCCTAGACGATACACGTGGCAGTGCCTTTAAATGTTTTAAATTCGGCCTGTACTATCAATAATTGTTCATCATCGTGGATGATCCACATATCGGCCAGGATGATATGCTTTTTCAACGATCGTCCGAATTGTTGCATTCGGAAGATCGCCTGTGTCTTATTGTCCCGGATGATACCTGATCGGCCAAGCCGATATGATCGTCTTTTTGACCAATCGTCCAACCTCAATTATTGCACCTGGACGATCCTGCGATCGTCCTGGACGATCCTGCTGCCGATTCTTTAAATATCGAGCCTTTTCAGCTGTTTTTCTCACACATTTTCTTTTCACTTGCATTCTACTCACTTTTCTCTATATTTTGTGCTAATGGCTGGTGGCAAACGCTCTCATCAAGTTTCAGGAAATTCCTCGAGGGCCATCATTTATGAATGGCTAACACAATCTCCATCAGTTCTTTCTGATAGACTGACTTGTGTTTTGCCCTATCTGTAAACATTTGATTGAAATGGGCCACTGGTTTTTGATTCTTTGTGAGTATTGCTCCCAACTTAAAACCTGAGGCATATGTCTAAACTACAAAAGACTAGTTAAAATCCGGGAGTGCTAATTCTGTCACACTGTATATAGCCTTATTTAACTCGTTAAAAACCTTGGTGGCTAACTCTACCCAATTGAACTTGTCCTTCTTGAGTTGTTTCATTAATGACCCTGTTATTAAACTGTATCCTTTTAAAAAATTTTGATAGTAGCTTGTGTGTCCCAAGAATCCTCTCAACTCCTTGAAAGTCTTAGGTATGGGCCATCTAAGTATGGTCTCACTCTTACTTTGGGTAGCTGCCACTCTCTCCTGAGATAGAACATGTCCTAAAACTCCACTCTAAGTTTGGGCGAAAGAAAACTTCTTCTGATTGGAAAATAAATAATGCTCTCTTAAGGTAGATAACACAACTCCCAAATGCTCCAAGTGCTTCTGCTCAGACCTGCTATATACCAATATATTGTTAGAAAATACTAGCACAAACCTTTGTACTGGAATAACCTATTCATCAGAGACTAGAAAGTGGGTTGTGTGCTAGTGAGGCTAGAAGGCATTACTAAGAACTTGTACTTCCCCATGTGCATCCTGAAATCCATCTTGTCGGTATCTTCTAGTCGCATTTTGATCTTATGGTTCCCGGATTTCAATTCGATCTTGAAGAATATCACAGATACATGCAACTAATCTAACATCTCATCAATTGTTGATATGGGATATGGGAAACTTATATGATATAGTTTCCTTATTTAAGAAACGGTAATCTACACAGAACCACCAACTTCCATCATTCTTCTTCGCCAACAATGCAAAACTAGGGAAAGGGCTCACATTGGACTTGATGATTTTAGCTTCTAGCATCTCCTGAATCAAAATCTCAATCTTATCCTTTTAGATCTTAGGGTAGCACCCTAGGTGCCAGGAAAGTGGTCTCCGTGCAGTAAGAACCTCCTAAACTGACCCCTCTACTACTCCTCTATAGTGAATTCTTGTCCTCAATCACTTGAGCCAACTCTATTGTCTCTCCCAAGTCATGGGGCATTGCCACCTGCATCGCTACTCTCAACTTTGGTTTGAGGCCTTTCATAAATTTTCTATGCAATACAATCTCTGGTAACCTCCCTATTTGTCTTGACAGAAGCTCAAATCTTTCTTGATACTCCATTATAGTGTCTACCTCTATTAATACAAAAAATTGCTCATAGTAATTCCCATCCTGCTTGGCTTGAAAACACTCCAATAAAAAGTTGTTAAACTCCTCCCACGAATGAATCGGGTGCCTCGTCTCCCTCCATTGCTACAATGTTAGTGCCTTCTGTTGCAAATCTATTTTTCATGACTTATGTTTTGATGATTGACAAACACTGTTTCTCTTGGACTGCTTGTTGCCTCTAACTTTTCAGGAATCGAAGATCGGACGATCAAGAAGAAGCCAAGTTCCGGATTGCGTAGGTTTAGGGTTGAGTCAGTCTGTATGTTTGTTTTTCACCTTTTGAGTCTACTTGTAATAGTCAAAGAGACTGATGCTATGTAACCCTTCACACACACACTTGAGAGACTTAGAATTTCTGTTTTTACTCATATCGGCCAGGACGATTTTTTGGATCGGCCTGGACGATCAGCTTAAAACAGAAAGTCTAATTAAGGATTCTTAATTAAGGCAGCCGACATTAACAGATCGTCTTGGACGATACATGTATCGGCCAGGACGATAAGCTCAAAACAGAAAGAAGTAGCCGCCATAGTCAATTATGGTATACTGTATTTTTAAATTATCGGCCAGGACGATCCTAGGATCGGCCTGGATGATATTCACAAATTATGCCATAATTGTTCAGGAAATCAAGGGAGTAATTAAGGATGATTGATACGATCATATCGTCCTGGACGATCGCAGGATCGGCCAGGACGATCCAGTCAAAAACCTTAAGTTACTTCAGGACGATCAATATCGGCCAGCCAGTATCCAGGGCTATCGTTAGGACGATTTCTCTGATTTGAACTGATCGGCCCGGACGATCATGCGATCGGCCTGGACGATCAAGCCAATTTTCAATCGTCCTGTTTTCCATCCAGGACAATGCTCTGGCCGATCTTCATTGATTTGTACTGATCGGCCCGGCCGATGTTCATATCGGCCTGGACGATATTGTCGGCAACTTGCAATTAATGAGCTCTTTTGAAGCTCTTCTATTTAAGAGCTCTTGTTCAATGTTTTGAAAGACCTTTGGCTGCTGCCTTGACCTGAGAAGACCTTGAGGAGAGAAAGAGAGAGAGGAGAGAGAGAGAGAGGATCTTGTGAGGGAGAGCTTGTGAGGGGATTCACAAGGGTTGCTTCAAGGATCGCTCTGCGTCGTTTTCGTCTAGAGTTTCTCGTCCGTGGAAGGGTCGGTAGAGGTAAGGAGTTTTGCTTTTGGTTTTGGTTCTCTGCCAGCTTCAGGAGGAAGCAAAATGAGATAGGTTCTCTGCCTTGCCGGGGTGGCAAAAAGGAGGTTCTTGTGAGGGTTTCTCCGCCTAGCCGTGGGGGCTAAAGGAGAGTCACGTTTTGTAGTGCAATACTTGGAGGGTGCCTCCAAGGAGTGGACGTAGGTCGAGTCGACTGAACCACTATAAATTTCTGTGTTCCTTTTCTTACTTCCGCACTTTTAAATTCCGCATTTATTTTTTGTGGTATGATTTGGTTTATGCAATTTCCTTTCTTTGTAAAAAGAATTTTTTAAAATACCAATTCACCCCCCCTCTTGGTTAGCTTGGGACTATGTTCATAGGGCTTAACATCCCCATCGAACTTTCACCTTCCCGTCAAGACATAGAGTTGTTGTCATAAGTATCTGACATTCTGTTAACCCGTTCACGACAAATTTTCTCTCCACCATATTTATCCAACCATGCGCATCCTCCCCTTACAATACATGCATTTTCAACTTCATAATCTTCTGATCTCCACCATCCCCATATCTTCTTCCACCTCTCATGTTTCTCATGAAGCAAGCATTAGTATCTGTCCATGATTCTCTATCCTATCTCCTTCAGTCGTATTCAGCCTGCATGTTCTCCTTTTCCCATTCCCTTCTACCTCCATATCCCTATCCATACCTCTCCTTGGTAGAAGCTCAATGGGGGGTATTTCTTCCTCCTCTCCAATTTTCACCTCTTCGTTTGCCTCGGCATGTCATTTTCATGATTCCCCCTGGCTTCCGATAAACCTGCCTTATCTTGTTTCTTTAACATATGTTTCATCATCTCCTCGAGATTTCCATACTTTCCTTCTATTACTGATAAACGCTAATCCATCGTTGAAAAACCGTCATCTATTGCTCGCAAATTGGATTGCATATGCCCGATTTTCTCCTACAACTAATCTTCCAACGCCTCAACTCTTCTTCCAGCTATCAGTCACAAGAAATTGCTCTGATGCTAATTTGTTAGGACTTGACCATCAAAAAGCAGTGAACAATAGAAAAATTCAACAGATTTTATTGATAAGAAAAGAAACATGACCAAGCAAGATAAAATACTTCTCTTTCGAGGGGAGGACCATCTCTCATAAGCTCTAGACGCCTCTAGAATCCATTACAAAAAAAAGTGGTCAAGAAAACACTTACAAACCTCTGTATAAAGAAAAAAAAATACAATGAAAAGGCATAATATATGCTTCCCTATTTTTCCACCCAAAACCTGAATTTATTTTCCTCCCAAAACCTGAATTTACTACATATTTGCTTCCTATATTCTCCTTTGATAAGTGATCCACTCTAATTTTGTTCCCTTTCCAGGTTGTCCGCCGCCCCCTCTCACCGCCCACTATTTTGATTGAGCCGGCTTTGTTTTGGGCTGACTGTAAACAGGGCCGGCTGTAATGAATGGACCAGCTCAGCTGGTCCATCAAAAGAGTAATAAATGTAGCTTAGAATTTATCATATTAAAGATATTGAATGTATAATATGCTTAAGATGAGATCGTGTAAAATAAACTTCGTGATTTGGGCAAAAGATGGACGAAGCATTGGTAATATGACTGGTATAGAATTTAATATAAAAATGTTATGAAATGATCTAAATTAAAGTTAATTTACACTGAAGTTATGAAAATGATATTCACACTTGATTTAAATTTCATGTAGCACACAGTAAGGATTAATGAAGAAAATAGTTGGGTTTTGGCATGAAGATAATCATGAAATTACCTTTTATCTTTTTTTATTTCTTTTAATCATTTCAGAGTACGGATACACCACAAACATCACAGAAAAGAGTGATGTCTACAGCTATGGTGTAGTACTCTTAGAGATCCTCAGCGGTCGCAGTGCCATTGAGCCCATGGCTGCTGATGGGCTTCATATAGTTGAGTGGGTGAAGAAAATGATGGGCAGCTTTGAGGCCAGGATGAATATCATTGACTCAAAGCTTCATGGACTCCCAGATCAGATGGTTGAGGAGATGATTCAAACAATGGGCATTGCCATGTTTTGTGTGAATTCGATGCCGTCGGAAAGGCCAACCATGGGTGAAGTGGTTGCTCTTCTGAAGGAGGTGAAGTGCCCATTGGAAGAGATTGGGAAAACATCAAAGCAGCCACTTACAAAGCCTGTGAACTATAGCTGATCGTCTATTCTAGTTTTTGCTTTCTACTATTTGAATTAATCTTCTTTTGAAATGGACGGTTTGATTATTCTTGTTTTTTTCATAAAGATAATGAGGGTTTATGTAGGTTGGGAATGAGGAAGGGAGAAGGTTGTGTTGCTTTGGTGATTGATGTGCAGTTCAAGATTTTCTTGACATTGCAAGCTGAATTCTTAATTTCCTTCTTATGTCAGACCATGGTTTCTCATTTGTATAACTTGACATTGCAAGCTGAATTCTTAATTTCCTTCTTATGTCAGACCATGGTTTCTCATTTGTATAACTTGACATTGCAAGCTGAATTCTTAATTCCCTTCTTATATCAGACCATGGTTTCTCATATGTATAACTAACTAGTAATTGCTTTCTAATGCATAGTTCTATCGTAGTAGCTTCAATAAACCAAAAATGTAGATTTGGTCGCGTGTAGCAAAAAAAAAAAAAGAAAAAAAAAAAAAAAAAAAAAAAAGGTTGGCGCAATGTTATCTAGATAGAAATGTTATCAACCAATAATTTAAAGCACAAACATAAAATTCTCCATATGGCAAAATAATTGAGTGTCGGAATATTATGAAGCGATGCAAACAAACGTCAAAAATAACATAAATTTGATCTCAAAGGTCTACTAGCTCTTGCCTGTTTTTGCTTCATTGAATTTTACTTGCATCTAAGCTGGTATTTCATATGATTAAAAACTAATCTGTCATAGGTGTCAAATATTTAGTCATTCCTTTTTTTTTTTTCAAATATTGTAAATTGGAGAGACAAAGACTAATAGTAAAATGCTTTAGCAATCTCCCATTAATGATGGTTTCCTCATTAATATTAGTAGCATGTAGTCAACAAGGTTGGAATAAGCAGTTTAACACCTCCAATAGGAAGGCTTCCTTTCTTCAACTCAGGAGAAAAATGACAACTAAAAAATAAATGGTTTGTGCTTTATTCTCCGAATTATAAAGAGTGCAGCTGAGGTTATTAGTAAAATTATTTTAAAGTAATGTGTCCATAATTTTGAGATTATCATTTATAAAACGTCAATAAAACTTAAAAACTAAAAGGCAAGCACAAATATATTTGATGCAACTAGGCTTAAGATGGTTGTAGAGTGGTTTTTATATCACTCAAAGAGGTTGTTTTTCTAATTCTAATTGATGGAATCCTCATTAAAGCGGGCAAGAATTTCCTGAATGGTGGTATAGATAGTGGTGAATTTATTATGAATTTAAATGTTCTAATTAAGATTATTTACAATAGCGCTAAGAGAAGCATTAGCAAAGAATAGGAGGTACATATTTGTTTATTGCCTGATTAGTTGGATAAGAGGCTTGGAATGAATCCAAAGGTCATTAGATAGGGAGAAGTAATTACCATTGCAAATATAAAAAGAGAACAAGTGTCCGTATTTAGAAGCAATGCCAATGAAACCTTTCCAGAGCTTAAAAGACATGGGAGAGGAAACATTATATGCTACCATATAAATTTTTCCACTAAGAAAGGAAAAGAATAACCCTTAGAAAAATTTCATATGAGTTCTAATTTACAAAGCTAAGTTGAGATAGTAAATTATGGGAATCTCCAAGCCCCCTTTAACCTTAGGAGTTCACTTATTTTTCAAGAGGTGAAATTTCATCTTAGAATTGCTCCCATGGTAAACTAAATTGGAGTAGGTGCTTTGAATTTTCTTTGAGATAGGCTAAGAATAAAAAATTGAGGAGTCTATAACCAATGAGGTTCTAAATAAAGTATTTAAGTAGTTGGAGTTTACCAATAAAGGAAAACAAAAAAAGATTACTTTCCACCCCCTTCAAAATTTTGTTAAGTGTGTCAACTAACTGATAGAAGTTGACAACAATTGATTGTTATGGTTGTCAAGATTGGAGGCTCAACAAAATTCCAGTTATGAATAATGATATCAATAGTGTAGTTATCAATGCAGTGGCCTTATGCCAAACTAAACATTAACAAGTTAAATTTCTTCATTAAACTAAAAGGCAATAAGAGCATTTTGGGCATAGGAGGAAAGGTTATTTCATTTAGTATAGTGAATTTTTCACATTGAGAAAAATAATCAACATTGAAAACATCTTATGTTAGCTAGAAATGACATATTTCAAGAGATATTAAAATACATGTGAGTGAAAAGTTCCTTTAGGAAAATTTAGTTCATCCTGTTAGTAAATTTTTTTAGAAGAAAATGTGAAGATATTCTTTACTGCCAAAAAAAAAAATAAAAAAAAACCTTGGTTTTAGCAATGTAGAATATCATATTGATGAAGATAATGAAGCTAAAAATCTAATTAAAAGAGATAAAATCAAAGGTTAAGAAAAAGATTAAAGAATGCTCAATTACAAGAGCCCAACCAAAAGCCTAATAATGAGTACATAGTTTTAAAATTTTTAAATATACCTTGTACTTTATTTATCATCTAGAAGCTTGTATGGGCATCCATAAATTTTTTAGGTAGGAATGAGGTAATAGAAAAATGGGTTGGTGTAACTCATCTTTAATGTCCTGCAACCCTCTATTTTTTTATCTATTTTTTTTCCAATATTTATCTTGTAATGTCGAGAAATATGGGCAGATATATATTAAAATTTTAAAAATTTTTATAATCGAA
Source organism: Dendrobium huoshanense (assembly GCA_016618105.1). NCBI lineage: Eukaryota > Viridiplantae > Streptophyta > Magnoliopsida > Asparagales > Orchidaceae > Dendrobium > Dendrobium huoshanense. The sequence goes on from CM028359.1 coordinate 57,749,190, forward strand.
TAATTTTATGGATAAGTTCTCTTTATTTTCTTGGAGTTTGGTAGCATCAAGCATTTGCCTCTTCTTTAGTAAGATTATGTAGTTATATCCTTATTTCTTTGATGTTACTTGCAAACCCTCTTAAACAACTGCTCTAAACTTTTCATTACTTTTCATTCAATTCATAAGAATCCCCTATGACTAATAAACTTGCAATCAAAATCATAAAACCATTCTAAACACTTTCATATAGCCATTAACTCAAATATAGAACACTTGGACCAAGTCTTATTCCATACACTTCACCATTCTCTTAAACTCCACCAAACTATGTCATCAACTTTAGATCACAAGTTTATATCCTAATGTAACCTTCTACCATCCTTTGCATCCACTTATCTCACATAAAGTTCTCTTTGTAAAACAATCTTTCAAATATGCATAAACTAGCTCAAACTAGACTAGTCTTAGCTTTTTTTACTAATATATCCATCTAAACCCTTCATTATTTTGCCAAAAACTCCATAAAACTTCTATAAATATCAAAATAATGATTCATATCCTTTTCCAACTTTAATCTAATCACATGGCTACACATCACAATTATATTGTGTATCAGAGCAAATTTGGGATGAACTCTGCAAGCCTGAATTTTTGGACAACTTAAAAATAATTTTTCATATGCTGGACATGCCTCCAAAAGCTAGAGAGTTACACCAGCAAGTTTTGAGGTTAGAAAATCATTTTTTAGAAAAATTTATTTCATATTAATAACTTGGATATATAGTATATTATTTTACAAGTTTATGGTGCATACATGAGAAGCATTTAGTTAGCTGCACCAAAAAGCTTGGCTAATATCTTTGGATGAACCTACCCATAAACTTTTGTTTTGAGTGAAAATCTTTGTAAGGGTGTGCTCTACCTCGAGAAAACTATATCATTATTTTGATGCATTAAAAACTTTATATAACCTTCTATAATTTTTTTGTTAATTGTTATGATAAAAATAATTATTTATTTGCCTAATTTTAATTAGTTTTTCATCTTAAGAGCTCTTTTTTTTTGAAGATGCAAATCATTTGCATTAAACTTAAAAAAAAATTATTACAACCTACAAACCATTATTATCATATTCTTCCTTTAACAAACTAATAAAAGAAAGAGGAACCTTATTCAAAGAAATATCATCCCAAAGAAAATTACTAAAAAGAGCAAAGTTAGCATGCAAATTCACTAACTTATTATAATTCCTCTCTACCCAATTGAAAATAACATGATTGAGCTCCTTCAAAAATATAAGATCCACCATCAAATGCTCGTTCTATCTCATTGAATCATAAAGAATTTTTATAATGTTATAATTATCTCCTTCAATGATAATCCCCTTATAATTCAGCATCCAATCTTTAGTAACATCCCTTAAAGAATGAATAGCAAAGAGCTCTAATTGTGAAACATCCCAATGAACAAAAGTCTGACCAAAAGTAAGGAGAAATATTCCTTTACTGTCTCGAAATACACCTCCAATTCCATCATTATATGATGGCAATAAAGAATCATTCACATTTACCTTAATCCAATAGGGAGGAGGAGGGTGCCAATGATTCAATAGTATACCCAACTGATTAGCACCCTAGTGACTTGATGTTTACCAAAAATGGAAGAAACTGAAACATAGCTCACTGAATTAACTACAATAAACATCGAACTTTCATCAATACCTTCATGTAAATACTTATTCCTTGCCTTCCATGAAAGGTAAACTGAAGTACAATAAAGATTAACTAGAAACCCATTATCTTTACTAAAAAATTTCATCTAGTTACATTAATCTTCAAATGATTTAAAGACAGGGAAACCAAAGCCTCATCTTTTAAAATAGCTTCACACACTTGATTTCCCCATGTTCCTGATCTTCAATAACAATGCACCCCCTCAGACAAGCAGAAACCTCTTGCAACCTACTATATGACAAGAATTGGAATGTAGGAATATCATTTTTAAACAAACTCCACCAGAACACCTTAACCCGAGGCCTAAGCTTAATGCTCTTGATCTATTCCCAATAAAGACATCTGGACTGTTCTTGTATTGAAGCCTCAAAAGCTAAATCCAAAATAAATTTCTCAGATTTTTGATGAATAAGTTCCATGTAATCTTCAGACTGTTTCGTCTAAATTTTAATTTGACATATCAAGTTCACCAGTCTTTCCCGAAGAAATTCTTAAGCTCACTTACATTCCAACAGCTACCAACAATGAACTTGTTAATAGTCATACTACTACTTCCAGGAGTTGCTGCAAATGTTGGCAGTTTATTAATTCTTTTATCTAAAATTCAAACACCATTGTAAACATCAACAGAGCCTCCACCCGCAATCTTCCATCTCACAATTGGATTAAAAAAATTCCAACCATTAGCAATAATTTTCCATCAAGATGAACATAACTTTTTTGATCTTCCACCACACCAAAAATCATATTTTTCTCCTAAAGTTTTATACTACAAAGACTCTTTCTCTTGGTATATTTCCAAGCCATATTTTCCTTCAAAGGCTAATCTTTACTTGCACATGAATGTAGCCCACGATGACCCCATCTAACCAGCTTGCACAAAGTATTCCAGTTAACATAATGAAGAACAACCTTCCCATTCAACTTATTGCATATAAAACTCCTACACATCTTATCAAGCTCATTAAGCACTCGTTTTGGAACAAGAGAGTGTGTACAATGAAAGGTAGGAAATGAAAGCATTACCGATTTCATAAGAATAAATCTCCATGCTAAGGAAATAAATTTGATTCCCCAAACATTCAGCTTCCTCAAAACTTTATCAATGATGAATTAGAAATCACATCCCACAAGCCTCTTCAAGGCAACTTTTACCCCAAGATAATTGAACTCTTTAACTGATTTAAATCCCATGATACAAGCAATGGATTTTTTCTTCCTCCTCTTAACATATTTTCCAAAGAGAATAGCAGATTTTTTGATGTTAATCCTTTGTCCCGTCCAACCATAAAAATTCAATAATATACCCTTGATCTCCTTCACTGCTTTAGTGTTAGCTTCAGAAAAAATAATAATATCATCTGCTATAGATGAGAAATCCTCGGGCCATTAGGACTTATCCAAACCCCATTTGAATCTTATTTATAAATAAAAGATTTGTATAAAAGTTGTGAGCAAAGAATAAAAAAATAAAGGTGAAAGAGGACAGCTTTGATGGAACCCACTCCTTGCATAAATCAACTTGGATAAACTACCATTAATCACAAACAAGAACTTTGAGTCTTTAACACATTCCATAATCCAACTGGAAAACTTAAGAAGAAATCTAAAGTAACCTAAAACATTCCTCAAGGTATCCCAACTCTTAGAATCATAAATTTGCTCCATATCAATTTTGAAAGAAACTAACACTTTATAAGATTTTGAAAACCTGAACTTATAGAATACTTTCTAAGCTACCAATACATGATCCGATAGTGACCTGCCCTTTAGAAATGCCACTTGCTCCATCGATATTAGTTTATGAATAACTGATTTCAATCTATTCAACAGAATCTTGGTGACCACCTTATAAATAGACCTACAAAGGCAGATAGGCCTATAACTATACGGAGCCGTAGGATTACTCACCTTTGGAATAAGCACAATTAAAGTTTCCTTCCATCTAGAATTCATTTCCCTAGAATAAAAAAACTTGTTTATAGCATTCCCAAAATTTTCTTTAATAATACCCCAATAAGCTTTAATAAAGGAATATGAAATGCCATCATTTTAAGGAGATATGTTATCACCCATTTTATTTACAACTCCCTTAATTTCCTCCAAAGATAATTCCTTATTCAATAAACACCTATCATCCTCATCAAGATAACTTGACGGGGAAGGCCAAACATCCAAAACACAACCCCTTTCCTTCCATTTCCCGTCAAAGAAATGAAAAAAAAAAAACATCAACAATCTGATGTTGGTCCTCAACAATATTTCCATTATCACATTTGATATTAAAGTTCTAATTAGAATTCCTCCCAGCACTAGCAAATTAATGGAAAAAGTTGGAATTGGTGTCACCCTCAGCCATCCACTTTTCCTTTGCACATTGCCTCCACCAAGTGTTCAATCAAGATGATGTAGAATTCAGCTCACTCACTTTTACCTTTAGCGCCCAACTATCCTCCTCTAATAGCCATCCATCTTTAGATTCCTTTATTAGCAACTCCAGGATACCCTTCCTTAGATCTTCTTTTAGCTGAACACTCCTTATGCTTGGATTTCCTCCAATACAATAATGCTTTCAGTGTTCTTTTCAACTTAGTGTTTAACAATTCAGAGAAGCTCCCACCCGCCTTCTTACTCTAAGCATTCCTCACCATCGTAGCTGATGCCGGATAAGAAGCCCGAACATCTTCAAAACTAATAATCCTATTAGATAAAAAACATTGATCTAGAAGATTTAAAATATTCAAACAATGATTAAAAAGAACTCTAGCAAGATTTCAAACCACTAAATAATTGGAAGAATGAATTTAAGAAACATCTATATAATCTTTTCAAAATTCCAGGACCACCCACCTTATTGTTGCACAAAGTGAATTTGGGGCCAATATAACCTACCTCGTGAAAGTCATTATTAATCAAAAGGGACTTCATCTCTTTGAAGCCTTGGAAAGAGATGAATATATATATATATATATATATATATATATATATATATATATATATATATATATATATATATATATATATATATATATATATATATATATATATATATATATATATATATATATATATATATATATATATACCCCCACACACACACACCTTTGTCTTTCTTAGATAATAAACAATTAAAGTCTCCTCCCACTACCATTGCCAAATCCTTGGAAGAAAAAGTTTCCAACTTCCCCCAAAGTTCCCTTCTTTTGACAATCTGCTTGCTTCCATACACTACAGAAGTTCTCCAAACACTCTTATTCAAAACATCTAACTCACCTATAACAAATTGGTGAGAAGATTACAATATTGAAAAGGAGGCAACCTTGGTCTTCCAGAGTACAAGAATTCCACCATACAACCCATCTGACAACACTTGATAAAAATCCTAATCAACGCCAATTAGAGAATTGACTTACCTTCTATCAATAGAAGTCAATTTAGTTTTCAACAAACCCAAAAAAAACCTTGCTCATTAACAAATTCCTTAAGATATAGAGAAGCTTGCCTCTTCCTATCTCCTCTACAATTCCAAAAGCAATAGATGACTGGTGGGAAAAAAATTATGTATCACCACACAGATTTTAATTTCTCCTATTTTGTAATCGAATACTGCATTAAGAATAAAATACAATCTCGAGAGACTGACACAATATTCTACAATGGATTCAATATCAAAATAGGGTTTTGAAAATTGATATTTCTATAATCAAACATAGTTCAAAGAATAACATATCATCTCAAAAGATGAACATGAAATTCTATAGAATATGTTTAAAGATAGAAATACGGTTTTAAAAAAAAAAGTTATTCATTCTTTTATTTAGATATGACAAGAAGAATATTATATCATCTTAAAAGACGAACATAACATTCTTCAAGATATCCAAAAGCGAGAATGAGTTTTATAAAATTCATCATTTCTAAAGTTGAATATAACAAATAAATATTATATTATCTGAAAAGATAATAATAACATTTTTACAAGTTTATTCAAAATTAGAAATGAGGTTTTAAAAATATCTACGTTCCCAAAGATTTTTCTCTTGTTTTATACGAATAAAACAAGATTTATTTTAGTCTGAGGTTCTCAAATCCCTATAGGAGCCAGCTCCTATAGTTAATTACATCTTAGGAGAAATGCTCCTAAGAAAACTCTCGATTAAAGCAGTGATTTCATACCCTTTGACTACAAAGTAAAAGACAAGGAACAAAAGTATGAATTTTCCAAGGTGAAAGCTCAATGTTGAACATTTATTAGTGAGTCAAAGGATGAAAAGTAGGAGGTGTCGGATTCTGAGAAGCCCAGAGACAACCTCAATCTATCCTATGTTGGGCTTTACATTTTAGGAGAAAAATTTATATTTAAGTTGACATTTTATTAGAAATTTGGGATTTATATTCCCGGAGGGTGAGGACTTAAGATCTAAAATGAATCTGCCTCAGAACCTAAATCTAATTTGGGTACTACAACGTAGTGACCCGAACCTAACTAATGAAGTGCAAATCTGGACTTACCCCGGCCTGGATTGGGGAGTCAGCTAACCACATAGGCGCTTTAAAACCATGTGTTCAGTCTCTTATGAAAGATGGGTAGGGATGTTGTTTAGGTTTTAATGAATTGGGGGCCGACATCTAAGACAGACCCTAATTGGCCCCTCAACTTATGTAGGGTGAAAAATGTATAGAAATGCTATTAATATTTTAGACTCTTTTTAATTTGTATCTAATACAATGCATGTTAATTGACTCGAATGCATAAAATGAATATGAAGCAGTTTTAAAATTAGGCTTAGAAAATAGGTTTTTTCCTAGAGATTGCACAACTTTCCCTTGACAGAACTGCACCCTCATAGGTTAAGTGGTCTGCCAGAACCCGCAGGCGGGGAGGTGCCTAATAAGGAAGAGAAAGTATTAATATGCTTATGCTGACTCTCGGCGATCCCGAGCTTACTTCTTAGATCGTTAGAGTTACTATGTGAGCCTAAAAATTTTTATTTTTAATTACAAGTAGAAGAATTTTAAGCGTACCCTTACAAAAAAAAGCACTCCGATTCGTATCCAGGCTAAAACAAAACACAGCATGCAAGGGCCCTAAAAAAAGCTACTGCACAAACAATGTAAACAAACAAATTAAATGATCCTAAATTATAATATCCAATGTCCAATGTCCATATTACACCCATAATTTGCAGAAAAGTAAAGTGGCCGGGCACCACTAACAACAAACCCGGATTCTAATCCTAAGAATGACGCAAGTGATTTTTGAACTGGGATATACTGTTCCTTAAATCTTTATTTCTTCGTCTTCTTTCTTCAATCTTCTTGTTCTTTCTTTTCTTCGTTTACGAGCTTTTTGAGTCCACCAGGTTCTGGATATCCAAATGAAAAGAAACTCATCCCTAAGAGGGGTATTTTCTTTTTTATTTGGATATTGAATCATCCTAATTTGGCTTTTCAAATAAAAGAGAATAATCTTTTAAGGTATATTCTCCTTTCTTCAGATTCCAAATTGAATGTGATATCCCATTTAAACAAAAAATCACTTTCACATTTATTTACTATTAATATATTATATTTACATTACATTTTAATTTCACAGAAAGGGAAGAAAAATCTAGTCCACATGCAGGGTTATCCTAAACAATTTATAATAAAAATCATCCCACGCAGTTATATATATATGCAATTGAATTTAAATTATTAAGCCACACTTGGCCACACTCTTCTTCATTTGGGGGCTGAAGCACCTGTAGCATTTATTTATTATTAATTAATTAGCCTCCTTTTTTTGTTCTGCACGAGTGTGGCCACCTGCAGAAAATCATATTAACAATCCAGATCGCTCCTAACCTATGAGTAATCTAATCGTTAATCAAATCACAACACAGAGTGCAGTAAAAATAAACAAACACACCAACATTTCACAACCAACATGCAATAAAACTCGTGAAAAAGCCCATCACAGTGCAGTAAGGAAATAAACATCGGCCTAACCTAAAACTAGAGTCGGTTGTCCTAACAAACAAATCTAAGTGTGTGCAGTAGGCTGTGAGGTTTTGAAATGTCCTAAGTCAATTATTGGTTAAAGTTTTCTAATTGATTGAATTCTAATTTAAAGATGTTTACTAATGCTAAATGAGATGTCACTAAATTTTCTATTTTATAAGTTTCTATCCTAAAGTGTGCATGCATCCTAAGTCTAGATTTTCTAAGACTCAGTCCTTAATTTTTGTCCTTAAGTGTCACTACTGTTATATAGGATAAAATTTTTTGTTATTACTAACCCTTAGGACTTTGCGTGCGTGTAAAGGTTTAAGGATTTAAAATAAAATAAAAGTAATCTTAATAAAATTGAAGTTGCTACAAGGACCTAAAAGGGAAGGGTACGCACAAACCACATCAAGGGGCCCCTAAAGGTTTTCTAAGTTTAGAATACTCACAGTCACCGGGGGCTACGACCCGGTGGTTCCGCCCGTAGCACCTCTACCCGGGTGGATAGAGGCGACTGACATTATTAGCTCCTTGTCCTTTTGTTCCCTCGACCGATACCGTTCCTCACAGTTCATGCAAATAAATAGAAAACAAGGAAAAACAGGGATTAGAAGCACTTTTAATAAATAAAAATAAAATAATTAAAATTTTACTAAAAATAAAGACGTACCTTTCTTCGGGCTTGAACACTGGCTTGGTTGAATATCCTTTTAGAACCTTTCCTTTTTGAAAGAACATTTTGTATTTTTCCAATATTTATCCCGAGACATGAGTAAGGGAAAGAAGAATAGAGAGGTAGAGAGGGAAAGAGATTTCTTACTTTTCAACACTTTCATGTTCTAATAAACATTCGGCTAATACACTCTCCAATAGATACATATCTCTTTTTCTAAAAATTCACAAACATTTTATAAAACAAAATTCTTAACTCTTACACTTGCACATTTCACCATTCTTAAAAAAAATCATATTCTATACTCTCCTTTTCAAAAATACTTTTATACATTTTAATATTCAAAACATCTTTCTACACATATCAAATTTCAACATATACATTTATTATTTCCAAAAATAATACTTTTCATTTCCTAAAAACACAAAATTCACTTTTCAAACCAAACATACACTTTTCAAAAATGAACATGATTTATTTCTAAAATCTACACATCTCACCCTTCCAAAGTTCATACTTATACTTTTCAAAACATATATTTTTCGTTCTTCCAAAATCTCAAAATTTACTTCTCAAATCATACATACACTTTACCTTTAAAACATACATATTTCTTTACACATACACAATTTCACATTTTTAAAACAAAACATAAACCACTCTTCAAAATTACTAAATCTACTTTTCAAAATGTACATCTTCCAACACATACAATTAAGCTCATATGCATACAAACTCCACAATTTTGCTTTTCAAACAATTCACTTTTAAACACATCATTCCACTTTTCACTTTTTTTTTTTTTTTTAAACCCACAAAATTCACTTTTCAAACTACACACAAAATGCTTTTAATATATATTTCAACCTTTAGACCAAACAAACTTCATTTCATAATGATTACTCAAAGCACTCACTCTCCAACACCCTTCAAGACATACACTTCCTTTTCCAAACCTCACACACTTTCATTTTTAAAATATATATACTTTTCATTTTCACTTTTCAAAGCTCGTACATTTCACATACACACACTTATCTACCCTTTAAAACATATAAAATATTTTTCAAAATAAAACCACTTGCTTTTCTCAAAATATGAGAAGAAAACATATATGCATAAAATGAAACACAACTATGCACACATACACTTTTTACTTCTTTACTTATACATAAAACGCTTTACCCTTCATCTATCACAAACACCATCCTTTAAAACCTACACTTTTCACTTTCAAAAATCATACTCTCTACTTTACAAAAAACTTCACATTTCCACCTTCCAAAATATACAACCTTCATCTTTCCAAATAGCACATGAAACTGTTGCAAATCTATTTTTCATGTCTTATGTTTTGATGATTGACAAACACTGTTTCTCTTGGACAGCTTGTTGCTTCTAACTTTTCAGGAATCGACGATCGGACAATAAAAAAGGAGCCAAGTTCAGGAATGCGTAGGTTTAGGGTTGAGTCAGTCTGTACTTTTGCTTTTTTACCTTTTGAGTCCACTTGTAATAGTCAAAGAGACTGATGCTTTGTAACCCTTCACAAACACACTTGAGAGACTTAGAATTTCTGTTTTTACTCATATCGGCCAGGACGATTTCTTTGATCGGCCTGGACGATCAGCTTAAAATAAAAAGTCTAATTAAGGATTCTTAATTAAGGCAGCCGACGTTAACAGATCGTCCTGGACGATACGTGTATCGGCCAGGACGATAAGCTCAAAACAGAAAGAAGTAGCCGCCATAGACAAGTATGGTATACTGTATCTTTAAATTATCGGCCAGGACGATCCTCGGATCGGCCTGGTTGATATTCACAAATTATGCCATAATTGTTCAGGAAATCAAGGAAGTAATTAAGGATGATTGATACGATCATATCGTCCTGGACGATCGCAAGATCGGCTAGGCCGATCTAGTCAAAAACCTTAAGTTACCTCAGGACGATCAATATCGGCCAGCCCGTATTCAGGGCTATTGTCAGGACGATTTTCCTCTGATTTGAACTGATCGGCCAGGACGATCGTGAGATCGGCCTGGACGATCAAGCTATTTTTCAATCGTCCTGTTTTGCATCCAGGGCTATGCTCTGGCCGATCTTCATTGATTTGTACTGATCGGCCAGGCCGATGTCCATATTGGCCTGGACGATATTGTCGGCAACTTGCAATTAATGAGCTCTTTTGAAGCTCTTCTATTTAAGAGCTCTTGTTCAACGTTTTAAAAAAAAAACCTTTGGCTGCTGCCTTGACCTGAGAAGACCTTGAGGAGAGAAAGAGAGAGAGAGGAGAGAGAGAGGATCTTGTGAGGGGGAGCTTGTGAGGGGTTTCACAAGGGTTGCTTCAAGGATCTCTCTGCGTCGTCTTCGTCTAGAGTTTCTCGTCCGTGGAAGGGTCGGTAGAGGTAAGGAGTTTTGCTTTTGGTTCTCGTTCTCTGCCAGCTTCAGGAGGAAGCAAAAGGAGATAGGTTCTCTGCCTTGCCGGGGTGGCAAAAAGGAGGTTCTTGTGAGGGTTTCTCCGCCTAGCCGTGGGGGCTAAAGGAGAGTCACTTTTTGTGTAGTGCAATACTTGGAGGGTGCCTCCAAGGAGTGGACGTAGGTCGAGTCGACCGAACCACTATAAATTTCTGTGTTCTTTTTCTTGCTTCCGCACTTTTAAATTCCACATTATTTTGTGGTGTGATTTGATTTATGTGATTTTATTTCTTTGTTTAAAAAGAAGTTTTTAAAATACCAATTCACCCCCCCTCTTGGTTAGTTTGGGACTAAGTTCATAGGGCTTAACATCCCCATCGAACTTTCAAGTGGTATCAGAGCTTGATTCGAAAATTAAAGTTTAAAAACTTTTTGAATTTGATCCATATCTAACTTTGGGAATCGCAACACTACGGAAGGGTATTCTATTACCCGACCTCCTCTGTTCGATAACCTACCTTTTGATTTTTGGAAAACTCGCATGTCAACTTTTTTACAATCTACTGATTATCGCATGTGGATGCTTATTCAAGAAGGTTATTCTTCACCTTCTCGTGAAATTAACGGTTTTAAAACTGAAGTTGCTTTTACCGAATGGACTTTTGATGAACGAGATTTAGCTCAATTAAATGCGAAATGTTTGAATTATTTTTTCTGTGCTTTGAAATCTGAGGATTACATGCGTGTTTCAACTTGCAAAACTGGTAAAGAAATTTGGGATAAATTGTGCATTACTTATGAAGGCACTAATGAAGTTAAACAATCCCATTTAAAAATTCTCTTGCATGACTACGAACTTTTTCGTATGAAACCTCATGAATCGATTTCTGACATGTACACTAGGTTTACTCAGATTGCTACCTCATTGCATGCACTAGGAAAAGAACTTTCGAACTATGAAAAAGTTAACAAGATTTTGAGATGCTTGCCTTCGTCTTATGATGCAAAAATTACTGCAATCACTGAATCTAAAGATTTGAACACCTATTCTATTGATAACTTGCTTGGCTCACTCATTGCTTACGAGCAAGGGGTGAATCAAAGAAATCTTGATGCAGGTGAGAAGAAAAAGGAGAAAACATATACATTGAAGGCACATAAATCGGATTATGAATCTTCCGGGTCTGAAAGCAATGGAGTTGCCTTCATCACAAGGCAATTCAAAAGCTTTCTAAGGAAGAAACAAAAGCATCATCAAAGTTGGAGAAAAGGTAAGGATCATAAACATATTAAAGGATCTTCTGATGTTGTTTGTTTTGAATGCAGAAAGTCTGGACATGTGAGAACTGATTGTCCTACACTTCAAGATCATTCAAGCAAAGAAAAGGAAAAAGGTGAGGAGAAAGCTAAGTCTAGGAAGGAGAATAAGAAAATCCAAAGAGGCTTCTAGGCAGAATCTGGTACTGATTCCTCTAAGACTGAACCAGAGGAAGAGACTACAAACTTGTGTTTCATGGGAGAAAATCAAAGTGATGAGGAAGAGGTATGTAAACCAACATATGATGAATTGTTTGAAATTTGTGAAAAAATCCATATATCATACAAAAAACTTAAGAAAACTCATGCTAGCCTAAAATTAGAACATTCAAATCTACAAAAAGAGCATGAAGTTTTTCTCAAAGATCATGCAACGATTGATTCAAATCACATGGCTCTCCTTGATGAATTTGATGAATTAAACAAGAAGCATTTGGAATTAGTTGATAAAAGTAATGCATTAAAAGCTTCACACACCTCACTTAATGATGATCTTAAGAAATCTAAAGAGATTGAAAAAAATTTGAGGATTGAAAATGATGCATTAAAAAGAACTAACTTGAGAATTCAAAATGATTTGGAAACATGTAAGAAAGCTATGATGACACCAACTTTTAATCAAAGGCCAGAACCTAGGAAGAGGCATTTTTACCCAAACCATTTAAGAAAACCTTTTCCTGGAGTTCAATGTTTTTCTTGTGGCATGCTAGGACACATCTCACTCACTTGCACAGTTCACCGCAGTACACATTGGGTGTGGAGACCTAAGATGCATGATTCAAAGCATACCACATCTGCATTGCACTCTACATTTCCTAAGAAGGAGCCCAAATCTGTTTGGGTTCCTAAAACTAACTGTTGTTGAGTTTTGCAGGAGTGCTCTCACCAAAGACCTCGTGGGAGCATAAGATAACTGAACATAAGGAGGCTTGCAGCTCAATTGCTTAAATCCATTGCTTTATCACTTGCTTGAAATCTTTAGTTTTTTGTGTGTCTTTTATTTTTAGTTTTTGTGTTCATTTTGTGTTGTTTTTAGTTTGCTTTTTTTTTTTTACTTTTGTCTTTATTTTTTTTTTTGGGCTTCCATATGATAAAACTTCTCAAGCTTTTAAATATTGGAGTTTTTGGAGATAGGGTCTAGCTTTTTAAAATTGGTTAAAGGAAGTAAACTGTTGATGTTTTTCCCTTCTTCTAACTTTGTTTAGTGGCATAATTTTCTTCTATAAAACAAAAGTCTAAACTCAGTTTAACCAATGGCTTTTTAAGATCTCTTTCTAATCTTGCTATATTAAATCATCTTATGCATAATAGTCAAAATTCTTTGATATCATTCAAGCTTTTGAAATCTTACCATTGCAGTTATCACGTGATTTTGATTTTGTGTTGTGGATTGTTCTTCCCTATGTTAGAGAGAGCTCCTATTCTCTAATATTTGGAGGATATACTCACAACTAAGTATTTATTTAAGGGTATATTAAAGAATTTTTAGCTTGCAAAAGTTAAAAAGGAAAGAGGCCAATGAAGCCAAATTGAAAAGAAAGCTATATACACAAAAGTGTATCAAAAATCAAAAGATGCTCAAAGAGCCAATAAAAGTGACAAGAGGCATAAAATTAGCCCACTAAATGCAAGCTATCATCTCTTTGGTAAAACTCTTAAAACTTAGAAAACTCATTGATTATGTGATACGTTCAAAGATTTGATTTCAATTTCCATGATTGAGAAAAATTATTTTGGTTTATTATTTATGAGATATTTTAGTTGTTAACAAGTCTTGATTGGATCTTCTTATTCTTTTTGTTATTCCGAGTTAGGACTCTGTTGTTTTTAAGAGAATTTTGTACCCTGAAGGATGTCCGATCTAGGGTAAATGGAATCAGTTTTTCTACCTTCTTCTAATTGGATTTTGTTAAACCTCTTAATCTCCTAAAACTTTAAAAGTTTAAATTCATGAAAAGAATTCTCATATGATACCTCCATAAAACAAAAAAAAAATAGAAAAATTAAAATCCAAAAATATTCGGTGTTTGTTTTATTTTATTTTTTTTTGTCTTTGACTTTTTTTTTATTTTTTATTATTTTCATTGTGTTATTTTTGTGTCTTTGACTGTCTTTTCTTTTGTTTTATTTTTGAGGGTCTTGATCATCACCATTCTTTTCTTGATTTCAAATTCAAGTCACATCGGCCTGGCCGATATTTATATCGTCCTGGCCGATATGACAAATTCTTTCCAAAATCCATCTGCTGACCTTTTTCTGTGCTTACTGAAATTCATCGTCTTGGACGATACATTATCGTCCTGGCCGATTTGATCAAACTCATGGTGATAGTCCTGACCGATAGTATATTTGTCTGGCCGATGCATTATATGTGCATCGTCCTGGCCGATACACTGGACCGTCCCGGACGATCCACGTGTCAGTACGTTTTGATCTTTAAATTCGGCCCCGGACGATCCATTATTGGACCATCGGCCGGGCCGATCCACTGTTCGTCCTGGACGATACACGTGGCAAGCATTTAAAATGTTTTAACTTCGGCCGGTACGATCAATTATTGTGCATCGTCCTGGACGATACACCTAATCGGCCCGGACGATCAGCTTTTTCAACGGTCGTCCGGACTGACTCCTCGGGCCGATAGCCTGTGTCTAATCGGCCTGGCCAATATCTGATCGGCCCGGACGATTGGACCGCCTTTTTGACCAATCGGCCTGTACGTAATTATTGACACATATCGGCCTGGACGATTCCTCGATCGGCCAGGACGATATGGCCGTTTTCTTTAAATTCAGGCCGATCCAGCCATGATTTTTCACTCTTCATCCTTTCTCCTTTGTGTTTTTGCTTAAGTTCTCTCAAATGGCTGGTGGGAAGCGCGTCCGTCAGACCTCTGGAAGTTCCTCGAGGGCAAGGGTTGACCCTCGTTTTCGGGAAGCAGAAGATGAAGCCGCATATAATCGCTATAAAGAATGTGGAATTACTATTTCCAGAATTATCAATCCGGTCCACATCTCTTACCCGGTAATGGATCTCTTCGCTCACACTTCCCTTTGCTTCATTCTGTCTCTTGTTTTCCCTTTCAATTCTGAGTTCCTTCTAGAATTTTTTGCAAACCTTCGAATCAACTCCACCTTCACAGCCCTGTCCTCCTATGTGAATCGACGCCCTATCGAAATCACATATCAGGACTGTGTTGATCTTTTACAGCTATCCACCACCGGAGACAAGCTGCACTTAATTGCCCCTGACCCTGATTATGACTGGTCCACAGCAAATCACTTTCTTCGCCAGACCAATGTCCGTTACCATGTTGGAGAGACTAGCTCTTTAGTCAGAGATGCTAGGACAATCCAACATGTCCTTCGCACCTCTGTCATTCCAAAAGCCGGCGACCGAGTCCACATTACCCCTCTACTTTCCCTCACTACCTTCTACATCATGGCCCATAGGGAATTCAACACTGCGGACCTATTTTTTCGTTACATTGATCACCTAACAACAATTCGCGATCTAGGCCACAGAAGAAAGCCAAATCTAGCCTTAGGACACATCATAGCCTATGTTCTTGAAACTAAATACCAACTTCAATATCCTATTCCACCAAACCTCCCAACTCCCTTCTACTCAAACAATTCCTTCAGCACCCTTCACAGTACTCGTCTCCACCCTGAGGAACCACAGGGGGCTCGAGAGGAGGAGGCTCCCGCTCCAGCTCCCTTTCCTGACCCTGTTTCTCTCCACCAACACTCACCGGTTGATCAGTTGATTGAGAGATTTGATCGTTGGGAGACCCGGTTTGATGCATATGTTGCTGCCCAGGAGCAGCAACACTCTGAGGACATTGCCCGCTACGAGCATCACCGCGCTGAGGATTTAGCTCGATTTGACAGTTTTCTTACTCACCAGCAGCAGCAGCATGACCAGGACATCACCTGGTTCAATGCTCAGTTTACCACCCTTGCCAGTTACTTTCAGCAGCCACCTCCACCTCCTCCATCTGATGATCAGGATCCCTCGTTCTTCTAGTTTGTGCTTTGAGTTATTGTTTCTTGTCTTTTTGTAGTAGTCTTTCGTGATGTTTTTTTTTCTTTTCTCTGCTGTTTCTGGACTCTCTTTTTGTGATGACAAAAAGGAGGAGTAGGATAGGGTGTGGTAGGAAAAAGTTGATATTGTAACTTTGTTTTTCTAATGAATCTATTTTTGTCCTACTTGTGTTTTGCCATCATCAAAAAGGAGGAGATTATTGCAAATCTATTTTTTATGTCTTATGTTTTGATGATTGACAAACACTGTTTCTCTTGGACAGCTTGTTGCTTCTAACTTTTCAGGAATCGACGATCGGACAATCAAAAAGGAGCCAAGTTCAGGAATGCGTAGGTTTAGGGTTGAGTCAGTCTGTACTTTTGCTTTTTTACCTTTTGAGTCCACTTGTAATAGTCAAAGAGACTGATGCTTTGTAACCCTTCACACACACACTTGAGAGACTTAGAATTTCTGTTTTTACTCATATCGGCCAGGACGATTTCTTTCATCGGCCTGGACGATCAGCTTAAAACAGAAAATCTAATTAAGGATTCTTAATTAAGGCAGCCGACGTTAATAGATCGTCCTGGACGATACGTGTATCGGCCAGGACGATAAGCTCAGAACAGAAAGAAGTAGCCGCCATAGACAAGTATGGTATACTGTATCTTTAAATTATCGGCCAGGACGATCCTCGGATCGGCCTGGACGATATTCACAAATTATGCCATAATTGTTCAGGAAATCAAGGAAGTAATTAAGGATGATTGATACGATCATATCGTCCTGGACGATCGCAAGATCGGCCAGGCCGATCTAGTCAAAAACCTTAAGTTACCTCAGGACGATCAATATCGGCCAGCCCGTATTCAGGGCTATTGTCAGGACGATTTTCCTCTGATTTGAACTGATCGGCCAGGACGATCGTGAGATCGGCGTGGACGATCAAGTTATTTTTCAATCGTCCTGTTTTGCATCCAGGGCTATGCTCTGGCCGATCTTCATTGATTTATACTGATCGGCCAGGCCGATGTCCATATCGGCCTGGACGAAATTGTCAGCAACTTGCAATTAATGAGCTCTTTTGAAGCTCTTCTATTTAAGAGCTCTTGTTCAACGTTTTTAAAAAAAAACCTTTGGCTGCTGCCTTGACCTGAGAAGACCTTGAGGAGAGAAAGAGAGAGAGAGGAGAGAGAGATGATCTTGTGAGGGGGAGCTTGTGAGGGGTTTCACAAGGGTTGCTTCAAGGATCTCTCTGCGTCGTCTTCGTCTAGAGTTTCTCGTCCGTGGAAGGGTCGGTAGAGGTAAGGAGTTTTGCTTTTGGTTCTGGTTCTCTGCCAGCTTCAGGAGGAAGCAAAAGGAGATAGGTTCTCTGCCTTGCCGGGGTGGCAAAAAGGAGGTTCTTGTGAGGGTTTCTCCGCCTAGCCGTGGGGGCTAAAGGAGAGTCACTTTTTGTGTAGTGCAATACTTGGAGGGTGCCTCCAAGGAGTGGACGTAGGTCGAGTCGACCGAACCACTATAAATTTCTGTGTTCTTTTTCTTGCTTCCGCACTTTTTAATTCCGCATTATTTTGTGGTGTGATTTGGTTTATGTGATTTTATTTCTTTGTTTAAAAAGATGTTTTTAAAATACCAATTCACCCCCCCTCTTGGTTAGTTTGGGACTAAATTCATAGGGCTTAACATCCCCATCGAACTTTCAGAAACGACAATATATTCATTAGTATCCAACATAGCAATAAACTATTTTAAAATTTATTTATGATGTAAGAAAAAGCTATCTAGTTGTAAAAGAATCATCATATCTTGCATCATTATCAAGCATATGTTAAATTCAAAGAAATGATAAATGTAACTACAATCTTCTCCAACAAGTTATAAAGAAAGACAATCCATCAACATTTCTTATTTTGCTTTTGAAGAATAACAATCTCTCTTTCAAACTAAATGAGAAATGCAGCCATTAAACTCCCCAACCTGAAAATCATTTGTGTTAAGGACAAAACTATTTAATCAAGAGAAAAATGATCCATACTCTTTTGTAAATCTAACAGGAATTTGAATCGTAGAAAACTCATGATCCAACTCTTATCTTAACTAACAAGAAATAAAACCCTCTTTCTTTAATTTTCTTTAAAGAAAACAATCAAGGCACATATCTTTTTCATTCCTTCAAGAAGCCATAGAAGTTGATATAAACGAAATGGAAGAGAAATTAAAAAAGAAAGTTTACCACTTTTTGTTGCCTCTGGTTGAACAAGCCGTGGCATAGAGGGGTTCATTTGGGGTTCCTAGGGCTGGCGATTGGATGAGAGGAGGGGCTTGGACATATCATGTATGAGAGGAGGGAGGCTTGGACGTTTTTTGGGTTGAGGGAGAGGGAGAGTGGGTGGTTATGGGTTGAGGGAGAGTGGGTGGTTATGGGTTGTTGCTGAACCCTTTGATCGTGGACCGTTCGTTGGACATTTGAAGGCCTTAATGATTTTGGAATTTGGTGATCTTGGGTTCATTGGATTCATCTCGTCGAGCCGTTCGATTCGAGTATAAGCTCATCAAAATCGGAGACCGTTTGGTAACTCAAATTGCGGTTTGAACCTTCCAACAACAATTTGAGCCCTTGATTTGGACTCATTTGGGCTCGGATTGGGTTGATCTTGGTGTCGTTGGGTTTGTATTCCTGAGACGCACAGTTCGACTGTAAGTTTGCTGAAATCGGAGTTCGGATGGTCTCCAAATTAATTTTTGAAGTTTCCAAACTTGATTTTGCATCGAGATTTGTGTCCGATTAAGATAATTTTTGACGACGTATCAATTATTATTATATATATACTTATGACGAGTCAAAACAGGTTAATCAGAGCCATTGAAATCGAATTCAATTTGAGTTAATTTGATTTGATTTTGATTTGATTGGTGAGTTATTTTAAGCCCAATGATCTATCAATTTGATCAAAATCAAATTAGATTATATTAAATTGAGTCGATTGACATCGATGAATCATAAAGAGGGCTTGATTTGAGTTCTTTTGGAGTTGAATTAAAATGGATTGAATTGATTTTGATTCGAGTTGAGTGATAGGTTCGAGTCGATACTACGTCATTAGGTGTCCACCTAAGGGAAATCCTGCGGGTGCGACATCTACACTAGGCTACGAAAACCTAGGTACTAAAGTCGATTCCAGGGAAGTTGACCTCGAATAATGAGGTCAACAATGACATTAATGAAAAAAAGGGAATGAGTTCCCCATTTTATCTTTCAAATCTCCATCCGATTTCCTACTTCTAGGAGCCAACTTAATAGGATCCGTTCCTCTAAGTTCCTTACCAAGTTTCTTCCTCATAGTAGAAGAACCCCCTTCCTTGCTACCCCACTCTTCCTTGAAATTTTTAACTTGGCCATCTGGTGAGCCAGCTCCACAATCTCTAACACCAACAAATATGCCAAGACTAGATGGCTCACCATCACCCCTCGAGGGTATCTCTCCTTCCTCACCAACTCCAATTACATTGTAAACTTGTTACCATGGGTCGGAAGGAATAGAGGACCAGACAAATAATTCGATCCCATCCTAGAAACCGGAGCATTACCTTGCTAATAAACAACCTAAATTATTTCACCTTCAGCTGGAGCATTCTTGGAAATTAATCCTCCATGAACCAACTCTGAGGAGCCTCTACACCCAATTTAGAACACTTATCAACATGAATTGGATCCTTAAAAGTAGGACCCTTTAGCACAACAACCTTCCCCCCATGGAACCCAATCCTCGTCGAACCAGGATTATTAATTTTCCTCTTTTCGTGGTTGACATGGATCCAAGGACCATATCCATCTTCATTCACCTGAGTTACATCACCCACATTCCCCCCAATAACTTTAAAAGAGTTTTCGATCATCGGGATTACAACATTATCATAGTTCTTAGAAGGCTTAGGACCGGCACGAGGAGCACCATTTTGGTATCTATAAATCTATTTTTATAGTAGCCAATTTTACCACAATTAAAATAGAAATAAGAGATCCTTTCATATTCAATCTTCTTATAGAGTCTATTTGAGTTCCCTTGAACACAAACTCCTAGGGGAAGCATGTCATCCAACTTGATACAAACATAAATTCTCGCAAACTCCCTCCTTCCCTATTAAAATAATTTCTCATTGATTAAATAAGGCTTATCAACTTTGGATGCAATCCTACAAACATTTATTTCATCCCAGCATTGTAATGGGAGATTAGGCATCCTAATCCAAATCATAGTAGATAACCCCTTAAGAGAATTAGGAGAAAAAGTTGGGGACCACTTATCAATTCTAATGATATGACCATTAACATACCATGGACCATTAGAAAGAACCAAATCCAAGGATTCTGCATCATCGAGGGCACATAATATCCATCCCATACCAAGCAAAGTAAGGTGAAATTTTCCAAACATATTCCATTGCCTTCGTAGTTCCAAGCTAATCACATAAAAGGGAACATTCTCACTAAAGACCTTTTCCACCAATACTTTTTGAGGCTTTTTTGGTATTATCCGATTCATTCTGCACATGCAACTTTACTGCTGCAACATCCTCTATCAAACAATCCCCATAATCTACATAAAAAATTATTCTATTAGAATTCTTGCTCTATGCTATTAGCAAAACATTACCTGACGATTCTTTCAAGTTTGCCTCTCTAGAAATATCAACACCATTTTTGCACAACCCTAGACGTTATCTTTCTAAAACACCAGACGTTCTTTAAAATTTTATAAATCTTTTTTTTTTTAATAATAATATATAGGCATTATTTTTTCTAATGGCTTAGGCTTAAATATTGAGGCACTACTTTTTTCTTACATTCAAAATTCCATGTATAACAATACTTGTGTTTTTCCCAAAAAAAAAAAACAATACTAGTGTATAAAATTTAATGTGTTTAAATTTTAAAGCTCTTTGTTAAAAATGTTTAAATTGCCTTAGGAGAGCTTGGGATGTAAGAGGTCTTTATACGCCCCCACCCTCTCCTCACTTGGAACTTCTTTAAACTCAAAAAAAAAAAAAAAAAAAAAAAAACTACACTTCTACTATCACTCTATATCATCTGTATCCCATTCCCTCTAATCTCTCTCTCTCTCTCTCTCTCTCTCTCTCTCTCTCTCTCTCTCTCTCTCTCTCTCTCTCTCTATATATATATATATATATATATATATATATATATATATATATATATATATATATATATATATATATATATATATATATATATATATATATATATATATATATATATATATATATATATATATATATATCTTCATATAAAAAAAATTTCAGGGAAACTAAATTAGTTTATTAATAGGGGTGTCAATTTTTGACCGAACCTGAAATAATCCGGGTTCGGGTTCACTTTTTTTTCCCATTTAAAAAGCGAGTCGGGTTCGGGTTGACGCGACAACCCGTAGGGTCAACCCGAATTGACCCGTTTCATCATCCCATGCGTCAGGTCGTGTCCGCATTGCTCTTCAAGTCGCATTCGTGATGTTTCATCTGTGTCATGGTGTTAGGTCGCATTCGTCGTCTGCAAGTCCGCATCACATGTCGCTGGTCGCGTCTGTGTTAGGGGGTCCCGCGTCGGTAGCTCGGCTCTTCCCGTTACCTTGTCCAGGCATCCAGCGTCCGACATCCCGCTTTCGGAGTCTGCTTCCACCCATCCAGGCATCCCGCGTCCAGGCGTCCCGTGTCCAGCCGTCTAGGCATCCAAGTGTTCCGGAGTTCAGGATTCCCGCGTCCAGTTGTCCTGGCATCCCGCGTCTGTAGCTTCCGGCCGGACCGACCCTCCGTCGCGCTTAGCTCCAACATTTCGTAGGTGTTCGTGGGTCGGGTCGTGCAACTCAGTAACCTGCACAGGTC
Source organism: Dendrobium huoshanense (assembly GCA_016618105.1). Lineage (NCBI taxonomy): Eukaryota > Viridiplantae > Streptophyta > Magnoliopsida > Asparagales > Orchidaceae > Dendrobium > Dendrobium huoshanense. Next base: position 57,771,226 of record CM028359.1, read on the forward strand.
GGGTTCGGGATGACAAATCTGACCTGTTTGCAAAAACAGGCCGGGTTAGGGTCAACCCGTTTATGGTCGGGTCAAGTCTGGTTCGAATCGAACTTGACCCGTTGACCCAAATTGACACCCCCTATTTATCAATATTAGATTGAAAATTTGACTAGGATGGTTGACTCATTCAATCTTAGGATTCATTAAAATGATATTAAGACCAAAGAATTAATTGAGGATATTAAAACTTATATACATGGACTAAAGAATGAAACAAAAAATATACTAATGTATTTACAAAATAATAGTAATTATATCTCATGCCTTGCTCAAAATCATAGTACACCATTAGAAGGTGATGATTCCTACATAATATAAGGAAAATAACAACCTAAAAGAAAACAATCCAACCTTAGAAAAAGAGTTTTTTTTTTTGCTAGAATGGAATTAATTGGACATGCCAAGATTTATTAAACTAATTGTTTAGCCAAAGAATAGTTACTAGGAAGGACCACTCTTACTTGGATTAAAATGAAGGAGATATTATGTGAAAGTTCGCTGGGGATGTTAGGCCCTATAGAACTGGCCCAAAGCTAATTTAAAAGAGAGGTGAATTGGAAAACTTTAAAACCAAAGATAAAACTAAAACCAATATCACCACATAGAAAACCAACGATGCGGAAAATAAATGCGGAATTAATAAAGAAAGAACACACCAGATTTATAGTGGTTCGGTCAAACCTTGACCTACGTCCACTCCTTGGAGGCACCCTCCAAGTATTGCACTAACACAAGTGTCTCTCCTTTAGCCCCCACAGCTAGGCGGAGAAGCCCTTACAAACTCACTTCCACCTCTCCCGGTGCGGCGGAGTTCCCGGGTCCTTTGACACCAAAGAGACTTCTTCTTTGGTGAACTTACCTCGAGACAAGCCTTGAATCCGATGGTACTAAGGTGCGAGTTCGCCAGAGCAACCGTGTGGAACCCCCTCCACACTCCCTTGAGTCCCCTCTCACAGGATCTTCTCCCTCTCTCAAACTCCACCCTTTCCTCTCTCCCTTTCAAGCTCTCTCTTCAAGTTTTCCCCACAAGAATAAAGCTCCAATGGCTGCCAAAGACACTTACAAAGTGCCATGCCAAAAGCTTAAATAGAAGCTCTCAAAACGAGCTCATTAATGCAAGTTGCCGATATTATCGTCCAGGAAGATAGGCATATCGTCCTGGCTGATCAGTACAAATTAAGCTCATTAGCCCGGGACGATTTGAGACGATCAGAAGAAAATTGCTTACATCGTTCAGGCCGATCTCACGATCGTCCTGGCCGATTAGTTTAAAACGGATTTCAATCGTCCTGATCATCGCCCTGAATACAAGCTGTCCGATGTAGATCGTCCAGGCCATCGTCCTGGCCGATCATGCGATCATCCCGAACGATGTGATCGTATCAATCAACCATTAATGCTTTTCAAAGATACCAGATCAATTTAGGCATGATTGAGTTAAATGGTACTGAACGACAATAATATCGTCCTGGCCGATTTCCTAAAACAAAGAATTCCTAAACTGATTATGGCGGATGATTCTTTCTGAATTGAGATTATCGTCCTGGTCGATACAAGTATCGTCCAGGCCGATCTGTTGACGGTTGCCTTAATGAGGATGCCCTAATTAGGGTTTCTGATTTTGGACAGATCGTCCAGGCCGATATTAATATCGTCCTGGACGATGTTACCAAAAACCAAAATCATATAGGGAGCAAGAGAATTTCTATCAAGTTATAGCCACACCAAATACAACAGACTCAAGAAAGAAAAAAGATTACAAACTGACATAGATCTAGTCTACCCAATCTTGAGCTGGTTCCAGATTGCAGTCTGATCGTGTGGACCTGAAACGTTAGCACATAAGGCAATCGTAGAGAAATAAGGAATGTTTGCTATCATCAAAATCATAGATCCGCAACATTATGAACTAAATATTACCCTAAACATCATGATATGAAAGTAGTGGGCAGTTGTTAACTCTAAGGCAAGGTATAATCCCTTTAATTGAATATATAAATATCTTTAACGGCCTATTTTCTAGGACTAATTATACTAATAATGATTGAAAAAAGGGGTTCCTCTTTCTAAGAGCAAGAAAACGACTTTTTTTTTAATGATTTTATTTCTAATGTGCACAATAAGCTTTATTCATGGGATTCTAATTTCCTTAGCTTCAGAGGTAGACTTACTTTTATTAAAAGTGTTTTGTGCTCTTTACCTGTGTATATTTTTCAAACATTGCAACCTACCCTTGGTGTGTGTAATATGATTGAGAAATTAATTAATAAATTCTTTTGGCATGGTTCTAATGTGAATTCTAAAGTTTTTTGTGCCTCTTGGAACTACTGTTGTGGTGTGCTTAAAGAAGAGGCTTTTGTGCTATTAGAATATGTGGGATTTATCTTATGTTTTTTATTTAAATTGTGATTTAATTTTTGTTCCAAACTTTCTCTGTGGGTCAAGTTCATGACTGAGAAATATTATGCTGCTAAGCATCCTACTATGTGCTATTATAATAATGGCGACTCAAATGTTTGGAAAAGGCTGTGTAATATCAAGTGGCGTGTTGAACCCCTTATCAAATGGGGTCTGGGTAAAGCTAACCTTTTTATGGCAAGATCAGTGGCTTGATGGTCAGTCCATTGAGTCCTTGATGTATTCTTATTCTACGACTGCCATTAAAGTAGATGCTTTTATTATTGATAATAGGTTGGATTATAATAAACTGGTTGACATCATTCTTGAAACTATTATTATTAAAATTTTGAATCTGGCTATTAATACTGATTCTGAGGTCTTATTATTATTTGATTTATCATACAATGGTATGTTGACCTTAAAAGATGCTTGGTATGAGCTCAAGGAGAAGCTTGTGTTAATAAAATTTACTCCATGATTTGACATAAGAGTATTCCTAAGACTATTTATATTTTTTGTTTGGAGAATCATGCATAATTATATTCCTATTGATGATAATTTGAGAAAGAGAGGTTTTATTATTACTTCCAAGTGTCAATGCTGCTTTCATAAGAAAATATACATCATGTCTTTATTTTAAGTACGATTGCAATTAAAATTTGGTCTAATTTTTATAATAATTTCAAGTAAAATAAGTTTAGTGCTAATATTTTTATTAACTATTTGCTTGATTCCTTGTTCCTTAACTCTAAATGGCATAGTAGAAATATAATTAGTTCATTAATTTTGTGGTTTTTGTGGCTTGCAAGAAACAACTTTGTTTTCAATAATTGTAAGATGGAACCTCAACACATTATTAGGAATATTAAAGATAAAGCGTGTAGTCTTTTCACTATCAAACTTTTGACTTCTGAAAATTTTAGGAATTACTTTTTCATGTCTCATAATTTTGGTATATCTCTGCACTAAAGAAGTACTTTAGAGGAACCTAAATTGGTTTAGTGGATCAAACCACCCCGTAATATTTACAAGTTAAATGTTAATGGGGAAGTGAAGAATAGATCTTATGGGTGTGGTGGTATTATTAGGAATGTTCAAGGTAACATGGTTTTGGCCTTTGCCACCCCATTGAAGAAATGCTCTATGGTGTTGGTTGAACTCGCTGTTATTTTTAATGGTCTTAAAGCTTGTATCTCTCTTGGTATTACAAATATTTGGATTGAGGTGGATGCCACTTCCAGTATCCATTATCTTATGTAGCAAATATATAGCATTTGCAATCTAAATCTTTTCTACCTTATCCCTGAAATTAATCAGTTCTTAATTTTGGTTAACTTTAATATTACTCATGTTTATAGGGAAACTAACTCGTGTGCTAATTTTTTTAGTAATTTGGTTTGCAATTTGAATAATCTTGCTGACTTCATTATTACCAATTTACCTAATATATTGAAATGTATGAATAGGTTGGATAAAATGGATTTACCTTATGTTAGAATTTAGGTGCCCTTTGGCTCTATCATTCCCTGGATTTGTTTTAGTTGTTTTGTTGAGCATGGTTATTTTTTTTCTTGGTTCTTTGGTGTTTGGCTTTTATCTTTAGAAGTGTATTATATTCTACCCTATCTAGTGTTTTATTTCTTATGGCCTGAGCAATGATTGGAATTGTTATTACCCTGATTTATAACCCCACTTGTTTCTCTTATATTCCTGGGAGCCTTTTTTTGGGTTGGCGGTGTTAATTGTAGTTTAGGGGGTTCTAGTTTGGTTGGCCCAACAAGTTGCATTTTTGGGGGGTTTTAGATTATTGGGGGTCGCTTATAGGTTGGGCGTTGGGTTGGCACCTTTGGTTGGATTTTTTTTCTGGTTGATATCGGTTGTTATTATCTTTCTACTCATTTATGTTAGCTTTTTTATGGGATCTTTAAGTGTATTTCTACTACCAATTTGGTTGTTAAGGCCTATTGTCTGCAATGGCTACCTTTTACTCAAGTATGTTACATCTTTTTATGCATGAATGAGTATGGGTTTAGAAATGAGTGGCATAAAGGTTCTCATCATGATGGTTGTTATGGGATTATCTTCCTAAGCTCTTTTGGATAGGATTTTTTTTTGTGTGGACTTCCTCCCCTAATTCCTTGATTGTTGTGTTTATGTTTCTTGTTCTCGGAGCTGGATTGTTTTCTATTTTGTTGGCTCCTTTTATGATTGGCTTGTTTTTTCGCTGCTTTGTTGGTTTTGCCAGGATTTGTTTTGTTGTAATAATTTTAGGGTGGATGCTTCGGATTACTTGCTGCTTTACGTGATGTTGCCATATGCTATTTTGGCCTTCTGTGGTTGTTTGACATGTTTAGTTTTTCCTGTAAGGTTTCTTGGGCTACCCTTTGTTAATGGGATTTCTTCTTATTGTTTTTGGATGGCCATGCTTTGTATTAGCTGTTGGCTGAGGATTTCTAGGTTATTAATCATTAATATAGAAGGGAGTATCTCTACATCCTTTTTAGATAATTATTATGGGGACCTTCATTTCACTTGTTTTTATACTTTGTGTTATTTCTTTTGTTTGCTATGTTTGGTTTTATCTTATTTTTTTTTCTATTGCAAGTTAAAGGGAAGGTTTTTTTGGTGGAGGATAAGTTTATTTTTTGCAGAAAGAATGTGCTCATTGATTCTTTTTTTTTCTTTCTTTTTTGAGTGTTTTCTTCTTGCAGCCTTAGACTATTACTAGGTGATTTTGTAATTTTTAGTTTAGGGAACCATCGGCTCATAGGATTTTTTTGGACGTTTTTTGTAGCTCTTGAGAGAAATAGAGAGCTAAATGTTCCCTTTAAGGACCTTGTAATCTTTTGCTTTTGATTAACACTTGTCTCCCTCCGTGGGTTTTCCAAAAAAAAATAATGAATGGAAACTAACCAAGAACTTTGTCATCGGGCATAAGATGGATATTAGGAACAAAGAAGAGTTATTCAATCCACAGACCTTAGAGGAAGCCTTTTATTTTGTTTTTAGTAGAAAATAAAAAAAAATGTTTCTCTTCAAAAGTCAAAAACACATTGTTAGAACTATGCCATCTGTTGGCTTAACAATTTTCCTTAAACTCCCACTGTGGAAGATCTAAATATAATGAAATCATTTACTTTAAATGTCATGAAAGGGTTATGTGCAAAATAAATGTAAATATCAAATTCTTTTGTTATAATAGGTGACCAAAAAATATATGTGATGCATTGTCTATCTATAAGTAAACTGAATTTGAGGTTTGGAGAAGGAAAAATATTTTTAGTATGTATATTATGTGTAATTAGATATAAATGAAGTACAATGAATATAATCTAAAAATTTGTTAAGTCCAATATATATCTATAATGATTATTATATTTTTAAGGCTTACAGTTTCGTGTAAGAAACATGTTAAAATTTATGAAATTTGAACCTACATCGCAGTGCCATAGAGTCCGGCACCATAGTGCCAATAGTGCAGTTCCGTAGTGGAGTTCTAAAAATAACTAGAGAGCTTTATGCTGAGGTGCTACCCAGAGAGCACCATTGTGCCATATCAAGCACCACAACAAAAAATCTCCCCCCACATTGATGATAGATAGTTGAATTAATGAATCAAAGAGATGAGTGGTGAACTAGCGCATCGATCCAACGGTGGCATCAAGCAGGCATCGCAGTGCTAGTTTAGTAATTTTATGAAGTTATAAGTAGTTTCCTTAGTGTTCATGTAAAAGGGGTTGGCAAAGGTGGGCAACTTAGAGAGTTGTGTATGTGCACGTGTGTGAGTGAGTGCTATAGACTATAAGGGGTGGGGGTGGGATGAGGAATTACCTCTGTATATCTATGTTGACTCATGTACTATTGTGGATTAAGAGGAGAAGTGCAAAGGTGTTTGTACTTTTAATTTGAGTCATTTCTATCATTTATTGTACTTTTATTTATTTAGTGAAATGGAAATGCTTATTATGTTTAAAATATTTAATTTGAATCTATGATTATTTAAGAACCATGTATTTCATAAATCATGTGTGTTATTTTATCAATTGCATTAACACTATTTTTAATTCCTTGAAGCTTAATTTAGTTTTTGTATATACCATATATAAACTTAAAGTCTAATGTGAGCTAAAGCTTCGATAAAGGAGTAGAAGAATATTTAGAGGTTTTAAAACATAATCTTACTATGCATAAACATATAATGTTAGGGTTATGAGGTCTTAAGGAGATAATGATACTATAGTTAGGAGGAATCTTAAATAAATGAGCTCGATAGAGATGAGGATCACTTATGCTCTGATTCACAACAACATTACAAATAAACAACTCTTATACTAGCATGTATTTTTAAATATCGTAAGTTTAAAGCTTTTAAAATTAGTGAAGTTATCTATTGAAATTGTATTTTTTTTCCTTGAATTGCTTAACCTCTTATGAATCAAGCAGTAGTAAAGTTGATTTTAAAATGAGATGGTTGGTTAGGTTCAATACAAGGAATTCAAGGAGTTCAACCATCGTAGTATATCCCTTTCCCATGCTCGCTTCACTTTGGAGTTTTGATGGGATTCGATGCACTAGTGTTGTGGTCACACATGTAGTAATATGATCTCAATTTATAATTATTTTGACTTCTATGGAGAGGTGATATTGGTGCATCCTCATTTTGGTGGACCATAGGGGATCAAAAATGCAATATTCAGCTATGCATGCCCAGTCGATGCACCTATGGCTCATTGGTGCTCTCTTTGTCTTTGAAAAAGCTTTTCAGAATGTGTTCATAATGTTGAAATAAAGACCTGGGTGAAAATTTATTACTATTCGTGTGCCACTAGGTCATGGGACCCATCGATCACCTTCATAGGTCCCATAATGTGGATTTCTTTACTCGAGGCACAACGAGCCAACACTGGTTATGGTTCGTAGATCGTGTCGAAGAGCTATCAAAAAAATGAGATGGTGAGTAAAAAAAGTGGTACATCATGAGGACTTCCCATGAGGTCACCCATCATAGTACTACTCTCACTAAAGGAAGCTTAACTACTTGTTCATATGGGATCTAGTGCACTAGTACTGGTACGGTTAAACCCATAGTAATATTGTCTCAAATTATAGTTATGTAAACTCTAGTGGAGAGGTGATATTGGCACATCCTCATTCCAATGGACCATAGGGGATCGAAAATGCATTATTCTGCTATGCATGCCCAGATAGTGGTTCGTAGGCCGTGGTGAAGAGCTATTGAAAAACTAAGATGTCTGGTTAAAAAAAGTGGTGCAGCATGGAAACTTCCCAGGAGGTCACCCATCTTAGTACTACTCTCGCCAAAGATTGCTTAGCTATATGTTTATATGGGATCTAGTGCACTATTACCGGTATAGTCAAACTCATAGTAATATGGTCTCAAATTATAGTTTTGTAAACTCTAGTGGAGAGGCGATTTTGATGCATCTTCATTCTAGTGGACTATAGGAGATCAAAAATTTATTATTTAGCTACGCATGCCCAATTAATGCCTCTGTGCTAAGTCGGTGCTCTCTTCGTCTCCAAAAAAACTTTCTGGAATGGGGACATAATGCTGGAATGGAGTCCTGGGCAGAAAGTTATTTCTATTCCTATATGGGATCGTATTGGGACCCTCTAGTCACTTTCACAGGACCTACGATATGGATTTCTTCATTAAAGGCACGGTAAGCCAACACTGGTTTTGGTTCATAGGCCATATCAAAGAGTTGTGGAAAAAATGAGATGGCTGGTTTAAAAAAAAGGGTGCAACACAAAACTTCTTTGAAGTCTCCCATCCGAGTACTAATCTTGCCCAAGAACGCTTAACTACAAAGTTCAGATGATATCCGAGGCACTAGTGCTAGTATATTTGCACTCATAGTAATATGGTCTTAATTTATAGTTATTTAGACTCCTATTGAGTGGTAATATTGGTGCATCCTAATTCCAGTGGACCTTAGTTGATCAACAATATATTATTCAACTACGCATGCCCAGCTGTGCACTTGTGCCACATCGGCGCTCTCTCCATCTCTTAAACGATTTATGGAATGTGGTTATAATGCTAAAATGGAGTCCCGCGGAGAAAGTTATTGCTATTTCTGTACAGCCGCATAATGGGACCCGCCAGTCACCTTCATAAGTCCCATGATGCGGATTTCTTTGCTCGAGGCATGGCGAACCAACACTGATAGTGGTTTTTAGGATGTGGCAAAGAGATGCGAAAAAAAATGAGATGGCTTGTTACAAAAAGGGGTGCAATACGAGGACTTCTAGGAGGTCACCCATCCTAGTACTACCCTCGACCAAGCATGTTTAACTGCGGAGTTCAAATCGGATCCGAGGCACCAGTGCTTGTATGGTTGGACCTGTAGTAATATGGTCTCAATTTATAGTTATGTAGACTCCTATGGAGAGGTCATATTAAAGCATCCTCATTTCTGTGGACCGTAGGGGATAGGAAATGTGTTATTTGGTTGTGCATGCTTAGCCGATGCATCTATGGGAAATCGACGCTCTCTATGTCTTAAAAAACTTTATGGAATGGGTTCATAATACTGAGATGGAGTATGGGTAAAAAGTTATTGTTATTCCTGTGCGGTCATGTCATGGGACCCGTCAGTCGCCTTCATAGGTCCCACTATACAGATTTCTTCACATGAGGTGCGATGAGCCAACACTGATAGTTGTTTGTAGGCCATAACGAAGAGCTATAAAAAAGAAGAAGAGATGGTTGGTTAAAAAAAAGGGATGCAATATGAGGAGTTCCTAGGATGTCACCCATCCTATTACTACTCTCGCTAAAGCATGCTTAACTGCACCTTCAGATGAGATCCAACACACTGATATTAGTATATTCGAACCCATAGTAATATGGTCCCAAATTCTAGTTATGTAGATTCCAGTGGAGAGGTGATAATGGCTCATCCTCATTCCAATGAATTGTAGGGGATAAAAAATGTATTATTCAGCAACACATGCCTAACCAATGCTCCTGTGGCACATCAGCGCTCTCTTCGTCTCCGAAAAAGCTTTATGGAATGGTGTCATAATATTTAAACAAAGTCCTGGGAAGAAACTTATTGCTATTCTCGTACTACCGCTTCATGGGACCAGTCGATTGCCTTCACGGGTCCCACAATGTGGATTTCTCCTCTCAAGGCACGGTGAGGCAACATTAATAATGGTTTGTTGGATGCGGTGAAGAACTGTAAAAAAAATAAGATGGTTGGTTAAAAAAGGGGTGCACCACGAGGAGTTCAAGGAGGTCAGTAATCTTAGTACTACCCTTGCCTAGTCACATCTATAGTATTATGATCTCAATTTATAGTTATATAGACTCATATAGAGAGGTGATATTGGCGCATCCTCATTTTGGTGGATCGTAGGGGATCAAAATTGCATTATTTGGCTATGTTTGCATAGCCGATGCACCTATGACTCATTGGTGCTCTCTCCATCTCTAAAAAAGCTTCACTAAATGGGGTCATAATACTGAAATGAAGTCCTGGGTGAAATGTTATTGCTATTCCCGTGATGCCGGTTCCTTTACGGGTCTAATGATGTGGATTTGTTCGCTCGAGGCGCGGCGAGTCAAAATTGATAGAGGTTCATAGGCCGTGGTGAAGAGCTGTCGAAAAAATGAGATGGCTGGTTAAATAAAGGGGTGCAACATGAGGAATTCCCAAGAGGTCGCCCATCATAGTACTACTCTCATCAAAGAAAGCTTAAATGTGTCTTCATATGGGATCCGCTGTACTAGTACTGGTATTGTCAAACCCGTAGTAATATGGTCTCAAATTATAATTATGTAAACTCTAGTGGAGAGGTGATATTGGTGTATCCTCATTCCAGTGGACCATAGGGATCAAAAATGCTTTATTTAGCCGTGCATGCCCGACCGATGCACTTGTGCTATATCAGCGCTCTCTTCATCTCCAAAAAATCTGTATGGAATGGGGATATAATGTTGAAATGTAACCCTAGACAGAAAGTTATTTCTATTCCCGTGTGGGCGCCTCTTGAGACTCACCGGTCTCCATCACATGACCCACAATATGGATTTTTTTGCTAGAGGCACATCGAGCCGACACTGAGATTGGTTCGTATGCTGTGGTGAAGAGCTACGAAAAAAAATAGATGGCTAGTTAAAAAAAGGGGTGCAATATGAGGACTTCTAAGAAGTCACCCATCCTAGTACTACCCTCGCCTAAGCACACTTAATTATGGAGTTCTGAGGGGATCGGGTGCACTGGTGCTAGTATGGTCACATTCGTAGTAATATAGTCTCAATGTTTAGTTATGTAGGCTCTTGTGGAGAGGTGCTATTGGCTCATCCTCATTTCGGTGGTATGTAGGGGATCAAAAATGTATTATTTGGCTGTGTATACCCTGCCGATGTAGTTGTGGAACATCGGGGCTCTCTCCATCTCTAATGCACTAGTGCTGGTCGTCAAACTAGTAGTAATATGGTCTCAATTTATAATTATGTAGACTCTGGTGTTAAGGTTATATTAGCGTATCCTTATTCTAGGGGACTATAGGTGATTAAAAATGCATTATTCATCAGTGTATGCCCATCCGATGCACATGTGGCACATCGACACACTTTTTCATCTCTGAAAAAACTTTTGGGAATGGGGTCATAATGATAAAATAGAGTCATAGGTGGAAAGTTATTTCTATTCCAATGCGGCCGTGCTATGGGACATGGCGGTCACCTTCTTGAGTACCGTATTGCAGATTTCTTTGCTCGAGGTGCGGCGAGCTAACACTGATAGTGGTTTGTTGGTCACAATGAAGAGCTATGGAAAAAAATGAAATGGATGGTTAAAAAAAGGGTGCAACATGTGGACTTCGAGGAGATTGCCCATCCCAATACTATCCTCATCAAAGCACACTTAACTTGAGGACTTCGAGGAGTTCAGATGGGATCCGAGGCACTAGTCGCACCCATAGTAATATGGTCTCAATTGATGATTATATAGACTCCTGTGGAAAGGTGATATTGGTGCATCTTCATTTCAGTTGTGCATGTCTGGCTGATGCGCTTGTGGCACATCGGTTCTATCCCCATCTCTAAAAAAGCATTCTGGAATGGGGTCATAATGCCGAAATAATGTCCTTGGTGAAAAGTTATTGCTCTTCCCATACGGCTGTAACATGGGACCCCTTGGTTGCCTTCTTGGCTCCCATGATGCATATTTCCTCGCTCAAGGTGTGGTGAGCTAACACTGATAGTGGTTCATAGGCAGAGACAAAGATCTGCAAAAAAATAAAATGGTTGGTTAAAAAATAGGGTGTAACATGAGGACTTCTAAGAGGTCACCCACCCTAGTATTACGCTCACTGTAGCACATTTAACTATGGAGTTCAGATGGGATCCGAGGCACTGGTGCTATTATGCCCCCATATTAATATGGTCTTAATTTATAGACATGTAGACTCATGTGGATAGGTGATGTTGGGGCATCCTCATTTCGGTGGATCGTAAGCAATTGGAAATGGGTTATTCATTTGTGTATGTCCGGTCGATGTGCCTGTGGCACATCAGCTCTCTCTTTCTCTCTCTCTTTGTCTTAGAAAAAGCATTTTGGAATGGGGTCATATTGTTGAAATGGAGTCTTGGGCAGAACGTTATTGCTAGACCTATGTGGCCATGACATGGGACCCAACGATCGCCTTCACGAGTCCCACGATGTGGATTTATTTGCTCGAGGTGGGGCAAGCCAACACTGATAGTGGTTCATTAGCTGTGGCGAATAGCTGTGAAAAAAAGAGATGACTGGTGTAACATGAGGATTTCCCAAGAGGTCACCCATCCTATTACTACTCTCACACAAGCATGCTTCACTGCACGTTCTAATGGGATCCAATGCACTGGTGCTGGTATGGTCGAACCCATAATAATATGATCTCAAATTATAATTATGTAGACTCTGATAGAGAGGTGTTATTGGCACAACCTCATTCAAGTAGACCATAGGGGATAAAAAATGCATTAATTAGCTGTGCATGCTCGGTTGATGCACCTATGCCACATCTGTGCTCTCTCCGTCTTCAAAAAAGCTTTCTGGAATGGGGTCATAATTCTTGAACAAAGTCCTACGATGAAAGTTTTTACTATACCCGTGCGACCGCATTATGGGACCCACCAATTGACTTCACGGGTCCCATGATGCTGATTTCTTTGCTCGAGGTGGGATGAGCCAACACTAATAGTGGTTCATAGGACGTGGTCAAGAACTTAAAAAAAAAAGAAAAAGAAAATTTGTTTAAAAAAGGGGTGCACCACGAGGACTTCCCAGGAGGTCACACATCCTAGTACTACTCTTGCACAACCATGCTTAATTGTACGTTCTAATAGGATATGGTGCACTGGTGCTGGTATGATCAAACTCGTAGTAATATGTCTCAAATTATAGTTATATGGACTTTGGTGGAGAGGTGATATTAGTGTATCCTTATTCAAGTAGACCATAGGGGATCAAAAAATGCATTATTCAGCTGTGCATACACGACTGATGCACCTATGCCACATCGGTGCTCTCTCCGTCTCTAAAAAAGTTTTATGGAAGGAGGTCATAATGCTGAAATGGAGTCATGGGTAGGAAGCTATTATTATTCCTGTGCAACCACATCATGAAACCCGCTAGTCGCCTCCATGGGTCCCATGATATGGATTTCTTTACTAAGGCATGGCGAGCCAACACGGATAGTGGGTTGTAGGCCGCAACGAAGAGATGTGGAAAAAATGAGATAGCTAGTAAGTAAAAAGGCGTGCAACACGAGGACTTCAAGGAGGTCACCCATTCTAGTACTACCCTCACCCATGCATGCTTAATTGTGAAGTTCAGATGGGATCTAATGCACTAATTCTAGTATGGTCGCACACATAGTAACATGGTCTTAATTTATAGTTATGTAGACTCCTCTGGAAAGGTGATATTGGTGCATCCTCATTTTAGTGGACCATAGGAGATCAGAAATGCATTATTTGGCTATGCATGTCTGGCCAATGAGCCAATAGCACATCAGCTCTATCTACATCTTAGAAAACGCATTCCAAAATGGAGTCATAATACTAAAATAGAGTCTTGGGTAAAAATTTTTTGCTATTACCATGCAACCACACAATGAGACCCATCGGTTGCCTTCACAAGTCCCATGATATGGTGTTCTTCGCTTGAGGTGGGGCTAGCCAACACTGGTAGTGGTTTGTAGGCCGTGGCAAAGAGTTGTTGAAGAAATGAGATGGCTGGTTAAAAAAAAGGTGCACCACGAAGACTTTCCAGTGTTGCAAATCTATTGCTCATGGATTATGATTTTGATGCTAGCAAACACTCTTGTTTCTCTACGACTGCCTTTTCTACTGACATCAAGATCAGACGAAAATCGGAACCAACTCAAGATTGGGTAGACTAGGTCTGAGTCAGCCTATAATTTCCTTTTTCCCTTTCTTGGGTCAATTGTAACCATTGAAGTGTTTTGATGCTAAGTAACCATACACACACACTTGAGTGATTTTTCTATCTGATTTAGAATTTTTGTTTTTACTCACATCATCCCGGATGATATTTATATCATCCTGGACGATCGTGTTCAAAATAGAAATCCTAATCAGGACATTATTTAGGCAGCCATCATTAGACGATCGGCCTGGATGATACATGTATCGGCTAGGATGATAGATTCAAAACAGAAAGAATCAGCCGCCGTGATCTATTTAGGCATTCTTTATTTTTGGAAATTGGTCAGGACGATCGTTTATCGGCCTGGACGATTTGATACAATTATGCCTAAATTGATCAGGAAATTAAGGAATGCAATTAAGATGATTGATACGATCACATCGTCCTGGATGATCGCAAAATCGGTCAGGACGATCTGTTCAAAAACCTTAAGTTGCTCCTAGACGATCAATATCAGACAGCTTATATTCCGGGCGGTGGTCTAGATGATTAGGATCGGCCAGCTCAAATTCTGGGCGATGCTTTGGACAAATTTTCTTTGATTTAAACTAATCGTCTGGAACGATTGTGAGATTGGCCCGGACAATCAAGCTATTTTTGAATCATCTAGAACTTTTTTTAGAGCGGTTGTCTAGTCGATGCCCTTATGAATATCATCTTGGCCGATACACATGATCATCCTGGACGATCCACGTGTCAATACGTTTAAAATATTTAAAATCAACAGAGACGATCCATTTTGGACAATCGTCCTGGCCGATCCACTGTTCATACTGGACGATACACGTGGCACATGATTTAAAACGCTTTAAATTCAGCCCGTACGATTCAATATTAAGCTTCATCCTTGATGATACACCTAATCGGCCTGGTCGATATGCTTTTTCAACGGTCGTCGGCTTGACTCCTCTGGATGATCGTCTGTGTCTAATCGTCCCGGCCGATGTCTGATCGTCCCGGACTATCAGACCGCCTTTTTGACCAATCGGCCTATACGTAATTATTGAACCCGATCATCCTGACCGATTCTACGATCATCCTGGATGATGTGGCCGTTTCTTTAAATTCATAGCTTTCCAACCATATTTCTCACTTCAATCTTCATCTCATCTCTTGTCTTCTTCCTAATTTCTTGCTATGGCTAGAGGAAAGCGCGTTCGTCAGACCTCTGGAAGCTCCTCGAGGACCACACTGGACCCTCGATTCAGGGAGAAAG
The DNA here is from genome assembly GCA_016618105.1 of Dendrobium huoshanense. Taxonomy (NCBI): domain Eukaryota; kingdom Viridiplantae; phylum Streptophyta; class Magnoliopsida; order Asparagales; family Orchidaceae; genus Dendrobium; species Dendrobium huoshanense. The sequence continues at coordinate 57,786,355 of CM028359.1, forward strand.
AAGATCAGGATGCCTTTCATCGATACAAAGAATGCGGGATCACTCTCTCCAGAATAATCAATCCTGTCCACCTCTCATATCCGGTATTAGACCTCTTCACTCACACTTCTCTATGCTTTATTCTTACTCTCGCTGTCCCCATTTCCTTTGAACTCTTTTTCAAATTTTTTACAAACCTTCGCATAAACTCCTACACTGCCCTCACCTCCTATGTGAATCGACGTCCTGTCGAGATCACATATCAGGATTGTACTGAACTATTGCAGCTATCCACCACTGGGGATAAGTTGCATATCATTATCTCTGATCCTGACTACAATTGGTCCTCTGCAAATCACTTTCTTTGCCACACCAACACCCCCTTTCATGTTGGAGAGACTAGCTCTTTACTCAAAGATGTTAGGACAATCCAACATGTCCTTCACACTTCCCTTTTTCCAAAAGCCGGCGACCGAAGCCACATATCTCCACTTCTTTCACTTACTACCTTTTACATCATGGCCCATAGAGAATTTAATGCTACTAACCTTATCTTTCGATACATTGATCATTTGACAACAATCCGTGATCCAGGTCATAAGAGGAAACCCAACCTTGCTTTAGGACACAACATTTCATATGTTATTGAAACCAAATACAATCTTCAATATCATGCTCTACATAACCATCTGCCTCCCTGCTACTCAAACAGTTCTTTCAATGTCCTTCATAGTACCCGTCTCCGCCCAGGAGATGGGGAAGCTCAGGGGGCTGAGGAGGAGGAGGCTCCCGCTCCCGTTCCTGAACCAGTACCTCTCCGCCACCACTCACCGCTGTATCAATTGGTGGGGAGATTTGATCAGTTGGAGGCCCGGTTTGACACTTTCGTAGCTCACCAGCAGCAGCAGCATGATGAGGACATCGCCCGCTTCGATGCCTATGCTGCACACCACCACCAGTAGTATGACCAAGACATGGCCTGGTTTGGCTCACAGTTCGCTACCATGTCAAGTTACTTCAAGCAGCCACCACCACCACCTCCGTCTGATAATTAGGGTCCCTCATTTTTCTAGTTTTAGCGTCTATTTTTTGTAGTTTGTTTTTTCTGCATTGTGTTTTTCTTTTAGTTCTAGTTGCTTTAGTTTTTTTTTTAGTTTCCTCCTCTTTTTAGAGATGTCAAAAGGGGGAGAAGTATTTCTCTACGACAGCCTTATTTACTAATATTTCAAGTCCACACGATCAGATTATAATTTGGAATCAGCTCAAGATTGGGTAGACTAGGTTTGAGTCAGTTTGTACACTTTTTCCTTTCTTGAGTCTAATGTATTTGGTGTGGCTCTTGATGCTTTCTAACTTGGAAGATTTTCTAATTGTTCCCTAGAATTTACTATTTTTGTAACATCATCCGGGACGATATTTATATCGGCCTGGATGACCTGTTCAAAAGCAGAAACCCTAATTAGGGCATCCTCATTAAAGCAACCGTCATTATGTAAAACACATCATCGTGGAAGATTTTGTATCGGCTATGATAATAGCCTGAAAGTAGAAAGAATCTGCCGCCAGATCTATTTAGGAATTACTTATTTTTGGACATCGTCCAGGATTATAAAATATCGTACATGACAATCCTGGACAATTTTTCTAAAATTTCTCTAGAATTTAAATAAAGCAATTATGATTTGATTGCACGATCAAATCATCCTGGACGATAGCCAGATCGTCCTGGCCGATATGCTGGACGATTGGACATCGGACATCTCTTTTTTAGGGTGATGTTCAGGACGATATTGCACAATTTATACTGATTGTCCAGGATGATCTATTATCGTCCTGGACGATAAGAAAAAATTTCTTCTGATCGTCTCAAATCATCCCGACTGATTGGGCTTAAATTGCACTGATCGTACAGGACGATATTAGTATTATCCTGGACGATAATGTTGGCAACTTGCATTAATGAGCTCGTTTTGAGATTTTCTATTTAAGCTATAACATGACACTTTGTAAGTGTCTTTGACAGCCATTGTAGCTTTGTTCTTTTGGGGGAAACTTGAAGAGAGTGCTTGAATGGGAGTGAGGAAAGGGTGGAGTTTGAGAGAGGGAGAAGATCCTGTGAGGGGGGACTTAAGGTAGTGTGGAGGGGGTTCCACATAGTTGCTCAAGCAAGCTCGCACCTGAATACTGTCAGATTCAAGGCTTGTCTCGAGGGAAGTTCACCAAAGAAGAAGATTTCTTTGGTGTCAAAGGACCCGACGACTTCGCTACATCGGGGAAGGTGGAAGCGATTTTGTAAGGGCTTCTCCGCCTAGCTGTGGGGGCAAAAGGAGATACACTTAGTTTAGTGTAATACTTGGAGGGTGCCTCCAAGAAGTGGACGTAGGTCAAGGTTTGACCAAACCACTATAAATACGGTGTGTTCTTTGTTTATTACTTCCGCATTTAATTTCCACATCATTGATTTTTTTATGGTGATTTTGGTTTGAGATAATTGTTCTTTTTGTTTAAAGATTTTAAAATACCAATTCACCTCTCTTTTTTACTAGCCTTGGGACTAGTTCAATAGGGCCTAACATCCCTAACGTACTTTCAAGTGGTATTAGAGCAGGATTTATAAAAACAATGTTTTAAAACTTTTTGAATTTTGATCCATGGCTAATTTTTCAAATCATACTGTTGCGGAAGGTTATTCAATCATAAGACCACCTCTATTTGAAAATATTACTTTTGATTTTTGGAAAACTTGCATGTCCACCTTTTTGCTATCGATTAATTTTCATGTGGCATATGATTTTAACTGGTTATTCATCACCATCACGTGTTATGAATGGAGTTAAAACTGATATTCCTTTTAATCAATAGAACAGGGAAGAACAACTCAATGCTAAATTGAATGCAAAATCATTAAATTACTTTTTCTGTGCTTTAAATTCTGATGATTTTATGATGATATCCACATGCACAACTAGTAAGAAAATTTGGGATAAACTACACACCAAATACAAAGGAATTAGTGAAATAAAGCAATCCAAGTTGAATATGTTAATGCATGATTATGAACTATTTTCTATGAAACCTTATGAGACGATCTTAGACATGTATACCAGGTTTATTCAAATTGTGATATTATTGCATGCTTTAGGAAAAGAATTTTCAAATTTTGAAAAGTTAACAAAATTTTTCGTTGTCTACTAAATAAGTTTGATGCTAAAGTTGTTTCTATTTTTTAATCAAAAAAATTGAATTATTATTCTATTGATAATTTGATTGGCTAACTCATTGCCTACGAACAAAGTTTGGGTCAAAGTTTTTGGATGCAGGTGAAACGATTGTTCTAAAAGCTGAAGATACAAAAAAAGATAGCTTAGTTGGTAACGAAAGCAATAACTGGTCAAGCAAATTAAAAAGCTCACCAAAGTATAAGCATCAACAAAAGTAGAATAAAGATAAAAATGGTAAGAATGTCAAGATTTCTTCTAACATTGTTTGCTTTGAATGTAGGAAGCCTAGACATATAAAAAATCAGTGCCCTAATTTGAGAACACTTCCTACAAAAGAAAAGGGTAAAGCGAAGCAAATTTTAAACTAGGAAAATAATGAAAAGCAAAAAATTTCTTGGGCAGACCTGGTCTCTAAAACATCGGACTAGGAGCAAGATGGTGCTTAAACCTTTGTTTGTATTTTTTTGTTTGCATGTTTTGTTCGATCTTTTATTTTTATCTTTTTCTTTCTTTTCTTTTTTTGTTAAAATTTTTTTGGGTTTCTCTCTGATCAACACACACGATCGCTTTTCTAAAAAATGAAAAAATTTACCTCCTGTATTTTACTTGAATTCTTATGAAAGTTTTGGTTGATTTCTCTAAAAACAGCCAGAGGAAGGGAACTAATGATTTTGTTTCTCTTTTTCTCTTCTTAAAGAGGTTATTTTACTTTTGATTCAAAATATTCATCATATTTTAATTAGATTTTGAAACTGATATTTTTTTTTACCTCCATACTTTTTTTCTATCACATATGAATCTTTTGCAATATTGTTGAATCCACCTTAAAATTTTTTTAATCAAGTTGTTCATGTTGTCAATAATTTGAGTTTACTTTAGTTTTGAAAATATAAAAAAGAAAGAGTATTTTTTGAATATAATAAAAAAACGGCCAATGATGCCAAACCAAAAGATGGGCAATGACACCAAATTGAAAAAAAAAATACATAAAGTGTATTAAAAATTAAAAGATGCTCAAAGAGCCATTTAAGTGATAAAGGGCATAAAATGAGCCCACAAAAAATATACTTATTTTTTCTTTTCCTCCTAAAAGCTTAAAAAATCCTTGATATGTTCGAAAGTTGTGCTTGAAAATCTTGGTTCCTGATTCAGCAATTCGTGCATTGATCTTCTATTAGATATATTTTATTAAAGGAGATTTAAAAAATTAATTTTTCTTTTTCTTGTTTATTCCTTGATTTGGATATTGGATTAAAAAGTTTTTTGAGTCTTTAAAAGAACTTGCGCTTGGATTAACAATTTATGAATTTCTTACTTTTTTTTGGATTATACATTATCAATCCAATTATAATAAGTTTTTGATTAAAACCAAGAGTTAACTTTCTCATTTTAAGAATACTTGTTTTTCACTAGATCAGGGAACGTTTTTGTCTTTTGGTTGTTTTGTTTTTTGTTTGTGCCTCCTCTCTTTTTGATAATGTCAAAAGGGGAGAACGTATTTGTATCTTTCATTCAAAAATTAAAAAAAAAAAAAAAAAATATTTTTATCTCCCCTATTTTTAAAGTGTTATTCTTGATCTGTTTTTAGGATTTATGATTTTGATGATAGAAAACACTTCTATTTCTCTATGACAGACTTATTTACTAACATTTTAGGTCCACACGATCAGACTGCAATTTGGAACTAGCTCAATATTAGGTAGACTAGGTTTGAGTCAGTTTGTACACTTTTCCTTTCTTGAGTCTATTGTGTTTGGTGTGGCTCCTGATGCTTTGTAACTTGGAAGATTTTTTAACTGTTTCATAGAGTTTATTGTTTTTGGTAACATCGTCCGGGACGATATTTATATTGGCCCAGATGACCTATTCAAAAGCAGAAATCCTTATTAGGTCATCCTTATTAAAGCAACCGTCATTATACAAAACACATCATCCTGAATGATTTTGTATCGGCCCGGACGATAGGCTCAAAACAGATAGAATCTGTCACCAGATCTATTTATGAATTACTTATTTTTGTACATCGTCTAGGTGGATCGTCCAGAACTATAAAATATCGTCCAGAACGATCCAAGATAAATTTTTCAAAATTTCTTTGGAACTTAAGGAAAGCAATTATGACTTGATTGCACGATCAAATTGTCCTAGACGATCGCCATATCATCCTGGCTAATATGCCGGACGATTGGACATCAGACAGTTCTCTTTCAGAGCGATGTTCAGGATGATATTCCACAATTTATATTGATCGCCCAAGATGATATATTATTATCCTGGACAATAAGAACAAATTTCTTCTGATCGTCTCAAATCGTCCCGGCTGATTGGGCTTATATTGCACTGATCGTACAGGAAGATATTAGTATCATCCTGGATGATAATGTTAGTAACTTTCATTAATGAGCTCATTTTGAGATCTTCTATTTAAGCTATAACATGACACTTTGTAACTGTCTTTGGCTGCCATTGTAGCTTCATTCTTTTGGGGGAAACTTAAAGAGAAAGCTTGAAAGGGAGTGAAGAAAGGGTGGAGTTTGAGAGAGGGAGAAGATCCTGTGAGGGGGGACTCAAGGGAGTGTGGAGGGGGTTCCACGCGGTTGCTACGGCAAGCTCGCACCTGAATACCATCGAATTTGAGGCTTATCTCGAGAGAAGTTCACCAAAGAAGAAGATCTCTTTGGTGTCAAAGGACCCGGCAACCCCGCCGCACCGAGGAAGGTGGAAGTGATTTTGTAAGGGCTTCTCTGCCTAGCTGTGGGTGCTAAAGGAGAGACACTTAGTTTAGTGCAATACTTTGAGGGTCCTCCAAGGAGTGGACGTAGGTCAAGGTTTGTACGAACCACTATAAATTTGGTGTGTTCTTTCTTTATTACTTATGCATTTAATTTTCGCATCGTTGATTTCTTTATGGTGATTTTGGTTTGAGATAATTGTTCTTTTTGTTTAAAGATTTTAAAATACCAGTTCACCTCTCTTTTTATTAGCATTGGGACTAGTTTATATTGAATATAGTAATTAGGTTGTTAAGCCTAAGTTAATGTCCCAAGGCTACCAAGAGGGGGGTGAATTAATAGTTTAGAAATTTAATCCCTCTTTGAAGATTAAGTTGAACTGAAATGAAAATTTTTCTTTTAAAGTTTTTCTAGAAAATATTTTTCAACCATAGAGTTGTTAAAAATTAAAATAAAATACGGAAACATAAAAAACTGTAAATGACACCAGATTTATAGTGGTTCGGTCTATAACCAGACCTACATCCACTCCTTAGAGGCACCCTCTGAGTATTGCACTAAAACCAATAGCGACTCTCCTTTTGCACCCACAGCAAGGCGGAGAAGCCTTTACAACACACTCTTTTCACCACTACCCGGTGCGGCAGAGAACCGTTGTCCTTTTACACAATCCCCAGTGTTGGAAGAGAACCGTCTGTCCTTTTACACTCTCCTAGTGTTGGCAGAGAACCCTTCCGTCCTTTCACACTCTCCTAGTGTGGGCAGAGAACCCTTCCGTCCTTTCACACTCTCCTAGTGTGGGCAGAGAACCCTTCCGGCTGTTCACACTCTCCAAGTGTAGGAAGCGATTCTTTCGGCTATTCACACTCTCCAAGTGTTGGCAGCGAACCAGATCTTCTTGACTGATCTTCTCACAAGAAATCTAGAATGAAGAAAGAAAAGTGTGAAGTAATCCCAATTCACAAGTAGAGATTCTTACATTTGAACTCCAAGTGAAGCCTTCACGCTCCAATGGTAGGAATCCTCCTTTGAATGCACTCTTCCACTCTCTCCTTAGCTATTCTCTCAAGAGGCACGAAGATCAAATGACAAAAAGATTGGGTGGCAGTCTAATTTGGACTATATATACAAAAGACAAGAAAAACCGCCCAAAAATTGCAAATTTTCAATTCTGTACGCAGTGGATCGTCCCGTACGATCGTGGATCGTCCTGGACGATTTTACTTAAATGCTTTGAAACGACCCTATTTGTATATGTGTGCAAAATGTCTTCGTACACACTGATCGTCCCGTACGAACTAAGTTCGTCCGGTACGAACGGTTTGTTAGAATAGTTGCTATTTGAGTGCCTTTATATTTCTTGCAACTTGAATAGTTTTGATGATTTCAACATTATTGTTCAAATGTGTAGTTATCTCCTAACAATTTTAGAAGATTTGTATTTGCTCTTGTGTGTACTAACATTTCACGAAAATCAGACTCCAGGCTACGATAACTTCAAATCAAATTCAACATGAGATACTTTGTTAATTTGAAGTTTGCATTTTTTCTTTGAATTAATTTTGAAAGGGAGTGATTGTAACTGAGTGAATAAAAAACATACACACACACACACATTAAGAGATCATAAAATTTTATACTGATCGTACTGGACGATATCCTATCGTACGGGACGATCGAACAGTTATCTCCTAATGGGCACATGGAACGAATAGGAACTTGCTCGAAATTTTTTTTTCTAAGTCCTATTCGTCCAGGACGAAATTAACTATCGTACCAGACGATTGGTTCTCTGGAAAATTTTCGTCCAGACGAATTTTATTATCGTACATGGCGACTGGTCCTCTTGAAAATTTTCGTACAGACAAAATTAAATATCGTCCAGGACGATCGGGTCTCTGGAAAATTTTCGTCCAAACGAAAATAAATTATCGTCTGTGGCGATTGGTCCTCTGAAATATTTTCGTCCAGATGAAGTAAATAATCGTCCAGGACGATCGGGTCTCTGGAAAATTTTTGTCCAGACGAAAATATTCTCGTTCAAACGATTAACCGACTTAGAACAATTTTTAGCAGTTTCTAGAACCGACTTTGTAATAACCGTTCGTACTGGACGAATCGAGTTCGTACAGGACGATCATCTGTACGAAGACATTTCGTACACATATTCAAATAGGGTCGTTTCAGATCGTTTAAGTAAAATCGTCCAGGATGATCCATGATCGTACGGGACGATCCACTGCGTACAGAATTGAAAACTTACAGTTTTTGGGCAGTTTTTCTTGTCTTTTATATAAAAGGTCCAAATTAGACCGCCACCCAATCTTTTTGTCATTTGATCTTCGTGCCTCTTGAGAGAATAGCCAAGGAGAGAGTGGAAGAGAGTATTCAAAGGAGGATTCCTATCACTGGAGCGAGAAGGCTTCACTTGGATTTCAAAGGTCAGAGTCTCTACTTGTGAATTTGGATTACTTCACTCTTTTCCTTCTTCCTTCTAGATTATTGTGAGAAGATCAGTCAAGAAGGTCCGGTTCTCTGCCGACACTTGGAGAGTGTGAACAGACGAAGGTTCTCTGCCTACACTTGGAGAGTGTGAACAGCCGTAGGGTTCTCTGCCCACACTAGGAGAGTGTAAACGGACGACGGTTCTCTGCCAACACTGGAGATTGTGTAAAAGGATGACGGTTCTCTGCCAGCACTGGGGATTGTGTAAAAGGACGACGGTTCTCTGCCGCGCCGGGTAGTGGTGAAAAGAGTGTGTTGTAAAGGCTTCTCCGCCTTGCTGTGGGTGCTAAAGGAGAGTCACTATTGGTTTTAGTGCAATACTCAGAGGGTGCCTCTGAGGAGTGGATGTAGGTCTGGTTATAGACCGAACCACTATAAATCTGGTGTCATTTACTTTATTGTTTTTACGTTTCCGCACTTTAAATTTCAGTTTTAAAAACTCTATGGTTGAAAAATATTTTTCTACAAACTTTAAAAGAAAATTTTATTTCGGTTCAATTTAATCTTATAAGAGGGATTAAAATTTTTAAAAACTACCAATTCACCCCCCTCTTGGTAGCCTTGGGACATTTACTTAGGCTTAACAACCTAATTACTGGACTCAACAAGTGGTATCAGAGCATAGTTTCAAAATCATAAGTTTGAACTACTTTTTGATTAACGTAGATGGCTACTTTTGGAAACCGAAACACACCTGAGGGTTACTCTATCACTAGACCTCCACTGTTTGACAATATTCATTTTGATTTTTGGAAAACACGTATGTCTACTTTCTTACAGTCACTTGATTATCGCATGTGGATGCTAGTCCAGGAAGGTTACTCAAAACCAACTAGATTAGTTGAAGGTGTTAGGGTAGAAACACCCTATGCAGATTGGACTATTGAAGAACATGACTTAGCACAATTAAATGCGAAATGTCTAAATAGTTTCTTTTGTGCTTTAAAATCTAAAGACTACATGTGAGTTTCCACTTGTAAAAGCGGAAATGACATATGGGATAGACTTTGTATAATTTATGAAGGGACAAATGAGGTTAAGCAATCAAGACTCAATATCTTGTTACATGACTATGAATTATTTCGCATGAAACCTAATGAATCTATTTCAGAAATGTACACAAGATTCACTCAAATTGTCACCTCTTTGCATGCACTTGGTAGGGAATTAACTAATGTTGAAATGGTCAATAAGATTCTTCGTTGTTTACCTACTGCATACGATGCTAAAATTACTGCAATTACAGAGTCTTAGGATCTGAACATTTATTCCATTGATAATCTTCTTGGTTCACTCATTGCTTATGAGCAAGGAGTAAGTCAAAGAAAGATTGATGCAGGTGAACCTAGAAAGGACAAGAATATTACACTAAATGTGGAAGAGTCATTAAGTGAACACTCACAACCTGAGGATGAAGATGATATTGCATTGATGACTAGACAATTCAGAAGCTTTTTAAAGAGGAAGCAGAAGAGACGTCAGCAATGGAATAGAGGTAAGTATAACAGAAATGACAAGGTTTCTAATGAAGTGATTTGTTATGAATGCAGGAAACCAGGTCATATAAAGACTGATTGTCCAAAACTCAAAGCCACTCCTAGCAAAAAAAAGGTAGAGGAGAAACCAATGGTAAAGAAGGCCAAGAAGAAGTTTCAAAAGGCTTTTTGGGCGGACTCAGCTTCAGACTCATCTGAGACTGAAAAAGAAGAAGAAGTCACCAACCTTTGCTTGATGGCAGATAATGTTGAACAACCAGTTCAAGAAGAGGTATGTGATTTAACCTATGATGAATTGTTTGAAGTTTCTGAACACATGCATGATGCATATAGGAAAATAAAAAGGATGTATGCTAGTTTAGTTTTAGAATTGGAAGAACTTAATAAGGAACACGAAATCCTTAGGAAAGATCATGCTTTAATAGATAACAACCACATGAAACTACTTGATGAATATGATGACTTGAATAAAAATTTTGAGAATTTAAAAACATCCTATGCTAAACTTGAAAAAGAATTTAAGAATTTTAAGGATGAATCTGAGAGCAAGACATATAGAATCAGTTATACCAATCGAATCTTGGAAGATATGAATTCATTTTACAAACTCACAATAAGAGCTCTCGAGGATAATAGGAACCCCCCTAAACTTGAAGATTTTACAAATCCTAAATATTATCCTAAATTCTTGAAATCCCTTAGAAGACAATCATATGAAAGAAAATATAGGAATATTTTTCCTAATGTTAAATGTAATAATTGTGGATTTATGGGACATATATCTCACACCTGCACTTTAAAGATGAAAACTAATTTGATGTGGAGAACTAAGATGCATAAATCTAGACATATCATACATGCATCTAATTATAAATTCCATAAAGGTGAACCCAAACTTGTTTGGGTTCCTAGGTTTAAAATTTGAGAATTTTGCAGGAGTACTCTCACACAAGACCTTGTGAGAGTATATGGTACCTGGACAGCGGATGTTCAAAGCACATGACTGGAGATACTGCTCAATTCATAACGCTGGAAGCCAGGAGTGGAGGCAAGGTTACACTTGGAGATAATATCACAAAGAAAGTGGTTGGATCAGGTATGATTGAAAATTTGAAAAACTTTTTCATAGACAATGTGTTATTAGTTGAAGGCTTAAAACATAATTTGCTTAGCATAAGTCAGCTATGTGATAAGGGCTATAATGTAAAATTTTTACCTACTAGCTGCATAATTAGTCTAAATGAGAAAATTATTTTAAATGGAAAAAGGTTAAACAATGTCTACATGCTAGGTTTAAATTGTATTCAATCTCCTACTGCTTTTTATTTGAAAATTGTTTCTGATGAATCATGGCTTTGGCATAGGAGACTTTGTTATTCTAGTATGAAAAATCTTAGAAGAATTACCCAAAAGAATTTGGTGAGAGGTATACCTAAACTAGACTTTACCAAGGACCATCTTTGTGATGCATGTCAATTAGGAAAACAAGTAAAGTCCTCTTTTAAGTCCAATAAAGATCTTAGGACCAGTAAACCTTTAGAAATTCTACACATGGATCTTTTTGGACCTGTAGGCACTGTAAGTCTAGGAGGGAAGGTATATGGATTTGTTATAGTAAATGATTTTTCAAGATTCACCTGGGTTAAATTTCTTTTTCATAAGAGTGAATCATTTGAGGAATTCAGAAATTTTTCAATTTGGATACAAAGAAAACTAGGATGTGAAATAATTTCTATACAAAGTGATCATGGAGGAGAATTTGAAAATGAAAGATTTGAAAATTTCTGTAAAGAAAAGGGGATTGATCACAATTTCTCTACACCTAGAACTCCTCAACAAAATGGGGTAGTTGAAAGAAAGAATAAAACATTAATAGAAGCCGCCCGAGCAATGTTAGCAGAATACTCGCTTCCTAGATATTTTTGGGCTGAGGCGGTTAGCACTGCATGTTATGTTCTGAATAGGGTGAATGTGAGATCAAATTTGAATAAAACATCCTATGAGTTGCTAAAAGGTAGAACACCAAATTTGTCTCATTTGCATGTATTTGGTTGCAAGGTGTTCATACATAATAATGTTAAATCTTCCTTAGGAAAATTTGATCCAAAATCAGATGAAGGAATCTTTGTTGGATATTCAAGTGTTGGAAAATTTTATAGGGTATTCAACAAAAAAACTTTAGTCATTGAAGAAACCACACATGTTGTATTTGATGAAAGTGGAAACATGGAAGAGCCAAATGTTGTTGAAGAAGAAATTGAAGAAAACTCCCAAAAGATTGATAGATTAAATTTGGAAGAAAATATAGAAGAAAATTTTGAAAGAGAAAACCCTTTGCCTAGAGATTTGAGATTTTATAAAAATCATCCAAAGGAATTGATTATAGGTGAACCAAGTGAGGGTGTTAGAACAGGCATGGATTAAACAAGGAAGTCAATCATTCAATCTTTATTTCAACTATTGAACCCACTAACATTGATCAAGCACTTTCTGATGAATTTTGGATATTGGCCATGCAAGAAGAGTTAAATCAATTTGTAAGAAATAAAGTTTGGGAATTAACTACAAGGCCAAAAGATCAAAGTGTTGTTGGAACCAAGTGGGTGTTCAAAAATAAAATGAATGACTCAGGAGTAGTCATTAGAAATAAGGCTAGATTAGTAGCTAAGGGGTATAATCAAATTGAAGGAATTGATTTTGAGGAAACTTTTGCCCCTGTAGCTAAACTTGAAGCAATTAGGGTTTTACTAGCCTTTGCCTGTTTTAAAGGTTTTAAATTGTTTCAAATGGATGTTAAAAGTGCCTTTTTAAATGGGGTAATTGAGGAAGATGTTTTTGTAGAACAACATCCAGGTTTTGAAAATTCTAAATTTCCAAATCATGTTTTCAAATTAAAAAAGGCATTATATAGATTGAAACAGGCACCTAGGGCTTGGTATGAGAGGTTGAGCACCTTCCTACTTGAAAGATCTTTTGAAAAAGTAAGTGTGGATACAACTCTCTATTTAAGGAAAATTGGAAAGGATATACTTATTATTCAAATTTATGTGGATGACGTCATCTTTGGATCTTCAAATAAACATCTTTGTGATGAATTTTCTAAAATAATGAGTAGTGAATTTGAAATGAGTCTAATGGGATATTTAAATTACTTTCTAGGATTTAACATTAAGCAACTTGAGGAATATATTTTTCTTAGTCAAACTAAATATATTAAGGACATCCTCAAAAAATATGAAATGGACAATGCTAAACCTGTTAGTACACCAATGAGTTCTTCAGTTCAGTTGGATAAGGACCTTAAGGGAAAATCTGTTGATCAAAAGAAATTTAGAGGGATAATTGGATATTTACTTTACTTGACTGCTAGCCGACCAGATATTATGTTCAGTGTTTGCTTATGTGCTAGATTTCAATCAGATCCAAAAGAATCACATTTGACAGCAGTGAAAAGGATTTTAAGATATCTACTAGGAACTCAAAACTTAGGAATTTGGTATCCTAAGTTTAGCTCTTCATTTGAAATTATTGGTTACTCAGATTCTAACTTTGCAGGCTGTAGAGTGGATAGGAAAAGCACTTCTGGAACATGTCAATTCATTGAAAATTCATTAGTTTCATGGTCTAGTAGAAAACAAAATTTAGTGGCACTATCTACTGCAGAAGTAGAATACATTGCATTAGGAAGTTGTGTGGCACAAGTACTTTGGTTAAAACAACAGTTGATTGATTTAGGATTAATTATAGGCATTATTCCAATTTATTGTGATAATACTAGTGCTATTTGCATTTCCAAAAATCCTATTCAACATTCCAGAACCAAACACATTGATATAAGACGTCATTTTATAAGGGATCATGTATCCAAAGGAGAAATTGAACTCATACATGTTTCAACTGAAAATCAACTTGTAGACATTTTTACAAAACCTTTAGCCTTTGATACTTTCAGTACTTTAAGAACAAGGCTTGGTGTTATTGATTTGAATGCCTAAACAAAATGTCTTTGCAACATTGATATTTGTTTTGTTTTTGATTTTGTGAAATTTTGTGAGTTTTGAATGAATTGTTTTTGGGTCAATGTTTTTGTTTTATGTTTTCTGTGTTTTTGAATGTTTAGTTTATTTTTCTTAATTTAAAAAATCAAAATTAAAAATTTTGGAGGAAATTATCCGGGACGAATATGGTTTCGTACGGGACGATATGTGAAAGAACAGTTTGCGTGAATTTTAACCGTTTTGAGAGCAGTTTTTAATTAGATCGTATGTACGATCGGACGATCGTCCAGAACGAAAATATTTTTTTTCTCTCAAACGTCGGGACGATTGAATGGAGCGGTTGAGTGGATAAGACAGTTTTTAATATGGACTTCGTCTGTACGAATTTTTTGTTTGTCCAGACGAACAGGTGTCGGTTCATTGTAGGGGACGGTTTTCAAGAGACATTAAAACTATTTATTTTTTGATCGTCTGTACGAAAATTTTTCGTCTGTACGATCAGTCAAGTCAAAAAGCCTGTACGAAGGGACGCATCGTAAGTTGTGTTGATTACGAAAAGCCGTTACATTTTGGACGAATTGGATCGTCTATACAAAATTATTTCGTCCAGACGAACGATGATTTTCATCCAGGACGAATATTTTTGTCCAGGACGAACGTATCGTTTTTCTTTAAATATGAAGGCTTTCTAACTTAACAATAACACTTCCAAACTTTATTTTCAATCCCTTTCTACTTCAAATCGACAATGGCCTCCTCAAGCAAGAGATAAAAGGTGTTGGTGAAGAAACCAAATAGAAATGCCCCAGACAACTTTCTTTCTAAGGCGAATGAGTAATATTTTCCTCGTTTTGCATCCGCCAAAATCACTCCCTCTCGCATTCTAATTCAAACTGAGTTAAAATTTTGGGTAATGCACCTCTTTGCCTCAACCCAATTTCATTTTATTCTTTCTCTCATCCACCTCTACAACAAGCAAACCTACCATTATTTCCTAGCGAACATGAGTTTTAATTCTGACCACTCCTCCATTAGTTCTTATGTCTTTAAGCAAAAAATTGAGATCACCAAGCACGACCTTGGTGCATTTTTGAACTTAAAAACTGAGGGATATAGAGCTCACACCATAATGTCAGAAACCTCTTTCAAATGGTATCATATCAATAGGGTAATTAGAGAAAATGGTATTGATAATCATGTTGCTAGAGTCTCCGGTATGACCAAAAATGCCCGAATCATCCAGCATATCCTTCGATCCTCAATCATTCCTAAAGCTATTGATAGAATTAATATTACCCCTCTCCTTTCTTCTCTAACCTTTTTAATTATGGAAGGACATCCTATTGACGAAGCCCAACTTATCATAGGTCATATCTATGGGCTTTCAGAAATAGGACATGCAGATCAGAAGAGGAAGAAGAACATTTCATTAGGACACTTAATTACTTACATTTTGGAAAAGAAATACAACCTAGTGCATCCTGATGAAGAATACGAAGAGCCAGTTTACTATAATGATGCTTCATTCAGATTGCTCTTCAAGGAGGAAAAAGGAAAAGCACATGCTAGTGCTTCAGAAGAGGAGGAAGAAGAAGGAGTGCAAGCTTCTGCTCCTCAATCAGATTATCAGAATCTGATTGAAAGATTTGATAGATTAGAGACTCACATTGATCAAAGGTTTGATCAATTTGATGCTCAACTTACGCAGCAGCATCAAGACATTGGTAATATAAGAAATGAAGTACATGAAATTAATACCAATGTAATGTTGATGGCCTCCTACTTCAACCTTTTTGGCGGCATTCCTCCTCCTCCAGAATAGTAGAGATGATTTTCTGTGTGTTTGTTGTATTCGTATTTTATATTTTTATTGTGTATGTTTCAATGTTAAGTGTTTGTGTTTGTTTTTTCTTTTTTTTAAGTTCAATGTTTTTTTTTTTTTTGATATTATGTAATCCGTTCATTAATATCAATGGATGTTGTACTGTTTTTTAAATTTGATTTGTTTTTGGAATGTGGTTAATGTTTATGAATTTCATTAATATTATTTAATCTTCATAGTGCTTAAATTAGATTGTAATTTGAGATAATCTATATTAGAAAATCTAGTATTTCTAAATTTAAAAGTTGTTTATAACTTGTTGTAATTATAACTTTTAAATTCATGTCTATTCATTTAGACTACATAAAAGTTAATATTACTATTGCAATTTAGATGTTTTCCTATTTTGTATTTCTATGATCAAGTGATATTTATGCACTTAGAAATATCTGAAATTTTAGATTATTGATTTTGGAAAGAATTGGTCTAAATTACTCTTGAAAATTGTACAAAAAGTACAAAAATCAAAAAGAATTCGCAAAGATTTGCAAAGAGAAAAAGAGGCACAAAATAAGCCCAACAAAGAAAAATTGCATAAAAATGTGCCCCAAAAATTTTGAAAAAGATGTGCAAAGCGCCACATGTGGTAATTCTCTTCTTTCCAAATTCTTTCAATCTCTTAATTCAAATTGATCTTATGTTCATTTATATTCTATTGAACTTTGAAATATAGAATTTTTATACATCTCTCTTGTAATGATTTTCTATAGTCGAATGTCTAAATTGAATCATGTCTTTGATAAATTCTTCTTACTTACAATGTTATATCACTTCTTAAATTTAATGAATTTCTATGATTGACCTAATATTTTTAGTTTAAAATTTCATACCCTATGTCAATCACCATTTAGATTAAATTTTAAAATGAATTTCATATAATTACTTACATTTCTTGTCTATTTCTTCTTCACCTTTTGTTGCTGTCAAAAAGGGGAAGAAATTATTGTGTTTTCTGTTTTGATTATTCTGTTTGCAAGTTGTATCTGTCTTTTTAGTTGTTTGTGTTAAAATTTTTGAAAAACAAAAATATTGTTATTTATGCCTCCTTATTTTAATGTACTCATCATTTCAGGGGGAGTTTAGGAGATAGGAGATTTGTTTAACTTGAAACCATACAAACAATAATTATTTTGCCATCATCAAAAAGGGGGAGATTGTTAGAATAGTTGCTATTTGAATGCCTTTACATTTCTTGCAACTTGAATAGTTTTGATGATTTCAACATTATTGTTCAAATGTGTAGTTATCTCCTAAGAATTTTAGAAGATTTGTATTTGCTCTTGTGTGTACTAACATTTCAGGAAAATCAGACTCCAGGCTACGATAACTTCAAATCAAATTCAACATGAGATACATTGTTAATTTGAAGTTTGCATTTTTCTTTGAATTAATTTTGAAAGGGAGTGATTGTAATTGAGTGAATAAAAAACATACACACACACACACACATAAGGAGATCATAAAATTTTATACTGATCGTACTGGACGATATCCTATCGTACGGGACGATCGAACAGTTATCTCCTAAAGGGCACATGGAACGAATAGGAACTTGCTAGAAATTTTTTTTTTCTAAGTCCTATTCGTCCAGGACGAAATTAATTATCGTACAAGACGATTGGTTCTCTAAAAAATTTTCGTCCAGACGAATTTTATTATCGTACATGGCGACTGGTCCTCTAGAAAATTTTCGTACAAACGAAATTAAATATCGTCCAGGATGATCGGGTCTCTGGAAAATTTTTGTCCAAACGAAAATAAATTATCGTCCGTGGCGATTGGTCCTCTGAAGTATTTTCGTCCAGACGAAGTAAATAATCATCCAGGACGATTGGGTCTCTGGAAAATTTTCGTCCAGATGAAAATATTCTCGTCCAAACGATTAACCGACTTAGAACAGTTTTCAGCAGTTTCTAGAACCGACCTTGTAATAACCGTTCGTACTGGATGAATCGAGTTTGTACAGGACGATCATCTATACGAAGACATTTCGTACACATATTCAAATAGGGTCGTTTCAGATCGTTTAAGTAAAATCGTCCAGGACGATCCATGATCTTACGGGACGATCCACTGCGTACAGAATTGAAAACTTGCAGGTTTTGGGCGATTTTTCTTATCTTTTATATAAAAGGTCCAAATTAGACTGCCATCCAATCTTTTTGTCATTTGATCTTCGTGCCTCTTGAGATAATAGCCAAGGAGAGAGTGGAAGAGAGCATTCAAAGGAGGATTCCTACCACTGGAGCGAGAAGGCTTCACTTGGATTTCAAAGGTAAGAGTCTCTACTTGTGAATTTGGATTACTTCACTCTTTTCCTTCTTCCTTTTGGATTCTTGTGAGAAGATCAGTCAAGAAGGTCCGGTTCTTTGCCGACACTTGGAGAGTGTGAACAGACGAAGGTTCTCTGCCTACACTTGGAGAGTGTGAACAGCCGTAGGGTTCTCTGCCCACACTAGGAGAGTGTAAAAGGACGACAGTTCTCTGCCAACACTGGAGATTGTGTAAAAGGATGACGGTTCTCTTCCAGCACTGGGGATTGTGTAAAAGGACGACGGTTCTCTGCCGCGCCGGGTAGTGGTGAAAAGAGTGTGTTGTAAAGGCTTCTCCGCCTTGCTGTGGGTGCTAAAGGAGAGTCACTATTAGTTTAAGTGCAATACTCAGAGGGTGCCTATGAGGAGTGGATGTAGGTCTGGTTATAGACTGAACCACTATAAATCTGGTGTCATTTACTTTATTGTTTTTACGTTTCCGCACTTTAAATTTCAGTTTTAAAAACTCTGTAGTTGAAAAATATTTTTCTACAAACTTTAAAAGAAAATTTTATTTCGGTTCAATTTAATCTTATAAGAGGGATTAAAATTTTTAAAAACTACCAATTCACCCCCCTCTTGGTATGGTAGCCTTGGGACATTTACTTAGGCTTAACAACCTAATTACTGGACTCAACACGGTTATTACTAGAGATAATTCATCCAAGCATGCTTAACTATGTAGTTTAGATGGGATTCGAGGCACTGGTCCTGGTATGGTCCTACCCGAAGTAATATAGTCTCAATTTATAGTTATGTAGACTCCTGTGGAGAGGTGATATTGGCACATCCTCATTCCAGTAGATTATAAGAGATCTGAAATGCGTTATTCAGCTCCACATGCCGAGCCAATGCACCTACGCCACATCGGCTCTCCTTCTGTCTCAAAAAAATCTTTTTTGAATGGGTCAAAATACTAAAATGGATTCTTGGTCAAAAATTTATTGCTATTCCTATACAGATCACTTCATAGAACCTGCATGTCACCTTCATATGTCCTACAATATAGATTTCTTCACTAGAGGCATGGTAAGCCAATACTGATAGTGGTTTATAGGCTGGGGAAAATATTTATGAAAAAAATAAGATTGCTAGTTAAAAAATGGGTTGCATTATGAGGACTTCCTAGGAGGTCATCCATCCTAGTACTACTCTCACCCAAGCACGATTAATAATGAACCTCTGATGGGATCTATTGCATTGGTGTTGTCATGGTCAAACCTATAAAAATATGGTCTCAAATTATAGTTATGAAGACTATGGTGGAGATGTGATATTGGTATATCCTCATTCCAGTGGACCGTAGGGGATCAAAAATGCATTATTCAGTTACACATTCCTGGTCGATGCTCCAGTGCTACATTGATGCTCTCTCCGTCTCAAGAAAAAGCTTTTTAGAATGGGGTCATAATGCTGAAATGGAGCGCTAGGTGGAAAGTTATTATTATTCTTATGTAGCCATGTCATGGGACCCATTGGTTTCCATCACGAGTCCCATGATATGGATTTCTTTGCTCGAGGTGTCGCGAGCCAACACTGATAATGGTTCAGAAGTCGCTGCGAAGAGTTATCAAAAAATGAGATGGCTGGTTAAAAACAAGGGGTGCACCATGAGGATTTCCTAGGAGGTATCCCATCCTAGTGCTACTCTCACTCAAGCACGCTTAGATGTGGAGTTTTGATGGGATCCAGCGCATTAGTGCTGGAATGGTTATTCCCGTAGTAATATAATCTCAAATTATAGTTATGTTGTCTCTGGTGGAGAGGTGATACTGATGAAATCTCATTCCAATGGATCATAGGGGATCAAAAAGGGGCGCAACACAAGAAATTCTAAGAAAATTCCCATCTTAGAATTACCCTCTCCCAAGCATGCTTTGCTGCGGAGTTCAGATGGGATATGAGGCCCTGATGCTAGTATGTTCTCACTCGTAGTAATATGGTCTCAATTTATAGTTATGCAGACTCTCATGGAGAACTGATAATTGTGTATCCTCATTTCAGTGGATCATAGGGGATCAGAAATGCATTATTAAGCTATCTATGCCAAGCCGATGCGCCTGTGCCACATCAAAGCTGTCTCCATCTTAGAAAAAAGCCTTTCAGAATGGGGTCATAATGTTAAAATATCGTCTTAGGAAGAATGTTATTGCTATTCCCGTGCGATCACATCATGAGACTATTCGGTCATCTTCGTGTGTCGGATGATGCAGATTTCTATGCTCGAGGCTCGACGAGTAACCAATGATAGTGGTTTGTAGGCCAAGGTGAAGAGCTATAAAAAAAATGGGATAGCTGGTTAAAAAAAGGGGTGCACCATGAGGACTTCTTAGGAGGTCACCCATCTTAGTTCTACTCTTTCCCAAGCAAGCTTAGCTGCAAAGATCTGATGGGATCTGGTGCACTGGTGCTGGAATGGTCGAACCTATAAAAATATGGTTTCAAATTATATTTATGTGGACTTTGGTGGAGAGGTGATATTGGTGCAACCACATTCCAGTGGACCATAGGAGATTGAAAATTCAGTATTCATCTACGTATGCCCGACCAATGTGCCTATGCCACATCTGTGATCTCTCTTTTTCCTAGAAAGCTTTTCAAGAATGGGGTAATAATACTAAAATGGAGTCCTGGAAAAAAGTTATTTCTTTTCTGATGCGGCAGCATCATGGGACCCGTTGGTTGCCTTTATGGGTCCCACGATGCATATTTCTTTGCTCAATGCACGACGAGCCAATACTAATAGTGGTTCGTAGGGTACGGTGAAGAGCTATGAAAAAAATGAAATGCATGGTTAAGAAAAAGGGGTGCAACATGAGGACTTTCAGGAGGTCACCCATCCTAGTACTTCCCTCACCCAAGCACACTTAAATGTAGAGCTCTGATAGGATCTGGTGCACTGGTGCTGGTATGGTCAAACTCGATGTAATATGGTCTCAAAATATAGTTTTGTATACTCTAGTGGGGACGTGATATTGATGCATCCTCATTTTAGTGGACCGTAGGGGCCAAAATACATTATTCAATTGCACATGCCCGGCTGATGCACCTGTGTCACATCAGCGTGCTCTCTATCCATAAAAAAGCTTTATGGAATGTGGTTATAATGCTAAAATGGAGTTCTGGGTGGAAAGTTATTGCTATTCCTATGTGGCCGTATAAGAGCAGTAAAAAAAACTAGATGGCAGGTTAAAAAGAAGAGGTACACCACGAGTACTTCCCAAAAGGTCACCCATCCTACTACTAATCACGCCCATGCACTCTTAACTGTGGTGTTCTGATGGGATCTAGTGCACTATTATTGTTATGGTCGAACCTATAAAAATATGGTCTCAATTTATAATTATGTGGACTTTGGTGGAGAGGTGATATTGGCACATCCCTATTCTAGTAGATCGTAGGGGATTGAAAATTCATTATTCAGCCACGCATGCCTAGCCCATGCACGTATGCCACATCGGTGCTCTCACCATCTCTAAAATTTTTTTTGGAATGAGGTCATAATACTAAAATGGAGTCTTGGGAAAAAAGTTATTTTTATTCTGGTGCGCTCACGTAATGGGACCCACCAGTCATCTTCTTGGGTCCCACAATACGGATTTCTTCACTTGAGGTAAGGCGAGTAAATACTGATAGTGGTTCATAGGCCGCAATGAAGAACTACAAAAAAAATTAGATGACTTATTAGTTAAAGTGGTGCAACATGAGGACTTCTAGGAACTCACCCATCCTAGTACAAACCTTGCCCAAGCACGCTTAACTACGGAGTTCTGATGGAATCTTGTGCAATGGTGTTGGTATGGTCAAACCAGTAGTAATAAGATCTTAAGTTTTAGTTATGTAGACTCCAGTTGAGAGGTAATATTGGCGCATCCTCATTCCAGTGGACTGAAAGTGATCAAAAATGCATTATTCAACTATGTATGCCCGATTGATGCTCCTGTGCCACACCGGCGATCTCCTTGTCCCCAAAAAAGCTTTCCGAAATGGGGTCATAATATTAAAACAATGCCCCGAGCAGAAACATATTTCTATTCCCGTGCAGCCTCATCATGGGACCCGCCAGTCGCCTTCATAGTTCACACGATGTAGATTTCATCGCTCGAGACATGGCGAGCCAACACTGATAGTGGTTTATAGGCTGTGGCAAAGAGCTGTCAAAATAATGAGATGGCTGGTTAAAAGAAAGGGGTGCACCATGAGGACTTCACAAGAGTCACCATCCTAGTACTACTCTCTCCCAAGCATGCTTAAATACAGAGTTCTGATGGGACTTGGTGCACTGATGTTGGTATGGTCGAACCCGTAGTAACATGGTCTCAAATTAGAGTTATATAGATTCTAATGGAGAAGTGATATAGGCGCATCCTCTTTCTAGTGGACCTTAGGGGATCAAAATGCATTATTCAACTACGCATGCCAGGCTGATGTGCTTGTGCTTCATCATAGCTTTCTCTATCTCAAAAAAAGCTTTCCAGAAAGGGGTCATAAAGCTAAAATAGAGTTATGGGTGGAAAGTTAATACTATTTCCATGCAGCCGCATCAAGGGACCCATCGGTGGCCTTCACTGGTCCCATGATGTTGATTTCTTCACTGGAGGCGTGGCTAGCCAATAGTGATAGTGGTTCATAGGCCGCAGCGAAGAGCTATCAGAAAAATGAGATGGCTGATTAAAAAGGGGTGCATCTTGAGGACTTTTTATGAGGTTACTCATCCTAATATTACTCTTGCCCAAGCATGCTTAAATGTAGAGTTCTGATGGGTTCTTGTGCACTGGTGCTTGTATGGTTAAACCCGTAGTAATATGATATAAAATTATAGTTATGTAGACTCCTGTGGAGAGGTGATATTGGCGTATCCTCATTCTAGTGAATCACAGGGGATCAAAAATGCATTATTCAGCTATGCATGCCTGACCGTTATGCCTGTACCACATCAGTGCTATCTTAATCTCAAAAAAGCTTTCCGAAAAGTGGTCATAATGCTGAAATGGACTCCTGGGCATAAAGTTATTGCAACTACCATACAACAACATCATGTGACCCGTCGGTCACCTTCTCGGGAACCACGATGCAAATTTCTTTGCTAGAGGTGCGGTGAGCAAACACTGATAGTGGTTTGTAGGCCATAGAAAAGAGTTTTCAAAAAATGTGATGACTGGTTAAAAAAAGGGGTGCACCATGAGGACTTCCCAAGAGGTCATCCATCCTAGTACTACTCTCGCCCAAGCACGCTTAATTACAAAATTCTGATGGGATCCAGTGCACTGGTGCTTTCCCATAGTATTATTGTCTCAAATTATATTTATGTAGACTTTGGTGGAGATGTGATATTGGTGCATCCGCATTTCATTAGACCGTAGGGAGAAATATTCATTATTTAACAATGCATGCCAGATTGATATGCACGTGCCACATCAACAATCTCTCTGTCTCCGAAAAAACTTTTTGAAATGGGGTCATAATGTTGAAATGGAGTCCTCGTCAAAAAGGTATTATTATTTCTATGGGGCTATGCCATGGGAACCACCGGTCGCCTTCATGGGTCCCACGATGTAGATTTCTTTGCTTAAGGCATGGTGAGCCAACATTGATAGTGGTTCATTGTCCATGATGAAGAGATACAAAAAAATTAGATGGCTGGTTAAAAAAAAGGAGTGCAACACAAGGACTTCCACGAGGTCACTCATCCTCATAATATCGATGCCTAAATAGATTTAATTATAGAGTTTAGATGGGATCTGAGGCATTGGTGTAAGTATGGTCATGCACATAGTAATATGATCTCAATTTATAGCTATGTAGACTTCCGTGGAGGGGTAATCTACGTGCAAACTCATTTTAGTGGACTGTAAGGGATCAAAAATGCATTATTAGGCTGTGCATGCCCGGGCGATGCGCCTCTGGCACATAAGCACTCTCTCTACCTCATAAAAAGCTTTCCAAAAATGGGTCATAATGCTGAAATAGAGTCATGGGCAGAAAGTTATTGCTATTCTGTGCGGCCACAGTACTGAGGACTTCACAGGCCCCACGATGTGGATTTCTTCGCTCGAGGTGCGGTGAGCCAACACTGATAATGGTTTGTATGCCATGGAAAAGACCTATTGAAAAACAGGGGTGCACCATAAGGACTTCCCAAGAGGTCACCCATCCTAGTACTACTCTTGTCAAAGCATGCTTAATTATAGAGTTCTGACAGCATCTGGTGCACTGGTGTTGGTACGGTTGAACCTGTAATATTATTTCATAGTATAGTTATGTAGACTCCGCTAAAGCAGTGATATTGGCGCATTAACATTCTAGTGGATGGTAGGGGATAAAAAATACAATATTAAGCTACGCATGCCCAGCCGATGTGGATGTGCCAAATCTTGCTCTCTTTATCTCTAAAAATACTTTACGGATAGGGGTCATAATGTTGAAATGGAGTCCTGGGAAAAACACTATTACTATTCCTTTACGGTCATGTCTTGAGACCCGTTAGTCACCTTTATGGGTCCTACGATGCCAATTTCTTTGCTCAAGGCGTGATAAGCCAACACTGCTAGTGTTTTGTAGGACTCAGCAAAGAGATGCAAAAAAAGAGATGGCTGGTTAAAAAAAAAATGGTGTAACATGAGGACTTCCAAGAGGTCACGCATCCTATTACTACCCTCGCCAAAGCATACTTAACTGTGGAGTTCAGATGGGATCCAAGGCACTAGTGCTAGTATGGTAGCACCCATCGTAATATGGTTTCGTTTTATAGTTATATAGACTCCTGTGGAAAGGTGAAATTTGCGCATCCTCATTTTAGTGGACTGTAAGGTATCGAAAATGCATTATTTATCTATGCATGCCCTTCCAATGTGCCTCTGGCACATCGGTGCTCTCTCTGGCTCAAAAAAAGCTTTCCAAAAAAAAAATGGTCATAATCCTGAAACAAAGTCCTAGGCAGAAAGTTATTGCTATTCCCGTGCGGTCGCATCATTGGACCCCCAATCACTTTCACGTGTTTCAAGATGCGAATTTCTTCGCTCAAGGTGTGGCGAGCAAACATTGATAGTGGTTCATAAGCCATGGTGAAGAGATGTCAAAAAATGAGATGGCTGGTTAAAAAAAGGGGTGCACCATGAGGATTTCCCAAGAGGTCACCCTTACTAATACTACTCTCACCCAAGCACGCTTACTTGTAGAGTTCTGATGGGATCCGGTGCATTAAAGACTTTATGGGTCCCATGATATGGATTTCATGTGCGGAGAGCCAACACTAATAGTTATTCGTACGCCGTGGTGAAGACCTGTCGAGAAAAAGGGGTGCACCATGAGAACTTCTAAGAGGTCGCCAATCCTAGTACTACTCTCACCCAAGAATGCTTAATTATAGAGCTCTGACGAGATCTGGTGAACTAGTGCTGGTATGGTCAAATCCGTAGTAATATGCTACCAAATTATAGTTATATAGACTATGGTAAAGAAGTGATATTGTCACATTCACATTCTAGTGGACTGCAGGGGATAAAAAATTCATTATTCAGTTATGCATGCCTGACCTATGGGCCTTTGCCATATCGGGGATCTCTCCATCTATAAAAAAGTTTTATGGATAGGGGTTATAATAATGAAATGGAGTTGTGGGAAAAAAGTTATTTCTATTCCCATGCGGTCACATCAAGGGACTTGCCAGTTACCTTCATGAGTTCCACGATGTGGATTTCTTTACTCGAGGCTCAATGAGCCAACACTGATAATGGTTTATAGGCCATGGAGAAGAGCTGTCAAAAGAATGAGATGGCTGGTGAAAAAAAGGGGTGCACCACAATAACTTCCAAGGAGGCCATCCATCCTAGTACCACTCTCGCACAAGCACGCTTAACTACGGAGTTCTGATGGGATCCAATGCACTGTTACAAGTATGGTCAAATTCATAGTAATATGGTCTCACATTATAGTTATGTAAACTCCAATGGAGAGGTGATATTGGCGCAACCTCATTCTATTAGATCATAAGGGATCAAAAATGCATTATTCAGTTATGCATGCCTGATTGATTCACTTGTGCCACATCGATTCTTTCTCTCAGACTCAAAAAAACCTTTCTAGAATGGGGTCTCAATGCTGAAATGGAGTATGGAGTGGAAAGTTATTGCTATTCCTGTACGGTCGCATCATGGGACCTGCTGGAAACCTTCATGGGTCCCACAAAATTGATTTCTTCACTCGAGACATGGTGAGCCAATATTGATAGTGGTTCGTAGGCCATAGCGAAGACCTGTAAAAAAAAAAGAGATGACTAGTTAAAAAAAGGGGTGCACCACGTGGACTTCTTAAGAGGTCACCCATCCTAGTACTACTCTCACCAAAGCACACTTAACTACGGAGTTTTGATGGGATCCGGTGCACTGTTGTTGGTATGGTGAAACTTGTAGTAATATGGTCTTAAATTATAGCTATGTAGACTTCAGTAGAGAGGTGATATTAGTGCATCCTCATTTTGGTGGACCGTAGGTGATTGAAAATGTATTCTTCAGCTACGCATACTTGGCCGATGTGCCTGTGCCACATTGGTGCTCTCTCCGTCTCTAAAAAAGCTTTCTAGAATGGGGTCAAAATATTGAAACAAAGTCCTAGGTAGAAAGTTATTTCTATTCTAGTGCAGCCGCATCATGGGACCTGCCAGCCGCCTTCACGAGTCCCACCATGCAAATTTATTCACTTGAGGCATGGTAAGCAAATAGTGATAGTTGTTCGTAGGCTGCGACGAAGAGCTACAAAAAAAATGAGATGGTTGGTTAACAAATATGGGTGCAACATGAGGACTTGTAAGAGGTCACCCATCCTAGTACTACCCTTGACCAAACACGCTTAACTGCAGAGTTCAGATGGGATGTGAGACACTGGTGCTAGTATGCTCCCGTAATGATTTGGTCTTAATTTATAGTTATGTGGAATCTTATGGAGAGGTGATATTGGCGCATCCTCATTTGAGTGGACCGTAGGGGATCAAATATGTGTTATTCGACTATGAATGCCTAACCAATTCACCTATGGCACATCAGTGCTCTCTCCACCTCATAAAAAGCTTTCCGAAAAGCATCATAATGCTAAAATAGAGTCTTGGGCTTAAATTATTGCTATTCCTGTGCGGCCGCATCACTGGACTCACCGGCTGACTTAACGGATCCCACAATATAGATTTCTTCAATCGGGTCACGGTGAACCAACACTGCTAGTGGTTTGTAGGCCATGGAAAAGAGCTTTCAAAAAAAAAAAAAGAGATGGCTGGTTAAAAAAAAGGTGTGCACTATGAAGCCTTCCCACGAGGTCAACCATCCTAGTACTACTTTCGGCCAAGTACGCTTAACTGCATAGTTCTGCTGGGATTTGGTGCACAGTTGATGGTATGGTTGCACTCGTAGTAATATGGTCTCAAATTATGGTTATGCAAACACCGATGGAGAGGTAATTTTGGTGCATTCTCATTACTGTGGACTGTAGAGGATAAAAAATGCAGTATTTGGTCGTGCATGCTTTGTCGATGTGCCATAGGCACATTGACGCTCACTTAGTCTCCAAAAAAAGCTTTCCAAAATTGGGTCAAATTATTGAAATAAACTCTTGGGTGGAAAGTCACTTCTATTTCTGTGTGACTACATCACTGAACCTGCTTATCGCCTTTGCGTGTCTCATGATGTAGATTTCTTTGCTCGAGCCGTGACGAGCCAATTGTGATAGTCGTTAGTAGGTCATGGAATAGAGCTATGGATAAAATGAAATGCCTGGTGAAAAAAAAATGTACATCACGAGGACTTCCAAGAGGTCATCCATCCTAGTACTACCCTCGCCCATGCATGCTTAACTGCAGAATTCAAATGGTATATGAGGCACTGGTGCTGGTATGGTCGCACCCATAATGATATGGTCTCAATTTTTTATTATGTAGACTCCTATGGAGAGGTGATATTAGTACATCCTCATTTCAGTGGACCGTAATGGATCGAAAATGTAATATTTTACTGTGCATGCCCGGCTAATGTGCCTATGGAACATTAGCGCTCTCTCCATCTCTGAAAAAGCTTTCCAAAAAGGGTTCATCTTGCTAAAACAAAGTTCTGGGCTTAAAGTTATTGCTATTATCGTACGACCACATCTCTAGACCCATCGGTCTCCTTTGTGAGTTCCACAAAACGGATTTCTTCACTCGGGTCTTGCCGAGCCAATATTGCTAGTGGTTCGTAGGCCATTGCGAAGAGCTTCAAAAAAAAAGAAGAGAAGGCAGCTTAAAAAAGGGTGCAATAAGAGGCCTTCTAACGAGGTCACCGATCCTAATACTACTCTCGATCAAGCACGCTTAATTGTGGAGTTTTGATGGAATCCGGTGCACTGATGTTAGTATGGCCACTAAAAGTACGAGATTGGTGAAGAAGGTGGGTGAATTGGTATTTTTTTAAAAAAAGAACAAAGCCTAAAATGGAGTTCTAACTTTTTTTTATAATTTTCAAAAAATACTTAACTAATTTAATGTGGAAGCTAGTGATTAAAAGAAGATTGCAATGGCAGTGATAAAATTTTAACTCACACAACAAAGTTTTAAAATAATATTCACACCAAGAAATTATAGCAATTTTAAGATGCAAAAAGAAAATAAAAAAGTGGTAAATGGAAAAAGCACGTGAAAAGATTTATAGTGGTTCAGTTACTTGACCTATGTCCACTCCTTGGAGTCCTCTATTTCAAAAATTTCACTAAGTAATTCTCCTTCTACCCTAACAGCAAGATGTAGAAGCCTTTACACAAACTAACTTTCACTTTCCCTGATGTGGCAGAGTACCAAATGCTATGTCACCCTCCCGGTGATGGCAGCAGGCATTCTCATTTTTCTCCCTCCTAGATAATCCAGAGAACCTTTAAGGACATTTACCTTGAAGGCTCTCCCCCTAGAGAACTCCCACAAGATTTACCTAGGCCACAGAAGGAGTAAGCGTGCAGCAAGCTTGGAGAAACTGTGTGATCCCCTCACACTCCTTTTCCCTCACAAGCTCACCTTCTCCTTCCTCTTAATAGCCCTAAATCACTTCAAGAAGCTCCCTCTGAAGAGTTCTCTTCCTTTATCACATTCCCCTCTCTTTTTTTAAAAGAAAAAAGAACTAATTAAATATTAGGCTCCAAGAAACACTAAGATTTTGAAATTAGTCATTTATGTTCGTACAATCGGGTTTCTAGTTGGTCAAGTCGTTGAATGATGTCATCGTGAGGGTAAGCAACTGTAGGTCTCTTTGTGGAGCAGTTCTTCTTGGTGGAGTAGGCTCTCTTGCTGGAACACACTCCCCTTTTTCATCAAAATTTGACTCATCATGTGCTTGGCCTTGATGAAACAAGTTATGAAAGGATGCATCTGGATAAAAAATAGGGACATTGTGTGGTTCTCCAGGATAGGTTAACTAGTATATGTGGTCAAGAATGTATCCTATGAGATGGTCGAGGGCTAAATTAAGTTTTTTGTGGGTGTTAGGTAGAAGAATTTGGGTCATGATCCAAACATAGTCAATAATTAAACCCGCTTCATCAAATCTAGTATTGGACATGATTAGATTGGTAATAACAGATAAGATTGGGGTCATGCGTATCCTATCTCCAGCTTTGGGTATTATAGATGTCCTAAGAATATGTTGGATGATGAGGGCATTTTGGGTTAAGGAATGGATAAGAGATTGGTGTTGGTTCAAAGAAACATTTCTAAGAACTAAATTGAAAGAAATCCAGTCAAATTCATGTTGCGGATCTGTTTTAATGGTTTATAATTTTGATGATAACAAACACTCTTATTTCTCTACGACTGCCTTATCTACTGATATTTCAGGTCCACACTATCAGAATGCAATTTGGAACCGGCTCAAGATTAGGTAGACTAGGTCTTAGTCAGTTTGTACCCTTTTTCCTTTCTTGAGTCTATTGTATTTAGTGTGGCTCCTGATGCTTTGTAACTTGAAAGATTCTCTAACTGTTTCC
This sequence comes from Dendrobium huoshanense, assembly GCA_016618105.1. Taxonomy (NCBI): domain Eukaryota; kingdom Viridiplantae; phylum Streptophyta; class Magnoliopsida; order Asparagales; family Orchidaceae; genus Dendrobium; species Dendrobium huoshanense. The sequence continues at coordinate 57,816,471 of CM028359.1, forward strand.
TAAAGGTTACTGTTTTTGGTAACATCGTCCGGGATGATTTTATATCGTCCTGGACGATCAGTTCAAAAGCAGAAACCCTAATTAGGGCATTCTCATTAAAGCAGCCGTCATTATACAAAAAACATCGTCCTGGACAATTTTGTATCGGCCAGGATGATAGGCTCAAAACAAAAAGAATCTTCCACCAAATCTCTTTAGGAATTACTTATTTTTGGACATCATCCAGGTGGATCATCCAGGACTATAAAATATCATGCAGGATGATCCAGAATAGTTTTTCCAAAATTTCTCTGGAATTTAAGGAAAGTAATTATGATTTGATTGCACGATCAAATCATCCTGGACGATCGCAAAATTATCCAGGCTGATACGCATGATGATTGGACATTAGACAGCTATTTTTCAGGGTGATGTTCAGGACGATATTCCACCATTTGTTCAGATCGTCCAGTATGATATATTATGTCCTGGACGATATGAAAAAACTTCTTCTGATCGTCTCAAATCGTCCCGGATGATTGGGTTTATTTTGCACTGATCGTACAAGATGATATTTTTATCATCTTGGACGATAAAGTTGGCAACTTGAATTAATGAGCTCGTTTTGAGATATTCTATTTAAGCTATGACATGACACTTTGTAAGTGTCTTTGGCAGCCATTGTAGCTTCGTTCTTTTGGGGAAAACTTGAAGAGAGAGCTTGAAAGGGAGTGAGGAAAGGGTGGAGTTTGAGAGAGGGAGAAGATCTTGTGAGGGGGGACTCATGGGAGTGTGGAGGGGACTCCACACGGTTGCTCCGGCAAGCTTACACCTGAATACCGTCGGATTCAAGACTTGTCTCGACGGAAGTTCACCAAAGAAGAAGATCTCTATGGTGTCAAAGGACCCGGCGACTCCGCCGCACAGGGGAAGGTGGAAGTGATTTTGTAAGGGCTTCTCCACCTAGCTATGGGGGCTAAAGGAGAGACACTTAGTTTAGTGCAATACTTGGAGGGTGCCTCCAAGGAGTGGACAAAGGTCAAGGTTTGATCGAACCACTATAAATCTGGTGTGTTCTTTTCTTATTATTGTTTCCGCATTTGATTTCTTTGTGGTGATTGTAATTATTGTGCTTTGTTTAACGGTATACTAATTCACCACTCTCTTTATTTAGCTTTGGGCCAGTTCATAAGAGCCTAACATCCCTAACGATCTTTCAATTAATTTGTTATGAAAGAGTGGGATCGAGGTTCTTCATTAGAAAGCCCGATATATTGAGCGAGGTCTACTTTGGTGATTTCTCTATTTTGATGATAGATATAGGAAGTGAGGGTCAAGTTGTCTATATTTATCCTTACATTGTCAAGGAACTCGTAAAGGAGCTTATAATTGAATGGAGAAGCCAGGGTGAGAAGAACCTAGAAGGTAGTGGAAGCAAATGAAAGTTTGTTAGGGATGTTAAGCCCTTATGAACTAATCCCGAGGCTAACCAGGGAAGGGGGGGGGGTGAATTAATATTTAAAAATTTCTCCAAGCAAAAAACATAAACACAACCAAACCAAGATTCACCACAAGAGAAATGAAGTGTGAAAATTAAATACAAAAGAATAATAAGAAAGAACACACCATATTTTATAGTGGTTCGGTCAACTTCACTTACGTCCACTCCCCGGAGCCTCTCTTTAAGGTATTGCACTAAACTCAGTGTCTCTCCTTTTTCCCCAAAAGCAAGGTGGAGAAGCCAAAACTCCTTTGCATCGATCTCGATGAGGCAAAGAACCCAACTCCTTTTACTTCCTCCTAAAGCAGACAGAGAATCCAACTCCTTTTGTTTCCTCCAGAAGTAGGCAGAGAATCCAACTCCTTTTGCTTCCTCCAGAAGTAGGCAGAGAACCTTAATCAGTTACTAAAGTAGACCTCTCTCGATCCTCAAAGAAACCAGGGATGACGACTGAAGAAGATGACTCGGATCCTTGCTTGGAGCAACCTTTATGAAACCCCTCACAAACTCTCTGTCATAAGATCCTCTCACTCTCTCCCTTGCTCTCCCTCTCCTCTTGGCTTTCTCAGGTCAGAACAACAGTAAAAGATCTCTTTAGAAAATAAGAGATCGTTTTAACAAGGGATCCTAAATTGCCCTAATTTGTAACTAATAGTCAAATATCATCCAGGACAATCGACCGATCATCCCATATGATTAGTTCAAATTTAGCTTAATCAGCCAGGATGATTTGAGAGAGTCTGGATGATTAAAAGGTTCCTTTATTCAGATCATCCAGTAATTATCCTATATGATTAGTTCAATTTGACAAATATCGTCTAGACCATCACCCTGGATGGATGTCTAGATGATGAAAAAGTAACTTAATTATCCAGGATAATCTTAAGATCGTCCGTGCAAATTAATACAAAATGTCACATATCGTTTAGAACATCGCCCTGGATGGAGCCATGCTTATTATGAATCATCCAAGAATAACTATGGTTTGCTAACTGATCATCCCGACCAATCCTACGATCTTCTAGGATGATATGATCGAGCAATCAATCCTTAAATGATTTCAATAATTACTAGATTAATTTAGGCATAATTATACTGCATCATCCAGGACGATGTCCTGGATGATGTCCAAAAGTAACACATGCCTAAATAGGTTGTGGCGGATGATTCTTTTTTATTTGAGCCTATCACCCCTGATGATGTTAATATCGTCAATGACAATTCATTTAATTGCGGCTGCCTTAACCAAGATGCCATAATTAGGGTTTCTATCTTTAATTGATCATCCAGGATAATTTTTGGATCGTCCCGGATAAGGTGATAAAAAAAAAAGAAAACTCTAAAATAGTCAGAAATTTTCCCTAAAGTGTGTGCGTGCAAGGTTACTTAGCATCAAGACCCACATTGTTACAAAGGACTCAAGAAAAGGTAAAAGACACTTGATGTACATTACAAGCAAACTCAATTCTAATCTACCCAATCTTGAGCTGGTTCAATTTGTAATTTGTTCTTGTGGACCTGAAATGTTAGTAAGCAAGGCAGTAAAAAAAAAATAGAAATATTTGCTATAATCAAAAATTTATTCCTGAAATCAGATTTGCAACATTAAAGAGGCTCATCTCCTCAAAGTTAAGGACAGCTTGATTTAGCATGCGATAGGGAGTGATCTTGCATGCTTTGAATTTAGGGTACACATCCTCATCCTTAGCAGACAAAAAATGATCGTCATGGCGATAAGAGGAAAAGGAGCTTCCCGGGATTATTAAGCCTTGTTTGCTTGAGCTCGCCATTGAGTAGAATCAAGTAAAGAAAAGTGGAGTGAGGAGAGGTTGAGTGAAATGAGCTTGTTTCCCCCTCATTTATAGAATTTTTGAGTGTTCGTACAGTGCAATCAAGTATTATACAATATGATTAAGCAAATATTTCATCTGGACAATCAGTTGGAAAATGGTGGTCAAATTGTATAGTACGATCGATATCATACACTATGATACAGAATTACGTTCATCCTAAGGAGTAATTAGTACGACCATTGACGAAAAGGTTCATACAGTATGAATAGCAATAATATCATACCGATCAAGTTTATATCATCCCAATCCTTTTGTACACATGGATTGTACAATACAAAAGAGTGACATTATATAGTATGAAGTGTAATTATATCGTACCAAACAATTTGAATGTATGGCTACATGTATTGTATAGTACAAAGAGTATCATACAGTATAATAGCCATATAAGAAATTGAATTAGTAACATTGGTTGAGTCGAGGGCTATGATATGTTTATTTTGTATATATCGTACAATACGAAGGTGAATCATACAGTATGATGGGAGCAAAAAATTGGTCATTTTTGGGGTTTTGTGAGGTGAGTGGGTGTCGATTAGGAAACCTTAGACCATTTTTTTTTTTGCAAATTTTTTTTGACTTTAGATCACACATGAATGTCTATGACACCTAGTTTTTTCCTCAAGGTGCTAAAGGTGTCATAGGTTAGTAGTTTTATGAATATATATGCCAATTGATATTCTATAGCTATATGGTGCAACTCTATGTCTCCTTTGGCTACATGATCTCTTATGAAGTGATTTCTAAAGTCTATATGTTTTGTTTGGATTTTTGGATTTACAAATTGCACTAGTGTTGTCATGCATGATTGGGATGGTTCCTAAGGGTAATCCAAGATCTTGAAGTTATTATTTCAACCATAGCACTTGTGTAATATAACTTCCTACTATTATATATTATGCCTCGGCCATGAAAAGGTCTAGTGAATTTTGCTTCCTATTAAACAAGGAAACTAAGGACTATCCTATGAATTGATAGGTGCTAGAGGTGAATTTCTTCTTTACCCTACATTTTACAAAATCAAAATTTGAGGACCCTAAGATTTCAAGGAGGTGTTGTGCCTAGGATACCATATTCCTAAGTTTGGGATGCTTAGTAGATATCTAAGGATTCTCTTGGCCCCAGTTAAGTGAGACCCTTTAAGATCAGCTTGGAATTGGATATCTTGGCCGTACACTCTAAATATTATGTCCAGTCTACTAGTAGTTAAATAGATGAGAGATCTAATTATTCCTTTATATTTTTGTCTAGTTAAATAATTTTGCTCTCTCATCATACTTATTTCAAACTCATTACTCATTATTATTTCGAATTCATCATGCAAGATTTTATTTGAAGATCCAAACAGAATGCCATATACATAAATTTGAATAATGAGAAATTCATCATTTACCCTTTGTAAAAAGAGGGTGGTGTCTATACTACCTTTAACAAATCCTCTAACTAGTAAAAATGAGTTAAGTCTTTCATACTAGGCTCTAGGTATTCGCTTTAACCCATATAGTGCCTTTTTTAACTTGAATACATGATTTGGAAATTGTGAGCTTTAAAATATGAGGGTTGCTCAATATAAATATTCTCTTTGATTACCCCATTTAATAAAGCACTCTTAACATACATTTGATATAATTTAAAACCCTTGAAACAAGTAAAGTTTAATAGCACCCTTATGGCTTCTAGTCTAGCTACTGGGACAAAGGTTTCTTCAAAGTCTATGCCCTCAATCTAGTTATACCCCCTGAAAGTTCGATGGGGATGTTAATCCCTATGAACTTAGTCCCAAACTAACCAAGAGGGGGGGTGAATTGGTATTTTAAAAATTTCTTTTAAAACAAAAAAATAAAATCACATAAACCAAATCACACCACAAAAAAGTGCGGAATTTAAAAGTGCGGAATCAAGAAAAAGAACACAGAAATTTATAGTAGTTCGGTCGACTCGACCTACGTCCACTCCTTGGAGGCACCCTCCAAGTATTGCACTACAAAAAAAGTGACTCTCCTTTATCCCCCACGGCTAGGTGGAGAAACCCTCACAAGAACCTCCTTTTTGCCACCCCGACAAGGCAGAGAACCTATCTCCTTTTGCTTCCTCCTGAAGCTGGCAGAGAACCAGAACCAAAAGCAAAACTCCTTACCTCTACCGACCCTTCCACGGACGAGAAACTCTAGACGAAGACGACGCAGAGAGATCCTTGAAGCAACCCTTGTGAAACCCCTCACAAGCTCCCCCTCACAAGATCCTCTCTCTCTCCTCTCTCTCTCTTTCTCTCCTCAAGGTCTTCTCAGGTCAAGGCAGCAGCCAAAGGTTTTTAAAAACGTTGAACAAGAGCTCTTAAATAGAAGAGCTTCAAAAGAGCTCATTAATTGCAAGTTGCCGACAATATCGTCCAGGCCGATATGGACATCGGCCTGGCCGATCAGTACAAATCAATGAAGATCGGCCAGAGCATAGCCCTGGATGCAAAACTGGACGATTGAAAATTAGCTTGATCGTCCAGGCCGATCTCACGATCGTTCTGGCCGATCAGTTCAAATCAGAGGAAAATCATCCTGACAATAGCCCTGGATACGGGCTGGCCGATATTGATCGTCCTGAAGTAACTTAAGATTTTTGACTAGATCGGCCGGGCCGATCTTACGATCGTCTAGGACGATCTGATCGTATCAATCATCCTTAATTACTACCTTGATTTCCTGAACAATTATGGCATAATTTGTGAATATCGTCCAGGCCGATCCGAGGATCGTCCTGGCCGATAATTTAAAGATACAGTATACCATACTTGTCTATGGCGGCTACTTCTTTCTTTTTTGAGCTTATCGTCCTGGACGATACACGTATCGTCCAAGATGATCTGTTAACGTCGGCTGCCTTAATTAAGAATCCTTAATTAGACTTTCTGTTTTAAGCTGATCGTCCAGGCCGATCAAAGAAATCGTCCTGGCCGATATGAGTAAAAATAGAAATTCTAAGTCTCTCAAGTGTGTGTGTGAAGGGTTACAAAGCATCGATCTCTTTGACTATTACAAGTGGACTCAAAAGGTAAAAAACAAAAGTACAGACTGACTCAACCCTAAACCTACGCATTCCTGAACTTGGCTCCTTTTTTGATTGTCCGATCTTTGATTCCTGAAAACTTAGAAGCAACAAGCTGTCCAAGAATAACAGTGTTTGTCAATCATCAAAACATAAGACATGAAAATAGATTTGCAACAATCTCCCCCTTTTTGATGATGGCAAAACACAAGTAGGAGACAAATAGATTCATTAGAAAAATAAAGTTACAACATCAACTTTTTCCTACCACACCCTATCCTACTCCCCCTTTTTGTCATCACAAAAAGAGAGTCCAGAAACAGCAGTAAAAAAAAAATCACGAAAGACTAACTACCAAAAAGACAAGAAACAATAACTCAAAGCACAAACTAAAAGAACGAGGGATCCTGATCATCAGATGGAGGAGGTGGAGGTGGCTGCTGAAAGTAACTGGCAAGGGTGGTAAACTGAGCATTGAACCAGGCGATGTCCTGGTCATACTGCTACTGCTGGTGAGTAAGAAAACTGTCAAATCGAGCTAAATCCTCAGCGCGGTGATGCTCGTAGCGGGCAATGTCCTCAGAGTGTTGCTGCTCCTAGGCAGCAACATATGCGTCAAACCGGGTCTCCCAACGATCAAATCTCTCAATCAACTGATCAACCGGTGAGTGTTGGTGGAGAGGAACAGGGTCAGGAAAGGGAGCTGGAGCGGGAGCCTCCTCCTCTCGAGCCCCCTGAGGTTCCTCAGGGTGGAGACGAGTACTGTGAAGGGTGCTGAAGGAATTGTTTGAGTAGAAGGGAGTTGGGAGGTTTGGTGGAATAGGATATTGAAGTTGGTATTTAGTTTCAAGAACATAGGCTATGAAGTGTCCTAAGGATAGATTTGGCTTTCTTCTGTGGCCTGGATCGCAAATTGTTGTTAGGTGATCAATGTAACGAAAAAATAGGTCCGCAGTGTTGAATTCCCTATGAGCCATGATATAGAAGGTAGTGAGGGAAAGTAGAGGGGTAATGTGGACTCGGTCGCCGGCTTTTGAAATGACGGAGGTGCGAAGGACATGTTGGATTGTCCTAGCATCTCTGACTAAAGAGCTAGTCTCTCCAATATGGTAACGGACATTGGTCTGGCGAAGAAAGTGATTTGTCGTGGACCAGTCAAAATCAGGGTCAGGGGCAATTATGTGCAGCTTATCTCCGGTGGTGGATAGCTGTAAAAGATCAACACAGTCCTGATATGTGATTTCGACAGGGCGTCGATTCACATAGGAGGACAGGGCTGGTGGAGTTGATGCGAAGGTTTGCATAAAATTCTAGAAGGAACTCAGAATTGAAAGGGAAAACAAGAGACAGAATGAAGCAAAGGGAAGTGTGAGCGAAGAGATCCATTACCGGGTAAGAGATGTGGACCGGATTGATAATTATGGAAACAGTAATTCCACATTCTTTATAACGATGATATGCGGCTTCATCTTCTGCTTCCCGGAAACGAGGGTCAACCCTTGCCCTCTAGGAACTTCCAGAGGTCTGACGGACGCGCTTCCCACCAGCCATTTGAGAGAACTTAAGGAAAAACACAAAGGAGAAAGGATGAAGAGTGAAAAATCATGGCTGGATCGGCCTGAATTTAAAGAAACGGCCATATCGTCCTGGCCGATCGCGGAATCGTCCAGGCCGATATGTGTCAATAATTACGTACAGGCCGATTGGTCAAAAAGGCAGTCCAATCGTCCGGCCGATCAGATATCGGCCAGGCCAATTAGACACAGGCTATCGGCCCGAGGAGTCAGTCCGGACGACCGTTGAAAAAGCAGATTGTCCGGGTCGATTAGGTGTATCGTCTAGGACGATGCACAATAATTGATCGTACCGGCCAAAGTTAAAACATTTTAAATGCTTGCCACGTGTATTGTCCAGGATGAACAGTGGATCGGCCCGGCCGATGGTCCAATAATGGATCGTCCGGGGCCGAATTTAAAGATCAAAATGTACTGACACGTGGATCGTTCGGGACGGTCCAGTGTATCGGCCAGGACGATGCACATAGAATGCATCGGCCAGAAAAATTTACTATCGACCAGAACTATCACCATGAGTTTGATCAAATCGTCCAGGATGATAATGTATCGTCCAAGACGATGAATTGCAGTAAGCACAGAAAAAAGGTCAGCAGATGGATTTTGGAAAGAATTTGTCATATCGGTCAGGACGATAGAAATATCGGCCAGGCCGATGTGACTTGAATTTGAAATCAAGAAAAGAATGGTGATGATCAAGACCCTCAAAAATAAAACAAAAGAAAAGACAGTCAAAGACACAAAAATAACACAATGAAAACCAACCACCAAAATTTTTTTTTTTTTTTTGTTTTTAAATTTTATATATATTTTTTTGTTTTATGGAGGCATCATATGAGAATTCTTTTCATGAATTTAAACTTTTAAAGTTTTTAGGAGATCAAGAGGTTTAACAAAATCCAATCAGAAGAAGATAAAAAAACTGATTCCATTTACCCTAGATCGGACATCCTTCAGGGTACAAAATTCTCTTAAAAACAACAGAGTCCTAACTCGAAATAACAAAAAAGGATAAGAAGATCCAATCAAGACTTGTTAACAACTAAAATATCTCATAAATAATAAACCAAAATAATTTTTCTCAATCATGGAAATTGAAATCAAATCTTTGAACGTATCACATAATCAATGAGTTTTCTAAGTTTTAAGAGTTTTACCAAAGAGATAATAGCTTGCATTTAGTGGGCTAATTTTATGCCTCTTGTCACTTTTATTGGCTCTTTGAGCATCTTTTGATTTTTGATACACTTTTGTGTATATAGCTTTCTTTTCAATTTGGCTTCATTGGCCTCTTTCCTTTTTAACTTTTGCAAGCTAAAAATTCTTTAATATACCCTTAAAAAAATACTTAGTTGTGAGTATATCCTCCAAATATTAGAGAATAGGAGCTCTCTCTCTAACATAGGGAAGAACAATCCACAACACAAAATCAAAATCACGTGATAACTGCAATGGTAAGATTTCAAAAGCTTGAATGATATCAAAGAATTTTGACTATTATGCATAAGATGTTTTAATGTAGCAAGATTTAGAAAGAGATCTAAAAAGCCATTGGTTAAACTGAGTTTAGACTTTTGTTTTATAGAAGAAAATCATGCCACTAAACAAAGTCAGAAGAAGGGAAAAACATCAACAGTTTACTCCCTTTAACCAATTTTAAAAAGCTAAATCCTATCTCCAAAAACTCCAATATTTAAAAGCTTGAGAAGTTTCATCATATGGAAGCCCAAAAAAAAGTAAAGACCAAAGTGAAAAAGCAAAAGCAAAAAAAAAAATAAGCAAACTAAAGACAACACAAAGTGAACACAAAAACTAAAAATAAAAGACATACAAAAACTAAAGATTTCAAGCAAGTGATAAAGCAACGAATTTAAGCAATTGAGCTGCAAGCCTCCTTATATTCAATTATCTTATGCTCCCACGAGGTCTTTGGTGAGAGCACTCCTGCAAAACTCAACAACAGTCAGTTTTAGGAACCCAAACAGATTTGGGCTCCTTCTTAGGAAATGTAGAGTGCAATGCAGATGTAGTATGCTTTGAATCATGCATCTTAGGTCTCCATACCCAATGTGTACTACGGTGAACTGTGCAAGTGTGTGAGATGTGTCCTAGCATGACAAAAGAAAAACATTGAACTCCAGGAAAAGGTTTTCTTAAATGGTTTGGGTAAAAATGCCTCTTCCTAGGTTCTGGCCTTTGATTAAAAGTTGGTGTCATCCTAGCTTTCTTACATGTTTCCAAATCATTTTGAATTCTCAAGTTAGTTCTTTTTAATGCATCATTCTCAATCCTCAAATTTTTCTCAATCTCTTTAGATTTCTTAAGATCATCATTAAGTGATGTGTGTGAAGCTTTTAATGCATTGCTTTTATCAACTAATTCCAAATGCTTCTTGTTTAATTCATCAAATTCATCAAGTAGAGCCATGTGATTTGAATCAATCGTTGCATGATCTTTGAGAAAAACTTCATGCTCTTTTTGTAGATTTGAATGTTCTAATTTTAGGCTAGCATGAGTTTTCTTAAGTTTTTTGTATGATGTATGGATTTTTTCACAGATTTCAAACAATTCATCATAGGTTGGTTTACATACCTCTTCCTCATCACTTTGATTTTCTCCCATGAAACACAAGTTTGTAGTCTCTTCCTCTGGTTCAGTCTCAGAGGAATCAGTACCAGATTCTGCCCAGAAGCCTCTTTGGATTTTCTTATTCTCCTTCCTAGACTTAGCTTTCTCCTCCCCTTTTTCCTTTTCTTTGCTTGAATGATTTTGAAGTGTAAGACAATCGGCTCTTACATGTCCAGGTTACCTGCATTCAAAACAAACAACATCAGAAGATCCTTTAATAGGTTTATGATCCTTACCTTTTCTTCAACTTTGATGATGCTTTTGTTTCTTCCTTAGAAAGCTTTTGAATTGCCTTGTGATGAAGGCAACTCCATCGCTTTCAGACCCGGAAGATTCAAAATCCGATTTGTGTGCCTTCAATGCAATTGTTTTCTCCTTTTTCTTCTCACCTGTATCAAGATTTCTTTGATTCACCCCTTGCTCGTAAGCAATGAGTGAGCCAAGCAAGTTATCAATAGAATAGGTGTTCAAATCTTTAGATTCAGTGATTGCAGTAATTTTTGCATCATAAGACGAAGGCAAGCATCTCAAAATCTTGTTAACTTTTTCATAGTTCGAAAGTTCTTTTCCTAGTGCATGCAATGAAGTAGCAATCTGAATAAACCTAGTGTACATGTCAGAAATCGATTCATGAGGTTTCATACAAAAAAGTTCGTAGTCATGCAAGAGAATGTTTAAACGGAATTGTTTAACTTCATTAGTGCCTTCATAAGTAATGCACAATTTATCCCAAATTTCTTTACCAGTTTTGCAAGTTGAAACACGTATGTAATCCTCAGATTTTAAAGCACAGAAAAAACAATTCAAACATTTCGTATTTAATTGAGCTAAATCTCGTTCATCAAAAGTCCATTCGGTAAAAGCAACTTCAGTTTTAAAACTGTTAATTTCACGAGAGGGTGGAGAATAACCTTCTTGAATAAGAATCCACATGCGATAATCAGTAGATTGTAAAAAAGTTGACATGCGAGTTTTCCAAAAATCAAAAGGTAGGTTATCGAACAGAGGAGGTCGGGTAATAGAATACCCTTCCGTAGTGTTGCGATTCCCAAAGTTAGACATGGATCAAATTCAAAAAGTTTTCAAACTTTAATTTTCAAATCAAGCTCTGATACCACTTGAAAGTTCGATGGGGATGTTAAGCCCTATGAACTTAGTCCCAAACTAACCAAGAGGGGGGTGAATTGGTATTTTAAAAACTTTTTTTTAAACAAAGAAATAAAATCACATAAACCAAATCACACCACAAAAAAGTGCGAAATTTAAAAGTGCGGAAGCAAGAAAAAGAACACAGAAATTTATAGTGGTTCGGTCGACTCGACCTACGTCCACTCCTTGGAGGCACCCTCCAAGTATTGCACTACAAAAAAAGTGACTCTCCTTTAGCCCCCACGGCTAGGTGGAGAAACCCTCACAAGAACCTCCTTTTTTCCACCCCGGCAAGGCAGAGAACCTATCTCCTTTTGCTTCCTCCTGAAGCTGGCAGAGAACCAGAACCAAAAGCAAAACTCCTTACCTCTACCGACCCTTCCATGGACGAGAAACTCTAGACGAAGACGACGCAGAGAGATCCTTGAAGCAACCCTTGTGAAACCCCTCACAAGCTCCCCCTCACAAGATCCTCTCTCTCTCCTCTCTCTCTCTTTCTCTCCTCAAGGTCTTCTCAGGTCAAGGCAGCAGCTAAAGATTTTTAAAAACGTTGAACAAGAGCTCTTAAATAGAAGAGCTTCAAAAGAGCTCATTAATTGCAAGTTGCCGACAATATCGTCCAGGCCGATATGGACATCGGCCTGGCCGATCAGTACAAATCAATGAAGATCGGCTAGAGCATAGCCCTGGATGCAAAACTGGACGATTGAAAATTAGCTTGATCGTCCAGACCGATCTCACGATCGTCCTGGCCGATCAGTTCAAATTAGAGGAAAATCGTCCTGACAATAGCCCTGGATACGGGCTGGTCGATATTGATCGTCCTGAAGTAACTTAAGGTTTTTGACTAGATCGGCCGGGCCGATCTTGCGATCGTCCAGGATGATCTGATCGTATCAATCATCCTTAATTACTCTCTTGATTTCCTGAACAATTATGGCATAATTTGTGAATATCGTCCAGGCCGATCCGAGGATCGTCCTGGCCGATAATTTAAAGATACAGTATACCATACTTGTCTATGGCGACTACTTCTTTCTGTTTTGAGCTTATCGTCCTGGCCGATACACGTATCGTCCAGGACGATCTGTTAACGTCGGCTGCCTTAATTAAGAATCCTTAATTAGACTTTCTGTTTTAAGCTGATCGTCCAGGCCGATCAAAGAAATCGTCCTGGCCGATATGAGTAAAAACAGAAATTCTAAGTCTCTCAAGTGTGTGTGTGAAGGGTTACAAAGCATCAGTCTCTTTGACTATTACAAGTGGACTTAAAAGGTAAAAAACAAAAGTACAGACTGACTCAACCCTAAACCTACGCATTCCTGAACTTGGCTCCTTTTTTGATTGTCTGATATTTGATTCCTGAAAAGTTAGAAGCAACAAGCTGTCCAAGAAAAGCAGTGTTTGTCAATCATCAAAACATAAGACATAAAAATAGATTTGCAACACCCCCTAACTACTAGTCTGGCCTTATTTCTTACTATGGTTCTTGAGTCATTCACCTTATTTTAATATACCCACTTTGTTCCCACTACATGATGCTCTTTAGGTCTCTTGACTAATTCGCATACATCATTTCTAGTAAAATGGTTACATTCTTCTTATATTACTAGGATTCAAAATTCATCTCCTAAGGCTTGATCTATACTCATGGGTTATATCATAGAGATATACACAGAAGGACTTACCTCCTTCCTAAGTCCGTGCCTAGTTCTCACACCTTCCAATGGGTCTCCTATGATTAATTCTTTAGGATGACTAGAAGAATATATATAATCTCTAGGCAATTCATCTCGAGGTTCTCCCTTTTCTCTTATGGTCATAGTTTCTACTCCCTGAATAGCCTCTACCTCATATTCTTCAAATTTAGGTTCAGAGGACTTATCCGATTCATTAAATACTATATGGGTGAACTCTTCTACTATTAGGTTTCTCGTATTAAAGATTATATAGACCTTACCTATAGATGAATAACCTAAGAAGACACCATCATCAGCCTTGGAATCAAATTTTCCTAAGGGATATTTTCTATTGATTAAGATAAAACATTTACAACCAAAGATATGCAAGTTTAAAAGGTTTGGTATCCGACCCTAAAGAAATTTATAGGTTGTTTTATTTAACTTCGACCTATTGTTTACCCTATTTAAAATATAACACACAATGTTTACTACTTCTGCCAAAAAATATATAGGAAGAGTATACTCAGCTAACGTTTCCCTAGTTCTTAAAAAACTTAGGATTTTCTAGAGAGAGAGTCCCAGATTTTCTAAAGAGAGAAAAACTTTCAATTTTTAAATTTTTGTCTCCCTCAAGTTTTACTTGCCACCAATGACGGTGGAGGGCCATCGTGCTCCACTCTTCGACACCACTGATGGTCGTCGGATATCATCCAACACTGCTCAGATTCCTCCTTGTCTAAGTAATGGGTCGTCTCCCCCTATTTTTGGTTATGCAAGGTTGGTGTTTGATCCTGAGTGTAAATCAAGGTTCAAAAGGGTTGGAGCCTTGGTAATAAATGAAGGAGAATATATTCAGCAGAAGAATCTATCGGAGTATACAGGAAAAGGTAAAAAGGTGCTCAATGAAGTCTCGGATGAAGCTATCAATTTTTCTGTTTTACAAAAAGGAATGAAAAATTTTCATCGTTCTTCTATTGGCGATTTTGATGTTATCGTATCTAAATCTGATATGATATTGACAAAGGCATTGATGTCGGCTACTTTTGGTGATGGTAATTCTTCCCCTATTTCTATAAATGTAAATGTTGAAAAGATCCCAATAATAAGGAATTCAGAAGAAGTGCAATAGTTTGCTATTGAACCGGGTAAGGTCCAGGAATGCATTTAAGCAAAATTAGGCAACTGCAACAAGGATCTGACAGTAGAAGGTCCTATTCAATATAGTAAGGTGACCACCAATGCATGGAATAATAAATCTAATTTTCAAAGTGATTGATTTTGATTATAGAGACTACTCAAATGAAGATGGTGTTGTTATGCTTAATAAGAAGAAGGAGTTAGAAAATTCTAACAGATTGAAGAAATCACTGGTTGTGAAGATTTTCGAAGAATTTGTGCCTTACCATGTAATAGGGATGGAGCTAAGGAGACAATGGAGTCAATTTGGCAAGTTTCACATTACTCTGCTTGGAGGAGGATGGGTCTTATGTGAAGACCCAAAGGCGCTTGAGTCAGTTCTCTCTAGTGGACCTTGGTATGTGAATGGGCATTTCATTGGTCTAGACAAGTGGTCTCCATCATTTCAGCCTACTTCTCTTAAAGGGTTAACGGCTCCTGTGTGGATTAGGATGCCAAACCTCCCCTTACAATGTTGGGATGGAGTGAATGTCTGTAGAATCGCTTCAATTGTTGGAACTCCGTATTTAGTTGATGAAAATATGTTTCAATGGGGGAGAATGGAGTTTGCCAGGATTTGAGTCAAGATCAAGCTTGAGAACAAGTTGCTTATAGGAGCATGGGTGCAAGGAGCTTCTGGTAAATTCTATCAGAAATTTGAGTACGAGAGGATTTCAAATTTTTGTTTTAGATGTGGCAAAATTGGGCATGTGAAGAGTAGCTATGCTGAGGCTGTAGTAGATAATAAGTCAGATGCTATTCAGTTAAAATTATCCAATGATGGATTGGCTGCATTAGAAAAGCAAATTCCAAATGGAAGGTCTACAAATGAAGAAGTAAATATGATTGATAATAAGACTTATGGTCTCTGGATTCATGTAGATTATAGGAGAAGAAGATTTAGAAGTCTGAAATTCAAGAATTCCTGGGTTAGACTAGGTTGGAAGGAGTCAAATAAGTCTTTGGGATCAAAAGAAAAGGAAAATTATGGCACTACGCAAAACATGAAGGAATCAGATAATGGTGCAGGAAATTAGAACGAAGGTATCATGATGAAATCCATCTCTCGGGTAGAAGTTCTGGAATAACATTCAAATTCTATTCCTCCTCAGAATAGGATGTATGATGAACCCATGGAAGAAGGAGTTGCTGCTTTCAGCTCTACAGGTAATCTCAACATTGCCAATCAATTTGATGTGTTAAATCAAATTTTTGAAGATATGGATCATCTGAACAATCAGGAGATGGAGTTTCCTAATGTCCTAGTGATTATAAATGAAGATGAAGTCATTGATAAGGAGGATGATAGTGAGACTATAGCTCAGTTGAATAATCCAGGGGATAGTTCAGCCATTACAAGGAAGAAAGGTTTGAAGCAACTTAAAGGTTTGGGGCCAATTAAATTGGTCTCAAGGAATACGAGGGGGGAAGGTGATCTGAAGGAGAATCTGGGGAAATCTTTCCCTACTAATCAATGAAATCATCCATAGGTTTCTGGAATTTTAGGGGAGCAAAAAAAAAAAAAAAAAGCTTCCCTATATTTAAAAGAGTTTACTAAGGAGTATGGAGTTTTCTTTCTTGGGTTACTTGAAACTAAGCTGGCTTCAATAGATGAAAGAGATGTAATACTGATAGGAATGGAATGGGACTTTTTTCATGTCCTAGCAGAAGGTTTATCCATTGGAATCATGGTGTTATGGAAGAAAAATATGGCTTCATTCAAAGTACTGTAATCTTCTTCACAATTTGTGGTTGGGGAGTTGGAGATGCTCAACAAAGGGAAGTGGAAGATCGCAATAGTATATGGAAGTAGGGACATATATAGTAGAAGGTCTCTTTGTGAAAGGTTGGAGTATCATGTGTCTAAGGAAGTCCCTATGATAATGGGTGGTGATTTTAATTGTTTGCTATCAAGGGAGGAGAAGAAGGGAGGAAGGGAGTTTGTTTATTCTCTTGGTCCTAAGGAGATGAAGTCCTTTATCACTTGTAATGATTTACATGAAGTGGAGAGAATCGGTCCTATGTTCACATGGTGTAATAACAAAAAGGAAGCTGAAAGGATACTAGAGAAGCTGGATATGTACCTTCTCAACTCTGCGGCTATGAACATGTCCTAACAGATGGTGGTGAGGCATCTGGCAAGGATCGCATCAGATCACAGTCCAATATTGCTGAATTTATTGGAGTTCAATAAAACAAGTAAGGATTAGATAAAGTTTGAAGAGGTGTGGGCTTCATATCCAGCCTCTTTGACCGTTATTAAGAAGGCATAGGGGAGAAAGGTTTGTGGCAATCTTCCTCATATTTTGAATCAAAAGACGAATATAGCATTAAAAGCATTATTTTATTGGAGTAAAGCCAAGTATAAGGAGCTAAATCAGTTAAAAGAGGAGCTAAAGAAACAAATCCTGGAATTACAAACTAAGGAAGCTGAAATCAGGTTTTTGAATGAAGAGGAAGATTGGCTACTCAATGTAAAAATAGATAATCTGAATTCTACCTTAGCTCATCTTTGTACATGGTGGAGGTAGTGAGACAAAGTGAAATGGCTGAAGGAAGGGGACTCAAACACTAGATTTTTTCATGCTTATGCCAGTGAAAGGAGGAATGTGAATTTTATTCATAAAATTAAGGATGACAATGGATTGATCGTGGAAGAGAATATTCAGGTAGAAAATGCTCTCAACAACTATTTCAAGGAAAAGTGGAAAGAAAGGGAGTGTTAATCAGTGGAATGGCCCAGACCGTGAAAGACATTAAGCGTAGAAGACTCTTTGGTACTTTATAGAGAGTTTGCGATTGAAGACATGGAAAAGGTGATCCAAGAACTGGGTCCAAACATTGCTCCGAGCAAAGATGGGATTTCTTATTCCTTCCTCAAGACATACTGGTCTATAATAAAGGTATATCTATGGAATGCAGTGGATCACTTCTTCAAAATAGGAATTATGTGCAAGGAGTGGAAAGAAATTATTATAGTGCTGATTCCTAAGGTAAAAAACCCTTTATCTCCTTCTAACTTTAGACCGATCAGCTTATGTAATTCAGTTTATAAGATAGCTACAAAGATGATCTTGAAAAGACTATTGCTTGTTGTTTATAAACTGGTTTTGGTAGAGCAAGTGGCATTCTTGAAAGGTAGATCACTATCGGATAATGTATTGGTAGCCCATGAAGTCTTCCACAAGTTTAGGTACTCTAAATCTTCCAAAGGATTAGTCTCTTTTAAAATGGACATGGAGCAAGCCTATGATTCCACGGGTTGGCCTACTTTAAGCGAAGCTTTGGAGTATTTTGATTTTCAAACCAATTTTTCTAATCTAATCATGGATTGTGTTTATAGCCCTTATTTTTCATTATCTATCAATGGGAACTTATCAAATTGGATTAAAGTAAGAGTGGATTTTGTCAAGGGTGTATGTTGTCTCCATTCTTGTTTATTTTATATGCTCAATTACTATCCAATGCATTCTATCAAAAGAAGGATTCGATTGGCACTCAAATTTTTACTAATGGGCCTTTGATTTCCCATTTACTTTATACCGATGATATTATCATTTTCTCGGAAGCTAGCATGAACATGGTTAAGGAGGTCAAAAGCACAATCATGGACTTTTATAGATGGACGGGCCAAAGTGTGAATTCAAAAAATCAGGAGTTCTTTTTGGAAAATCTGTCAAGAAAAGACGGAGGAGAAGGATTGCTAAAGTCATGGGCTTAAAGGAAATAAAAGAATTTTCATACCTGGGCATTAAAATGGCCTTGAGATGACTTGTCAAAGCTGATTTCCAATTTCTGTTGGATAAAGTTCTGAGCATGTTAAATGTATGGGGAGGGAAACTTATCTCTTTGGCCAAAAGAATAACTTTGGTCAAATCAGTGTTGATATCATTTCCCACATTCCATTCATCCCTTTCTTTGGTCCTCAGAAGTATTTTCAATAAAATTGATAATTTATGCATGAGCTTTATATGGAGCAAGAGTGATGGAAGGAATGGGATTCACTATGCAAGATGGGATTCACTTTGCAAACTGAAGAATCAAGGGGGACGTGGGTTAGTTCCCAGTTGAAAGAAAGATGGGCCATTGAGAGCAAAATTGGCTTGGAAATATTTTTAAGATCAAGATGCATTGATGTTTAAGATCCTATTCCCTAAATATGGCACATGTATGGATAGCAACTCTTTGGGTAATTCAGGTTTTGTAGATTGGAAACTTATAAGAAGTGGAGAGAAGTTCCTAAAACCAATTATCAAATGGAAAATTGCAAATGGGAAATATGTGAATGTCTTTAACGATAAGTGGTTATTGGATAAAATTTTTGACAAATGGCCAACATTTGTGAAAGCAATCCAGTGCTGTGAATGTACGGTGGATAGCTAGATCAGCAATGGGAACTAGAATGTAATGAAGTTAGAGGAATTATATGGTCCAGAACTTGTAAAATTAATTACTGGCATTCGTATTTCATATTAAGAGGAAGAAGATAAGCTGGAACTAATTGATATGATTCCAGGTAAATCAATTGCTGCAATGGCTACTGTGCATTTGAGAGATCAACCTTCAGACTCATATGAATAGGATTGGTTAAAAAAAATTAATCTAACTTCTAAAGTGGAGAACTTCTGGTGGAGACTTCTTCACAAGGCTATTCCTATGAATCACTTTCTATGCCATAGAAGATTACAAAGTATGGAGAGCTTCCCATGGGGGTGTGAGGAGGCTGAAGACATTGAACATTTAGTCACTAAATGCTGGAAATTAAGAGAAGCTATTCAACACTTAAGCAAATGGGGTGTTCAAATTCCTAGTTTCAATTCTTTTGAAACTTGTTGCATCTGGCTTCACAGCAAAAATCTATGGTTGATTTGTCACTTTTTTTAACTTGGTATATTTATTATGGAGAGCTAGGTATGAACTAGTTCATAATGGCAACCGATCTAGCTCTTGGGTGAAAGCAACCAATGCATTGAGTTATGTAGCGGTATCATTCATGTTAGCGGACATATGTGCTAACTATGCATTAGTTCATTCATTTGGGATGATTTAGTGTTGAATAAGATTCCTCCCAGTTTTACTAAAGTGTTAAAGGAGGAATCGAATGCCATTAGAATATAATCATTTTGTTTTTAATCAAAGCTTTTATGCTTTTTTCTTCAAAAAAAAAAAACTAACATTATCCTAGCAATTTTTACCAAAGTTCTATTCTTTCTCTCGGCTATCCCATTTTTCTGAGGGGTTCTAGGGTAGAGAAGCTATGCTCTATTCATATCTCTTGATAAAAGGATTCAATTCTTTATTTTTGAAACTCTCCACCATGATCATTATGGATTAATGAGATTTTGCATCCTAATTTCCATTGAATCCAAGTGGAGAAAGTTCTAATTTCCTTAAGTGACTCATTCTTATGTGCTAGGAATCTTACCCAAGTAAATTTAGAGAAGTCGTCTATAATCACAAATCCATATTTTTCCCACCTATGCTAGTTGTGCTAACGGGACCAAATAGGTCCATGTGGAGGATTTCCAGTGTCCTAGATGTATTCACATCCTTGATTGAATGAAATGATGATTTTACTTATTTTCTTAGTTGGTAGGCATCACATAGATGGTCTTTGGAGAAGTCTAACTTAGGTATGCCTCTAATTAGGTTTTTTTAAGTTATATTCCTAAATGTTTTCATGCTAGTATGACATATTCTCCTATGCCATAGCCAAGAATCATCCATTATTATTTTTAAACATAGTGAATTTGAATTTTCAATGCAGTTGAGATCTAACATTTAAATCTTATTTATTCATTTTCTTTCTAATACAAGTTTATCATTTAAACTAACCAAGAATTTTATCGGAGAGAAATTTTATGTCAAATCCTTTTTCACATAATTGACTAATGCCTAACAAATTATACTTTAAACCATCAACTAATAAAACATTTCCAATTAAAAAATTCTTGGAGTTTCTAATAATAGATGAGCCCACCACTTTTTTTGGTGGTGTTATCAACTAAAATCACTACCTCCAGGCTTGGTCTCCTGTGTAAAAAACTTCTTCATGTATCGAGCAGTCACTATCCAGATACCACATTCTCTCATTAGGTCTTTCATGAGAGCACCACTACAATGTCATTCAAAGGTTAGATTTGGGAACCCAAGTCAGTTTGGGTTCCTCCTTATGCTTGTATGAATGAGATGTATTCATGCTATACTGTGATGAATGTAATTAAGGTTTCTAAACTAGGTGTGTCCATTGGTGAATCATGTAAGTGTGGGTTATGTGACCTAGCATGCTACAAGAGAAGCACCAAACACTGGGAAATGGGTTCACTAACCTTTATGGGTGGTGATGCCTTTTCTTAAAATTGTGTGATGCATGTAATATCAGGGGGTTGCTCATTTGGGATAATGGGGATAATGGTTTATCATTTTCAAATGCTATTAGTTTTTCTTTCAATGCTTTATGTTTATATTCATAAGTTGCAACTTCCACTTTTACCTGATATTTATTGTTATCTATTTCCCATACAAGTTCATCTAATTACTTAAACTATTTTCCTAATTCAATATGCGATGTTTTCAAGAAATCATGTGCATAAGATAATTAAATATACTTCTTATTTAATGCATCAAACTCATTAAGCAGAGACATGTGATCTCTATCTAAATCAAAATGTTTTTTTAACTAAATTAGTATGCTCAATTTGTAAAGAACTAAATTCAACATTAAGATTAGCATGCATTTTATTTAACTTTCAATACAAATTATGGATTTTTTTAGAAATAATCAATAAATCTTCATATGAAAGTTAACATACCTTATCTTGATACGAGTGATCAAAATTATTATTATCCATCAGACAAAAAATTGTTACTTCCTCCTCTGCTTCTTCTTTTGATGATTCTAACGTAGAGTCAACCCAAAATGCCTTATGTGTCTTAAACTTCCCTTTCTTATATTTAGCTTCTCCTCACCCTTCTCCTTAGTTGGATGGATATTTACATTGGGGAAATCGGCTAAGAGGTGACCTAGTTTTCTACACTCAAAGAAAATTGTGTTAGATGAAACTTTATTATTCTTTGAGCTTTTACCTTTGTTCCAGTTGATGATGCATTTGTTTTATTTTCAAAAAATTCTTAAATTATCTGGTCATTAAGGCTATATCATCATCTTCCTCCACTACAGAACTTTTACTTTCTAAGTTGTTTGCTTTTAGAGCCACTAACCGCTCCTTATGCTTTTCTCATGTATCTTTTTTCCTTTGACTCACTCCTTGCTTGTAAGTAATGAGTGACCCAAACAAATTGTTAATTAAATAAATGTTTAAATTTTTGGACTCAGTAATTATAGTGATTTTTGCATAATAAGAACTTGGTAATCATCTCAAAATTTTATTGAATTTTTCAGAATTAGAAATCTCTGTACCTAGTGCATGCAAGGATGTCACTATCTGGGTGAACCTAGTGTACATGTCAGATATAGTTTCACTAGGCTTCATGTGGAAGAGTTTGTAGTAATACAATAAGATATTTAATCTAGACTATTTAACCTTACTAATTCCTTCATACATGATACACAGTCTATCCCAGAGCTCCTTAACAGTAGCACAGGTGGATACTTTCATATAGTCTTCTTATTTTAGTACACAAAAGAAATAATTCAAGCACTTTGCATTTAATTACGCTAGATCCTTATCCTTATTGCTCCATTCACTAAATGCTATTTGAATTTTAACATCATTTAAAAGTTTAAAAGGTGTACAAATATAGACATTCAAATTTTCCAAAAATCAAACGATATGTTGTCAAACAAGGGTGGACGAGTTATAAAATAACCCTCCATAGTATTATGGTTACCAAAATGTGCCATGATTGATTTTTCTAAGGTTTTCTAAAACACTATTTTTGAAACCCCACTCTAATACCAATTAAAAGTACGAGATTTGCCAAGAGTGGGGGTGAATTCATATTTTTTGAAATAAAGAACAAAGCCTAAACAAGTGTTCTAACTTTTTTTTTTGTAATTTTCAAAAAATAACTCAACTAATTTAAAGCGAAAGCTAAAGATTAAAACAAGATTGCAACAACGTTGACAAAATTTTAAATCATATAACAAAGTTCTAAAATAACATTCTCACTAAGAAGTTATAGCAATTGTAAGATGTAAAAAGAAAATAAAAAAGTGATAAATGGAAAAGCACACTAAATTATTTAGAGTGGTTCGATCACTTGACCTATGTCAACTCCCCGGAGTCCTCCACTCTAGAAATTTCACTACTTAAAAGTAATTCTCCTTCCGCCCCCATAGAAAGGTGGAGAAGCCATTACACAAACTCACTTTCACCTTCCCCGATGTGGAGTACCAAATGCTATATCACCCTCCTAGTGATGGCAACAAATATTCTCATTTTTCTCCCTCTTGGAGAAAGTAGAGGACCTTTACTGATGTTGACCTTGAAGGCCCCTATAGAGCTCCCATAAGATTTACCTGGGCCATAGGAGGAGAAAGCATGTAGCAAGCTTGGAGCAACCGTGTGATCCTCTCACACTTCTTCTCCCTCACAAACTCACATTCTCCTTCCTCTCACAAGCCGTAAACCCCTTCAAGAAGCTCTCTCTCTCATGAGTTCCCTTCCTTTATCACGTTCCTCTCTCTTTTTTTAAGACAAAAGTATTACTTAAATATCAGGCTCCAAGAAACCCTAAGATTTTCAATTTAGCCATTTATATTCATACAATACGATTAGTTCAAAATAGCTTTCATCCTGGTATGAAAGAGTACAAACAGGAAACTATTTTGAGCTGCATCGTATAGTATGATAAAAATATCATCTAGTATGATGTGGTAAACTTCTTTTGTTCATATAGGATGAATGCTGGGATGACCAAAATTCATTTATATTCATCATCCGATATGATTCAACTCATACAGTACGACTAGTTAAAATTTTCAAGTCATTTGGTATGATGTATACATCGTCCAGTATGATTACTTCAAAAATTATGGGATCATTCGGTACGATATCCAGGATGACCAAAAATAGCCTCGGTTCATCATATGGTATGAACCTGGTAGTACGGTCACCAGTTATTAATTAATTCTTGATTTAATTGACTAATCATGGTGGTTAATTTTAGCAAGTATTCAAATATTCATATAATATGATGTTATCGTACAATACGATTAATTCAAAATTCAACGATTTAAAAACTTTCTCAAACTAATCAGGTGGCTAGGAATTTGGATTGAAAATGATTCGTATATTTCAATGGAGATCGTACAATATGATTAGTTCATTGTAGATAGTCAATGAGAAATAGTGTTTCATACAGTATAATTTAAAATTGTACAACACAACCTATAAAAAAAACTTTTTCATTTAAAAAGAAACTCTCCCCCAGTGTGTGTGCATGGTTTTCAGTTTGCTTACACTTTTTATGGTCAGACTCAAGAAATAAAGAAGAAATAAAAAATAAAAAATATAAAGTTACAGACTCCTTCACATCTTATTATACCAAGTCTTGAGTCTTTTATTATCTTGAGCAGTATGTGATCTCCCTGAAATGTTAGTACTCATAGATAATAATAACATTCAAAATATTCAATAAATTTGTAAGATAATTCAATCAATATTATTTGATATCATAAAAATCTCAGACTAGGGGTCATAGACTACAACAGCCGCACCTGTAGTAATATGGTCTCAAATTATGGTTATGCAGAAGCCAGTAGAGAGGTGATTTTGGCGCACCCTCATTTTAGTGGACCTTAGGGGATAAAAAAATGTAGTATTCGGTCATGCTTACTTAGCCAATACACCTATTGCACATTGGTGTTCACTCCGTTTCCAAAAAAGAATTCTGGAATGAGGTCATAATATTGAAATGGACCCATGGGCATAAAGTTATTGCTATTCCTATGCGGTTGCATCATGGGAACCTTCAATCACCTTTGCGGGTTCTACAAAAAGGATTTCTACACTTGGGTTGCAGTGAGCCAACACTGCTAGTGGTTCATGGGCCATCGCAAAGTGCTTTCGAAAAAAATAGAAAGCTGGTTAAAAAACGGGTGCAACACGAGAACTTCCCATAAGGTCATCCATCTTAGTACTACTCTTGGACAAGCACACTTAACTACGAAGTTCTGATGGGATTCGATGCACTGGTGCTGGTATGGTCGCACCTGTAGTAATATGGTCTCAAATTATAGTTATGCAGATGCCGGTGGAGAGGTGATTTTGGCGCATCCTTATTCTGGTGGATCGTAGGGGGTTGAAAATGTAATATTCAGTAATACAGGCTCAACCGATGCTTCTATGACACATCCGTTCTCACTCTGTCTCCAAAAAATCTTTCTAGAATGGGGTCTTAATGCTGAAACTAACTATTCGGAAAAAAATTACTATTATTGCTGTGCGACCACATCATGGGACCCTATAGTCACCTTCGCGGGTCCCATGATATTGATTTCTTTGCTTGGGTCATGGCGAGCCAATACTACTAGTGGTTTATAGGCCGTGGCAAAGAACTCCCAAAAAAAAAAAGAGAAGACTGGTTAAAAAAAATTGGTGCAACATAAGAACTTCCCCAAGAGGTCACCCATCCTAGTACTACTTTTAACTACGCAGTTTTAATTGGATCTGATGCACTAGTGCTGGTATGGATGCACCTATAGTAACATGGTCTCAAATTATAGTTATGCATAAGCTGGTGGAGAGGTGATTTTGGCACATCATCATTTCAGTTGACCAAGGAGGATAAAAATGCAGTATTAGACCGCTCATGCTCGACCGATATGACTGTCGCACATCAACGCTCTCTCCATCTCAGAAAAGCTTTCTAAAAAGGGATCATAATGCCAAAATTGAGCCTTAGGTAGAAAGTTTTTTCTATTCCCGTGCAGGCGCATCACTGGACCTATGACACATCAGCGCTCACTCTATCTCCCAAAATGCTTCAGGGAATGGGATAATAACACTTAAACAAACTCCTAGGCGGAAAGTTATTGTTATTCCCGTGCGATTGCACCACGAGACATGACGGTCGACTTCACGGGTCCCATAATATTGATTTCTTCACTCTAGTCATGGCGAGCCAACACTGCTAGTAATTTATTGGTCGTGGCGAAGAGCTTCTAAAAAAAAGAGAAGATTGGTTAAAAAAAGGGGGAGTAACTTGAAAACTTATCATGAGGTCACCCATCCTAGTACTACTCTCGCCCAAGCATGCTTAACGGTGGAGTTCTGATGGAATCCGATGCACTGGTGTTGTTATGGACACACCCATAGTATTATGGTCTCAAATTATAGTTATGCAGACACTAGTAGAGAGGTGATTTTGGCGCATCCTCATTTTGATTGACCAAAGAGGATAAAAAATGTAGTATTTGGCCATGAATGTTTGGTCGATGTGCCTTTGGCACATCGGCGCTCACTTCATCTCTGAAAAAGCTTTCCAGAATGGGGTCATAATGCTGAAATAGACTCTTAGGCTGAAAGTTATTTCTATTCCCGTGCGGCAGCATCAAAGGGACCTGCAAGTCACCTTTGCGGGTCCCACGATGGTGATTTCCTTACTCGGGTCACGATGAGCCAACAATACTAGTGGTTTGTGGGCCGTGGCGAATTGCTTCTGAAATAAAATTGGAAGGCTGGTTAAAAGAAAGGGGAGCAACACGAGGACTTCCAAGGAGGTCACCCATCCTAATACTACTCTTGCCCAAGCACGCTTAAATGTGAAGTTCTAATTAGATTCAATGCACTGATCCTGATACAGTCACATGCGTAGTAATATGGTTTAAAATTATAGTTATACAGATGCTGGTGAAGAGGTGATTTTGGTTCTTCCTCATTATGGTTAACCGTAGAAGATCAAAAATATAATATTCGGCCATGAATGCTTGACCACTATGCCTATGGCACATCAGCATTCACTCCATCTCCTAGAAAGCTTTATGGAATGGGCTCATAATACTGAAATGAATTCATGGGTGGAAAGTTATTACTTTTTCCATATAGCCGCATCAAGGAACCGCCAGTCGTCTTCATGGGTCCCACAATTTAGATTTCTTTGCTCAGGTCACGACGAGCTAACACTGCTAGTTATTCATGCGAAGCCGCAAAGAGCTTCCAAAAAAAAAAAAAAAAAAACTAGTTAGATAAAAGGGGTGCAACACGACAACTTCCCACAAGGTCACCCATCATAGTACTACTCTAATCCAAACACACTTAATTATGGCGTTCTGATGGGATCCGGTGCACTAGTGCTAGTATGGTCACTCCCATCGTAATATGGTCTCAAATTATATTTATACAAATACCAGTAGAGAGGTTATTCTGATGCATTCTTGTTTTGGTGGATCTTAGGGGATTGAAATTGCAATTTTTGGCCACGCATGCTCGGCTGATATACCAATGCGCCTATGTTGCATCGGCGCTCATTCCATCACTGAAACAACTTTCTAGAATGGGATCATAATTCTAAAATGTACTCATGGGTGGAAAATTATTGCTATTCACATGTGGCTGGATGATGAAAGATTCTTTATTCAGGTCTTGCTGAACAACTATATCTAGTGGTCCGTTGTTCGTGGTAAAGAGATTCTAAAAAAAAAGAGAAGGATGGTAAAAAAATGGGCAAAATACGAGGACTACCAAAGAGCTCTCCCATCCTAGTACTACTCTCTCTCAAGCACGCTTAACTGCAAAATTCGAATGGAATCAAGTGCACTGGTGCTGATACGGTCATACACGTAGTAATATGGTCTAAAATTATAGCTCTTCAGACCCTGGGGTTGTAGTGATTTTGGCGAATCCTCATTTCGATGGACCATATGGGATCAAAAATACATTATTCGATTACACAACTATGGCACATCAACGCTCACTCCATCTCCAAAAAAGCAATAAAAAATGGAGTCATAATGCTGAAACATATTTGGGAGGAAAGTTATTTCTATTCCCATATGTCTATATCATAGGGCCCACCGGTCATCTTTGCAGGTCCCAGGATGTAGATTTCTTTGCTCAGGTCATGGCGAGCCAACATTGCTAGTGTTTCATAGGCAAAGAGATTCTGAAAAAAGGAGAATGCTGGTTAAAAAAAGGGGTGCAATAAGAGGTCATCCTAGGAGGTTACCCATTATAATACTACTCTCGCCTAAGCTTGGTTAACTACAGAGTTTTGATGGGATTCAGTGCACTGGTTCTGGTATGGTCACATGCATAATAATATGGTCTCAAATTATAGTTATGCATATGCTGGAAGAGAGATTATTTTGGCTCATCCTCATTCCGAGGGACCATAGGGGATCAAAAATGCTTTATTCGGCAATGCATGCCCAACCAATACTCCTAAGTCACATCGGCGCTCACTCCATCTTTGAAAATGCTTTTTGGAATGGGGTCATAATGCTGAAATGGACTCATGGGAAAGAAGTTATTTTTATTCCCGTATAGCCGCATCACAGGACTGGTAGTCATCTTCGCTGGTTCCACGATGTGGATTTCTATGTTCAAGTCTTGGTGAGCTAACACTACTAGTGAATCGTGAGCTATGGCGATGAGCTTTAAAAAAAAGAGAGATGACTTGTTAAAAAAAAAAGGGTGGAACACAAGTACTTCCCTAGGAGGTTACCCATCCTAATACTACTCTCACCCAAGCATGCTTAATAATGGAGTTCTAATGGGATATGGTGCACTAGTGCTGCTATGGTTGCACCCATAGTAATAAGGACTCAAATTATATTTATGCATACGCTAGTAGAGAGGCGATTTTGGCGCTTTCTCATTTCAGTGGACCATAAGGGATCAAAAATGTAGTAATCGATGGTGCAAGCTAGACCGATGTACCTATGAAATATCTACACTCACTCTGTCTCTGAAATAGCTTTCCAGAATGGGGTCATAATGCTGAAATATACTCATGGATGGAAAGTTGTTGCTATTCATATACGACTGCATCACGGGAACTGTCAGTCACCTTTGTGGGTACCACAATGCTAATTTCTTTGGTTCGCTGATGGCGAGCTATCTCTGTTAGTAGTTCGTGGACTATGGCGAAGAGCATTAGAAAAAACAAAGTGAAGGCTGGTTAAAAAAAAGATGCAACAAGAGGATTTCCCAGGAGGTCACCCATCCCAATACTACTCTCACCCAAGCATGCTTAACTACAGAGTGAAGGGATCCGATGCACTGATGCTATATAGTTGCACCCGTAATCATATAGTATCAAATTATAGTTATGCAGATGCCGAAGGAGAGGTGATTTTGGCACATCCTCATTTTGGTGGACCGTAGGGGATAAAAAATGCATTATTCTTTAGCACATGTCTAGCCGATGCGCCTATGGCACATCGTCGATCACTCCATCTCAGAAAAAGCTTTCCGGAATGGGGTCATAATGCTGAAATGGACTCCTGGGCAGAATGTTATTGCTATTCCCATGCGGTCGCATCACGGGACCCAACAATCTCCTTCATAGGTCCCACGATGCAGATTTCTTCACTCGAGTCGCGATCTAACACTGGTAAGGGTTTTCAGGCCATATCAAAGATCTTCCAAAAAAAAGATAAGGTTGGTTTAAAAAAATGGCGCAACATGAGGACATCATAGGAGATCACCCATCCTAGTACTACTGTTGTCCAAGAACGCTTAACTATGGAGTTTTGATTGAATTCGGAGCACTGGTGCTAGTATGGTCGCACCCGTAGTAATATGGTCTCAAATTATAGTTATGCAAATGCCGAAGGAGAGGGGATTTTGATGCATCCTCATTTCAGTGGTCTGTGGGGGATCAAAAATGCATTATTCGACCGGGCATGATAGGCTAATGCACCTATGGAACATCGGTGCTCACTGCGTCTCTAAAAAAACTTTCCATAATTTATCATAATACTGAAACAGACTCCTTGGTGGAAAGTTGTTGCTATTCCTGTGTGACTGCATCACGGGACTTACCGGTGACCTTCGTTCGGGTCATGGTAAGCCAACACTACTAATGGTTTGTGGGCCATGGCAAAGAGCTTCCAAAAACAAAATAGATAAGGCTTGTTAAAATAAGGGTACAACACGAGGACTTCTAAGGTGGTCACCCATCATAGTACCACTATCGCTCAAGCTCACTTAACTGCAGAATTCTGATGGGATCTGGTGCACGGGTGCTGGCATGGTTAAACTTATTATAATATGGTCTCAAATTATAGTAATGTAGATGTTGGGGGAGAGGCCGTTTTGGCGCATCCATGTTCCCATGGACCGCAGAGGATAAAAAATGTGTTATTTGTTCGTTTATGCCCAGTTGATGTGCCTATGTGTTGCAAATCTATTTTCATGACTTATATTTTGATGATTGAAAAATACTTTTGACTCTCTTGGACTGCCTGTTACTTCTAACTTTTCAGGAATCAAAGATCGGACGAATAAACGAAGCCAGTTCAAGATTGCATAGGTTTAGAGTTGAGTCAGTCTGTATTTTACTTTTTTCTCTTCTTGAGTCAGTTTGTAATGTTAAAGAGACTGATACTAAGTAACCTTACACACACACACACACACTTGAGAGTCTTAGAATCTCTGTTATTGCTCACATCGGCCTGGATGATACTTTGATCATCCTGGATGATCAAGTTTAAAATAGAGACTCTAATCAGAATTCTTAATTAAGACAGCCATCATTAACAAATTGTCCTGGACGATACGTGTATCGGCCAGGACAATAAGCTCAAAGCAGAAAGAAATTGCTGACATAAATAATTAAGGTATTCTATATTTTTGAAAATCGGCCAGGATTATCTTTGATCGTCCTGGACGATATTCACAATTATGCCTTAATTAATCAGACAAATCAAGGAAGTAATTAAGGATGATTGATACTATCACATCATCCTGGATGATCGCAGGATCGGCTAGGACGATCTATTCAAAAACCTTAGTTGCTCCTAGACGATTGGGATCGGCCAGTTTGAATTCAGGGTGGTGCTAAGGATGATTTTCCTCTGATTTGAATTGATCATCCTGGACGATCGTGAGATTGGCCTGGACGATCAAGCCAATTTTTAATTATATAGCTTGCATTCAGGGCGGTGCCCCGGCCAATCTCATGGGATTTGTACTGATCGGCCAGGACGATGTCAATATCATCCTGGACGATATAGTCGGCAACTTGCAATTAATGAGCTCCTTTGAAGCTCTTCTATTTAAGAGCTCTTGTTCAACATTTTTGAACATCTTTGTTGCTGCCTTGACCAGAGAAGACCTTGAGGAGAGAAAGAGAGAGAGAGAGAGAGAGAGAGAGAGAGAGAGAGAGAGAGAGAGAGAGAGAGAGAGAGAGAGAGAGAGAGAGAGAGAGAGAGAGAGAGAGAGGATCTTGTGAGGGGGAGCTTGTGAGGGGATTCATAAGGGTGCTTCAAGGATCACTCTGCTTCTTCTTCGTCTAGAGTTTCTCATCCGTGAAAGGGTCGGTAGAGGTAAGGTTTTTAGCAACGGATCATGGTTCTCTGCCAGCTTCAGGAGGAAGCAAAAAGAGATAAGTTCTCTGTCTTGCCATGGTGGCAAAAAGGACTTCTTTATGAGGGCTTCTCCGCCTAGTTGTGGGGGTTAAAGTAGAGACAAGTTTTGTAGTGCAATACTTGGAGGGTGCCTCCAAGGAGTGGACGTAGGTGAAGTTGACCGAACCACTATAAATTTCTGTGTTATTATTTTATTGCTTCTGCACTTTAATTTCCGCACTTATTTTTCTTGTGGTATGATTTTGTTTGTGATATTGCTTTTGTTGAAAGGAATTTTTTAAAATTCCAATTCACCCCCGTCTTGGTTAGCTTGGGACTAAGTTCATAGGGCTTAACATCACTAACGAACTTTCAAGTGGTATCAGAGCGGGATTCATAAATACTGAGTTTGAAAACTTTTTGAATTTAATCCATGGCTAACTTTGAGAATATAAATACTACTAAAGATTATTCAATTACACGACCTCCACTGTTTGATAATTTACCTTTTGATTTCTGGAAAACTCGCATGTCTACTTTTTTACAATCAACTTACTATCACATGTGGATGCTTATCAAAGAAGGTTATTATCCACCTTCTCGTGAAATTAATGGTGTTAAAACTGAAGTTACTTTTACTGAATGGACGTTCGATGAAAGAGATTTAAACCAATTGAATGCAAAATGTTTGAACTTTTTTTTTTCTGTGCTTTAAAATCTGAGGATTACATGCGTGTTTCCACTTGCAAAACTGGTAAAAAAAATTGGGATAGGTTATGTATCACTTATGAAGGAACCAATGAAGTGAAATAATCTGGTTTGAATATTCTCTTGCATGACTACAAATTTTTCGTATGAAACCATCTGAATCTGCTTCTGACATGTATACAAGATTTACTCAAATTGTTACTTCATTGCATGCCTTAGGAAGAGAACTTTCAAATTTTGAAAAAATAAACAAAATTTTGAGATGCTTGCCTTCATCTTTTGATGCTAAAATTACTACTATAACTGAATCTAAGGATTTGAACATGTATTCGATTGATAATTTACTTGGCTCACTCATTGCTTACGAGCAAGGAGTGAATCAAAGAAATCTTGATGTATGAGAGAAGAAGAAGGAGAAACAGTTGCACTGAAGGCACACAATTCAGATTCTGAAACTTTCGGGTCTAAAAGCGATGGAGTTGCCTTCATCACAAGGCAATTCAAAAGCTTTCTAAGGAAGAAGCAAAATCATCAGTGGGGAAAATGTAAGGATCATAAATATTCTAAAGGATCTTCTGATGTCGTTTGTTATGAATGCAGGAAGCCTGGACTTGTGAAAGCCGATTGTCCTACACTTCAACAACATCCAAGCAAAGAAAAGGAATAGGCGAGGATAAACCTAAGTTTAGGAAGGACAAGAAGAGAATCCAAAAGGCATTCTGGGTAGAATCTGGTACTGATTCCTCTGAGACTGAACCAGAGGAAGAGACTACAAACCTGTGCTTAATGGGGGAAGATCATTTTGAGCAAAGTGATGAGGATGAGATATGTAAACCAACCTATGATGAATTGTTTGGGATTTGTGAGAAAATCCATGCATCATACAAAAAACTTAAGAAGACTCATGCTAACTTAAAATTGGAACTTGTAAATTTGCAAAAAAGAGTATGAAGTTATTCTTAAAGATCATTTAACAATTGATTCTAATCACATGGCTCTTCTTGATGAATTTGATGATTTGAACAAAAAGCATTCATAATTAATTAATGAGCATGATGCATTAAAAGTTTCACACACATCACTTGAATCTGATTTCAAGAAATCTAAAGAGAAAGAAAAAAACTTGAGGGTTGAGAATGATGTTCTAAAAAACACAAACTTGAGAATTAAAAATGAATTAAACACACTTAAGAAAACTTGGATGACGCCTACTTTTGATCAAAATCCAAGACCTAGGAAGAGGCATTATAACTCAAACTATTTTAAAAATCCTTTTCCTGGAGTTAGATGCTTTTCTTGTGGCATGCTAGGACACATCTCACATACTTGCACTGTTCACCATAGCACACATTGGATGTAGAGACCTAAGGTACATGATTCACAACATACCACACCTACATTGTATTCTACTTTTTCTAAGAAGGCACCAAAACTAGGTTGGGTTCCTAAATCTGACTGTTGTTGAATTTTACAGGTGTGCTCTCACCAAAGACCTAATGGGAGCATAGGAAAATTGGACATATGGAGGCTCGCAGCTCAAAATTGCTTAAACTTCCTGCTTCA
Organism: Dendrobium huoshanense; assembly: GCA_016618105.1. Lineage (NCBI taxonomy): Eukaryota > Viridiplantae > Streptophyta > Magnoliopsida > Asparagales > Orchidaceae > Dendrobium > Dendrobium huoshanense. The sequence continues at coordinate 57,849,800 of CM028359.1, forward strand.
TAATTTCTTGAAATGTTCTTCTTTGATTAGTTTTGTGTTATTTCTGTTTTGTGCTAGCTTTGTGTTGTTCTATATTGCTTTGTTTTCGTTTTGTTTTTTTTTTTATGTTTGGTTTCCTATATGATTATTTTCTTAAGCTTTTAAATTTTGGAGTTTTAGAGATTATGTTTAGCATTTCTAAATCGGTTAAAGGGAGGAATACCGTTGAAGGTTTCCCTCCTTCTGACCTGGTTTAGTGGTATAATTTTCTTCTCTAAATAAAAGTCTAACTCATTTTAGCCAATGGTTTTTGAAACTAAGAATCTTTTTATCTTGCTACAAAAAATCTATCTTGTGCATAATATACAAAGTTCTTATATATCTCTCAAGTTAATTGAGATCTTGCCTTTGCACTGATCATATGAATTTTGGTTTTATTTTGTGGGTAGTTATTCCCTATGCTAGAGAGAGTGCTCTTATTCTCTAATATTCAGAAGATATACTCACAACTAAGAACTTCTTTTAAGAGTTTGCAAAAGAGAATTGATCTTGCAAAAGATAAAAAGGAAAGTGGCAAAGATGCCAAAATTGAAATAAAAAGTATGTACACAAATATGTATCAAAAATCAAAAGATGTTCAAATAGCCAATCAAAGATTCAAGAGGCATAAAATGAACCCACTAAAAAGCAAGCTATCCTCTCTTTTCAAAACTTTTAAAACTTAGAAGAACCTATGGGTTATGTGAGATCTTCAAAGGCTTGATTTCAAATTCCATGATTGAGAAAAATAACTTTGACATATTATTTATGAGATATTTTCTTTGTAAACAAGTTTTGAATGGATATTCCTTTTATCTTATTTAGTTATTCTGAGTTAGGCCTCTGTTTTTCAAAAGACAATTTATACCCTAAAAGATGTCTGATTTAGGGTTAACAGAATTGGATATTCTACCTTCTTCTGATTGAAATTTGTTAACCTATTTATCTCTTGAAACTCTAAAGTTTAAATTTTTTGAGAAATTCTCATATGAATTGCTTTGACAAAAAAAATAGAAAAATTAAAAAAAAAAACACAAAATATTTAGTTTCTTTTCAATTGGTTGTTTTTAGCCTTTTTTATCGCTGTTCTTTTTCTTTTCATCGATTTTTCTTTTGTTTTATTTTTGAGGGCTTTGATCAACACCATCCTTCATTGATTTTCAAATTCTAGTCACATCATCTTGGCCGATACTTTTATCGTCCTGAACGATAGGATAAATTCTCTTCAAATTTCTATCTGCTGAACTTTTCTATTCTTACTACAACTCTTTGTCCTGGATGATCCATTATCATCCTGGATGATCTGATCGAACTCTGTTGCAATCATGTTGATCATTTTGGCTGATATTATCTTCGTCCTGCCCGATGCATTTTATGTTCATCGTCCTGGCTGATACACTTGATCGTCCTGAATGATCTACATGTCGATCGTTTAAAAGCATTAAATTTGGCCCTGGACGATCCATTATTGGACAATCGTCCTGGCCGATCCATTGTTCATCCTGGATGATACACGTGGCACTGTTTTAAAACGTTTTAACTTTGGCCGGTACGATCAATTATTGTGCATCGTCCTGGATGATACAACTAATCGGCCCGGACGATTTGCTTTTTTAACAGTAGTCTGGCTTGACTCCTCGGAATGATCGCCTATGTCTAATCGTCCTGGCTGATATCTGTTTGGCCCAGCCGATCAGACTACCTTTTTGACCAATCGGCCTATACGTAATAACTGCACCAAATCATCCTGAACGATTCTGAGATCGTCATGGACGATTCTGAGATCGTCCTGGACGATTCGGCCATTTCTTTAAATTCAGGCCATTACAGCCATATTTCTTCACCTCACACTTCTTCTTCTCTTTTGATTTCGTACTAATTTCTTGCTATGGCATGTGGGAAGCGAGTCCGACAAGCTTCTGGAAGTTCTTCGAGGGCTAGGATTGACCCTCGTTTCAGGGAGGCAGAAGATGAAGCTGCTTACCATCGATATAAAGAATGTGGGATAACTGTTTTCAGAATCATCAATCCTATCCAATTTTCGTATCTGGTAATGGATCTCTTTGCTCACACTTCTCTTTGTTTCATTCTTTCTCTCACTATCCCCTTTCATACTGAGCTTCTTCGTGAATTCTTCGCAAATCTCCACATAAACATTACTTTCAAAGCCCTGACCTCCTATGTAAATCGACGCCCGGTCGAAATCACATACCAGGACTGTGTTGAACTTTTGCAACTATCTACCACCGGGGATAAGCTGCATATAATAGTCTCAGATCCTGACTTTGACTGGTCCACGAAAAATCATTTCCTTCGCCAGACCAATGCACCTTTTCATGTTGGAGAGACTAGCTCTTTAGTCAAAGATGCTAGGACAATCTAACTTGTCCTTCGCACCTCTATAATTCTAAAAGCTGGGGACATAATCCACATCACTCCTCTACTTTCTCTGACTACTTTTTACATCATGGCTCATAAAGCATTTAATTCTGCTAAATTAATTTTTTAGTACATTGATCATTTAACCACAATTCACGATCCAAGTCATAAGAGGAAACCCAATCTAGATTTAGGACACCTCATAGCCTATGTCCTTAAAACCAAATACCAACTTTAATATGTTGTTCCTCCCAACCTCCCAATTCTCTTCTACTCAAACAGCTCCTTCAATACCCTTCACAGTACTTGTCTCCACCCATGGGATGTGGAACCTCGTGGGGCTGAGGAGGAGGAGGCTCCTGGTCCCGCTCCTATTCCTAATCCTACTCCGCTTAGACAACACTCACAACTTGACCAGTTAGTGGAGAGGTTTAATCGTTGGGAGACCCATTTCGACGCTTACGTTGCTGCACAGGAGCAGTAACATTCTAAGGACTTGGCCCGCTACGAACAGCATCGCACAGAGGACTTAGCCCGTTTTGACAGCTACATTACTCACCAACAGCAGAAGTATAACCAGGACATCGCCTGGTTCAATGCTCAGTTTACTATGCTAGCAAGCTACTTTCACCAGGCTCCACCACCTCCACCACCTCCATCTGATGATTAAGATCCCTCATTTTTTAAGTTTTTTTTGTTTTCTGTTCTCTGTAGTTTGTCTTGTAGTTTGTTTTAGTTTATATTGTATTTTTTCCTTTTTCTTTTGTGTGTCTAGAACCCTCGTTTTGTGATGACAAAAGGGGAGTAGGAGGTGGTAGGAAAAGTTGGTGTGCTTGTAACTTTGAAATTTTAATGAACTGCTATTTTTACTGAGTTTTTCTTACTTGTGTTTGCCATCATCAAAAAGGGGGAGATTGTTGCAAATCTATTTTCATGACTTATGTTTTGATGATTGACAAACAATTTTGACTCTCTTGGACTGCCTGTTACTTCTAACTTTTCAGTAATCAAAGATCAGACGAACAAACAAAGCCAGTTCAAGATTGGGTAGGTTTAGGTTGAGTCAGTCTGTATTTTACTTTTTTCTCTTCTTGAGTCAGTTTGTAATGTCAAAGAGACTGATACTAAGTAATCCTACACACACACTTGAGAGTCTTAGAATCTCTGTTTTTTCTCACATCGGCCTGGACGATGCTTTGATCGTCCTGGATGATCGAGTTTAAAATAGAAACTCTAATTAGGATTCTTAATTAAGGCAGCCGTCATTAACAGATCATCCTGGATGATACGTGTATCGGCCATGATGATAAGCTCAAAGCAGAAAGAAATTGCCGCCATAAATAATTAAGGTATTCTGTATTTTTGGAAATCGGTGATCGTCCTGGATAATATTCATAATTATGCCTTAATTAATCAGATAAATTAAGGAAGTAATTAAGGATGATTGATATGATCACATCATCTTGGATGATCGCAGGATTGGCCAGGATGATCTATTCAAAAACCTTAGTTGCTTCTGGACGATCGGGATCGGCCAGCTTGAATTCAGGGCGGTGCTCAGGATGATTTTTCTTTGATTTGAACTGATCGGCCTGGACAATCGTGAGATCGGCATGGACGATCAAGCCAATTTTCAATCATCTAGCTTGTATTCAGAGCGGTGCCCCGGCCGATCTCATGGGATTTGTACTGATCGGCCAGGACGATGTCAATATCGTCCTAGACGATATAGTCGGCAACTTGCAATTAATGAGCTCCTTTGAAGCTCTTCTATTTAAGAGCTCTTGTTCAACATTTTTTGAACATCTTTGCTGCTTCCTTGACCTGAGAAGACCTTGAGAAAAGAAAGAGAGAGAGAGAGAGAGAGAGAGAGAGAGAGAGAGAGAGAGAGAGAGAGAGAGAGAGAGAGAGAGAGGATCTTGTGAGAGGGAGCTTGTGAGGGGATTCACAAGGGTGCTTCAAGGATCGCTCTGCTTCTTCTTCGTCTAGAGTTTCTCATCCGTGAAAGGGTTGGTAGAGGTAAGGTTTTTAGCAACGGATCATGGTTCTCTGCCAGCTTCAGGAGGAAGTAAAAGGAGATAGGTTCTTTGCCTTGTCGGGGTGGCAAAAAGGACTTCTTTGTGAGGGCTTCTCTGCCTAGCTATGGGGGCTAAAGGAGAGACACGTTTTGTAGTGCAATACTTGGAGGGTGCCTCCAAGGAGTGGAAGTAGGTCAAGTTGACCGAACTACTATAAATTTTTGTGTTATTGTTTTATTGCTTCCGCACTTTAATTTCCGCACTTATTTTTCTTGTGGTGGGATTTGGTTTGTGATATTTCTTTTGTTGAAAAGAATTTTTTAAAATACTAATTCACCCCTCCTCTTGGTTAGCTTTGGACTAAGTTCATAGGGCTTAACATCCCTAACGAACTTTCAATGGAATGGTTTCTTTTGATCCCTAGAGCCAAATCCCTTGCTATTCAACCTAAATTTCCTCCTAATTAAGCATTGATTTGATCCTGGCCATTGATTGAAGGTTTGGGGCCTTTAAAAATGAATTTTAGGGTTTCTTTTGAGCTCGCTTGCAATTATTCCCTTCCTAGCCCCTCTGAACATGAGAGCTTTGTCTAAGAGTTCTTCTGACTTCCCCCCCCATCTTCCCATGGCTATTCCCATCGCCCAAAACCCACCGGCGGTTATCTTCAGGCGAGATCAAGGCTAGATCCATCCAAAGCCTCAATCAAATCAATCCAAAGCTCGTTTGATTGTGGTTTCATTAAGAACTTGTACGAGGACAGTCTAATAGATCAACCGTGTAAAGACTTTAAAGATCAAACGGTGAAATTTCTCTAAAACCCTTAGAATAGGCCACAACACTTCGGGTTAAATAACTTTTGGATAAGTATGTTTTAGACCATGATATTGGTCACCCATTGATGCTCTTCATATATTCCATATACGTTTAAAATTTTGTTAAAATTCTTCAAGCCGTTTGAAAGAATGAGCTAAAAAATGTTTTAGGGTTTCGGTCCCATGCGAGCTTAGTCCATGCATTCCTCAGAACATTAATCTCATAATCAATGGTCCTAATGGAGTCAACCTGCAGTGCCTTCGAACCGTGCAGTCTCTATAGTCATTTTAATTCTTTTCTGGCTAGATCATTTCCCTCCATTCGAAATGGCGGATAATTTGGTCGGAACCCCGGGTTTACGTGGATAAGTGTCGCGGGATCGGAGGCGCGCCGCTAACAATCATTGGAAATGATTACGTGGTGGCGCAATCATTTCCAATGATTTTCACTATTTGATCGAGCCTATAGGAGCGTGCCACATAGCCCTAACCGCTAACCAACTTTTCTTTTTAAATTAACTTTAAACCTAATTTTTTTAAAATGTTTTTAAATTTTTTTTATAGTTAATATAAATTATTTTTAGAAATAATAAATTACATAATATATGTTATTATTTTCAAAAAAATTATTTTCATTAATTTAAAAATAATATTAGTAGTGTATTATTATTATTATTATTATTTAAAACTATTTTAATTACTCTTATTATTTTTAAATTATGATATGATTATTATTTTTTGTTTCTATTTATTATTTATTTTATTACTATTACTATTATTATTATTCTCTTTTAAAATTATTTTAAAATTATCTTTTTATTATTATTTTATTATAATTATTTTTTTTAATAATTATTCTACTATTATATGTTTATTTATTAAAACCAGTAAACCTTTATTTTATTTTCTTCCATTATTATTATTATGTTTTAATTTTAAAATTGTGTTTAATATTATTACTATTTTAAAATATTCTTAATTTTTTAATTAAATATTTTAACTATTAATTCATAAATTAATGAAGTATTTTTTAAATTCATGAAAATTAATGTTATTAAATTATTTTAAAATAAAAATTTTCAATATTTATTTTAACATAATTTAATAATTATTTTTAAATCGTAATTACTTTTAATTATTTTAAAAAATATGCTTTTGATGCCTATAGCTTGGAAAAATCATATATATTTCCTTTTAAATCGGAGTTCGGCACGCAATACCTCATTTTCTTTAGAAAAATGTATATTTTCATTAAAAACTAATTTTAGGTACCAAAACTTGTTGTTTTTTCATATTTCTATATTATTTAATTACTTGGCTATTTAAGTATTATTTAAATAATTATTTTCTTACTTATTTTGAAAATATTTTGAAACCCCTTTTAAACCTCCTTTGGTGGCCAATAGATCTCTCATATGCTTACATGAATTGAAGTATTTTGAATTATCTCTCTTTGACTTTAAAATTTATATATTTAATACCTACATGTATTTTAAAATGCTTTTAAATAATATATGTATTAAATCAGTCTAATTTTGAGAGATCTTCTTCTTGAAATTTTAAACATAGATTGCACACATGAATATCATTCATTGGGGGGAAGCATTAGTGGGTGGTTGAGTCTCAATCATTCAGTAATCGCTTCGATAAACATGCTTAGTCTTCTTCTTTTTACTCTATTTTGTATGTGTAAGATGTACGAGCACCTAACTTAGCTTCTCCTAGATCTAAAGACTTGGTGTGTTTATTTATTTGTGTACTCCCTGCATTTTTATCCCAAGGGTTTGTTCAAAACTTGATTTAAACCTATTCAACATAGCGGCACTTTAAGGACAATAATTAATGACCTGTCTAGTGAACTTAGAAAAATTCTATGTGCTAGGATAGATCCCTGATTGACCTGAAAAATTCATCATTTAAACTTAGTGATATCCCAAACCTTCTAGAACTTTTTAGGACTTTTTAGGACTCATAGACCCCTTAATTAACTAACACTAATTTACCTAATAATTAGGGCCTGATAGCTTCTAAAAATTTTAATAAATCCATTTCAACTCAAAACATTACAAACCATAGCTTAAACTATTTAATATTTGACCCTTAACCTTAAATAATTAGGGCTCATTAGTTGGACTTTAATCTGACCCTTAATTCAGATTTAATAAAAAATTATCTTTTTTCCCCTTTTAGAAAATTAAAATTTATTAAAAATTCCAATTTTTTCCAAACACTTGGGAATATCTTCTTAGGTCATTTCTGACCTTTAGGGGTGATTCCAATCAGTTTAGAGCTGATTTGGATCAAAACCATAAAATTACCCCTTATTAAATAATTTTAATAATTCCCTTAATTGCCCAAAACTTCTAAAATTCATAATTTTTCCTAGGAATATCCAAATCCAACAAACTCAAAGCCTATCTACTCATCTTAAGCTCTAATATTTACCTAAAATATTAGATCCCCCAAGCCTTGTCTATTTCTTATAGTGACCTTTTGGGCCCCCTTTGCTTAGTATATAGGTGGACCCTGGACCTCCTAAATTTCCCTAATTCAATTTAAACTTCAGTCATTCATACCCTAAGCATTAAAAGGAATCAACAAACTAAGTTAACTAAAATGGGTCCGAATTCGTTAATATTCAAACTCTAAATAAAGTTTCATTTTCAAACCTTCAACAAATATGAATCTTAGGTAACTTTGACTAATTATCCAGCTTAGGATTTATCCCAGCCACACAGGCCTTTTCACGTATGTAGCATGGTTTGATAGGGCACCACTTCTAGATAGGCTAGGCCGGTGTTTACTTCTTTGCTGTGTGCCAAGCTTTCCGTGATTTTACTGCATGTTATATAAATTGATGCTGTGTTTCCTTACTTTAACTTTACTTTGGGAATTTATTGTGCGCTAGATTTATGCTTAGGTTAGGATCAATATTTTTATAGTAATAATGTTTTCTATAGTTAGTAATGCTCATACAGTGCTAAATAAAAAGGGGGATATTTATCATGTTTTAAATACTAATGATATTTTGTGCAGGTGCTTAAGAATTTGCTCAGCCCCCCTAAATAAATGAGGGCTAAGAATTATAAAATAATAATTGCTACAGGTGCTCCAGAGACTACTTAGCCCTCAAAATAATTAAGAGCATGGCCAAGTGTGGCTGGCTTGAGTTTTTTTGTTTTATTTTTCATATAAACTACTTGAGATATTATAACTGCTTGGAAATTTTTATGAGGATAACCTTGTAAGAGAGTCTAAAATTTATTGCTTTTCAATAATATAAAATATTTGAAATATTGATGTGAGTTGTGAAAGTATCTTTGAGTTGGGATATCCTTATACAACTCGAATTCCAAAAGAAGAAGGCATCCTCAAAAGGGAGAGTATTCTTCCATTTGGAAAGTCAAGTTCAAATGGCTTTTAGATATCCAAAAAGAAAAGGTAAATACCTCTCTAAGGGGAGATTGTCTCTTTATTTGGATATTAAGGCCATGACGAATCCAAGGAGCCTAAGGAGGAGAGATCCAAGGAGTCAAAGGAGAGGAAATCCAAGAAGACTAAAGAGCTGAAGAACCAATATCCCACTCAAAGTCATTTGCATCATTCTTAGGCTTAGAAATCCAGGTTGTTGGTAGTGGTGCCCGACCACTTTATTTTCTGCAGACCCTAGTTTATAATTAAGGGTAGTTAGTCTATAGACATTTATTAATTAGTTTAATTATTTTGATGTGTTTTAGTTATAAATGTTTGTCTTTAGGGTTTCTTATTTTTCTTAATTTATTGGTGATTTACATGCCACTTTTGTTTTATCCTGGATCTCATTAGGCTCTCTAAGAACTAAAAATTTTGTTTACTCATAACTAAAATTTAATATTTAAGGTTTAAATAATTTAGAAATCTAACAACCTAGGAAACTATCAGAATCATCCAGGGTCGTATGCATATAAATGCATTCTTCTCTCTCTTTCTAAAGAGATACTTCCCCACCTACGGGTAGAGTCTGAAAAATTTGGCCTATGAGGATGAATTGTTGGACCTGGAGAAGTTTAGTCTTCTTCTAAAAATTATTTTTATATAAGCCTATTTTTAAAATCTTATGCATATCTTATTTGGACTTCAACCATTATGCATTGTATTGGAAACTAATTTAATTAAATATTAATTATATTAGCTCTAGAACCATTTACCCAACATAAGTATAAGACCACTTAGGAGCTCTCTAAATTCAGCCTTAACCACCCATCTTTCTTTTATAAAAGATTGGAAAACATAGTTTAAAATCGATTAGGTGGTTAGCTGGCTCCCCAATCTAGGCCATGGTAAGTCCAAGTTTTGGATTGCATTAGTTAGGACATGGGTGTCAGTGTTGTACATAGAACACTAATCCCAATTTAGATTTAGAATTTAAGGCTACTACATTCGGTCTCGTAGTATGCCTAAATAGTGGGTAAGTCCCTTCTCTTCGGGGACTATAAATCTTACTTATCTATGTCACATGGATAATGCCACTTCTATCCTTCTCTCATAAATTTTTTGAGTGCTTGACTTTCTTTTCTCCAGCTTCTCCTTAGCGCCTTAGTCCCTCCGAATGCTGGTATGAACCACTTGTATTGACTAAGCCAATTGAACCTTTCTTTTCTTTTAAGTAGGACTTCATAATCTTAGCCCTTGTGTCAATCCCATTTTTTAAAGGATAATATAGGATCCTTAATTGAGAGTCTTCATGGGCTCCGGCCTAAGATGTAATTAACCACAGGGGCTTGCGCTCGTGGGAAACTAAATTTCACCATCTAATAAACCCCACTTTAAGCTGATATATCGGGTGGGGTAAACCCGTTGTTTTGATCAGGTCGTATATATTACTACCCATCAGGGTATGCTGGTGAAAACCACTATCCTCAATGGTTAATCACTTGTGCGATCTAATCTGCCCTTCCATTGGCCCATTTATGAGGAGCGTGGAGGCTTGTGATCATCTCTATCCCTCGAGGTGATGCGATCGTATACCCCTCTACACTCTGGTAGTGTAGCGGTGTCCTTTCGGAGGTCCACAGATTTTTGATAACCACGGTGGGACCTGTTTCTCTCTCCATCTTTGGATCATATATTATTCTTTCTTGTGTGTAATCTATGATTGGTACTCCTTAGATTAGGTTTGAGCTACTCTTAGTTAGGATCCCTTTCTTAATTAGGTTCCCTTCTTAGCTAGGGTTTTCCCCTAGCTATGGTCCCATTCTTTTCAGCCTTCTAGGTCATTTCATACCTTATAAAATTATCATCTTTTTTCAACTCTTACTAATCTTTTCATTTCTTTATTTTTTTAACAGTAGTGTCATGGCTTCTCAAGCTTCTTCTGTGACTTTTTACTTTGGCTCGGACGTACAAGTGACTCTCCTTGAGTCCTTATTAGCTTGTCCCCCTGTTGAATGGCCCACTTTTTGTTCCTTCATTGACTCGGCTTTTCACATTCTTAGTGAGCCTACCCCGGCTGAGGCTACTACATTCTCACCTCCTTAGAGGAGAGTACGTGCAGCCATATTCCCTTTCGGATGACCAGTGGCTTGCCAGATAGCCCGGGCACCCGTTTATCATGCTCCCCTTCTTGCGCAGCTTGTACGCCCTGTGGTTAGGCAGCCAGTGATTGGACACTTCTAGTTCCTCCTACTCGTTCAGTGGTTAGGAGACCTATACCTATTGCACCTGTTGTGCGAGCTACTCTGGACCCTCCATTGTTTCTGTCATTCCGGTTGAGGTAGCTCGAGTTTGGGTTCCCCCTCCTCCTTCTTATAGGAAGTGGGGTACCCAGACTAAGGCTCCTTCTATGTTCACTCAGCTCTCTCAACTTGAGACTATCGGGTAAACCCTGACACTTCTTGTAGTTCCAGTTCCCCCGATCACCCAGGCAGTGGGTATCGATGTTCTTTCATCCTCCACCTCTGTCCTTGGGAGAAGGGCCCAAAGGAATAGAAATAGGAGACTGAGATTGGCTGCATCTAAAGCAAATAGACTGAGGAAGGCAAAGATAGTGGCTCACTATAAGCCTGTTTAGAGGACAGTGGTCCCCATATAGTGGGAGCCATGACCAGTGTCAGTACCGCCTACCCCAACAGTTGCAGTAGCTCTTGAGATAGAAGAGTTAAAGGGAGGACGCTTCTCTCCACTAGTACACAGTGGTAATGAGGAAAATGTTGCTCACATTATGGCAACCCATTCTACTGCCACTACTTTGCCTTGAGCTAGTTCCCTATGGACGATGCTGCTCGAACCTTCTCTCAGAGGACTCGAAGTATCATCCACCTAGCGCGAGGTTGAGGGCCAATTAGTTGAGAGAGGTTACTCTACCAGATCTCTTACGCATCCTTCCATTTACAGAGACAAACCTTGAGACAGTGGTACAAGTGGTAGAGAGGATTGTCACCTAGGCATCCTATTACTTCAGGTCCAATAGTCCAACCACAATTATTTGCCCCTAGAGTTGGATGGCCCCCATGTTGTCAAAGATTATGATAGAGGTTAGAGTCTACCAAAGATCAGGTCTTTTTGGTTATTAGAGCCCCCGAGGGAGCAGTTGCACCTTCTAGGTCCCACTATAATATGTGGGTTTAGAGATGATGACAGACAAACAACCCTATCAAGGCAGTACAATAGATAGAGGCAATTGAGTAGTTAGAGTCAGTTGTTCCTTCCAGGTTTGAGAGGTTTCTAATGGTTTGTGATGTAGATGTTGTAGCTTCCCTTGAGGGTTCATCAAGTCCACACATAGAGACACTTCATTAGACCTTCACCGAGGTGGATTTGCTTGAGGATGAGTTAGGCGAGGACTTACCAGTACATAGAGTTTATGTGGTTACTCGTAAATGTCACTCGAATGAGCAGAGATAGCCCGAGGATGAGGATGAGTAGGGAGACCTCGAGGCAGGAGGATCTTCGTGATCAGTAGCTATGGATGCCACAATCTTGCAATTACAGGCTCAGATGGCTGAGATAGCCAAGGCCATCGCAATGATGACTGTCCAATTGATAGTTTTGGGGGCTACACCCCAAATGATGGGGGTAGGTACTCCTACCATATCCAAAGATGATCCAGTAGTACCACCACTAGTGCCAAGACAACCTATAGTAGCAACCACTCCAGTCTAGAGTCCTCCAGTATAATTATCAATAATACAGATTTAGGATTTTATAGCCAAAAAGGTTGAGCAGGTGATTTCCTCCAGGAAGGTTAGAGAGGTTGTTAGTAGAGGAAGACCCTACCCGATGGAGTATGAGAGGGAGCCCTACCCCCTGGTTTCATTCCCTCACATTTTAGAGTTTTTGATGGGTTTGGGAACCTGAGGTAGCACATGGCTCAGTACTGGCCTATGTGTTGCAATATAGGGGGAACAAGGCACTGATGTTATGACTCTTTATTAGCAGCATAGTTGGGGTAGCCTTTGTTTGGTATACTGACCTCCCCAATGACTCAGTCCGGACCTTTGCAGAGTTAGAGTAGATTTTTATTTAGATATTTGTTAGTGCGGAGCACCGGGTCATAGTTGGAGAATTAGTTGTGACTAGAAAGTGACCCCGAGAGAGTCTCCCATATTATATAGTCAGATGGAGGAACCTTAGCCTGTCGTGTAGCCTCAGTTATAGGAGCAGCATGCAGTGTTGATCATATTAAAGAATATTGATGGTCCCATAGCACCCTACCTTTAGGGTTTCAGCATTAGAACCTTACAGAAGTTACTGATGAATGTTATTAGCTTATAGGACAGCATACCTGATGGAGTCCCTCTTAAAGCTGAGAGTCAGCCTTCTCACAGACCTCAGTGGTAGGAGTCTTCAGGAATATCTCCTCCTAGGAGAGGGGAGGTACATAGTACTCTTCGGACACTAGATAAGGGAAAAAGGCCCACAGTCAGTTCAGTGCCTCCACATTAATCATACTCACCCGGCAGCATAGTCCACGCCTTTCTGTAGGACTCTAGAGGGCCAACAGTACCTACAAGAAAAGCTTAGCAAGGAATACCCTTTCAAAAGGGAGAGTGTGAGGAAGATCTTCAAGTTCGTGGTTAAGAAAAATATCGTGACATTCCCAAATAATAATAGAGTGGAGAAGGAGGGACATACAGACCACCCACTCTATTTCCCTTACCACAAACATATTGGGTATATTTTGGTGGACAACTATGTGTTCAAGAATAATGTTGAGAGGCTCATGTCTAGTGGGAAGATTCATCATCATGAAAGTGACCTGGTGTAGCTTCAGAGCTGAAAGTGATCTGGTGCAGCTTCAGGGCTAGACCACGTAGACGGTTTAAATGATCTATAATTCCAGGCGCAGTTCTAATCGTAGTTCCAGTCAGGGTAGTAGTAGCAGGTCACCTAGAGTTTCTGAGGGAGAGTGGCAGCTAGTACTCTCTTGGAAGATAAAGAAGATAATCAACTGGGCAGTTTATAGTTCAGATGAAGTTGAGAGGAGACCTCCCCAAGCCGATTCGATAGTTACCACTCCACCTACTATGCCAGCATCTCCTTTTTTTTCTTCTTCTGTTGTAGTGCCTACTGAGTATATTTCTTTTTTTGCTTCTTCTCTTATATGTACTCAAAAGATGTATGAAAGAGAAAACCTTGTTGTAACTTCAGAAGGTAAGATAGGGTTCCTTCCAGCACTTATGCTGAAGGACTTTTTTCTCCTTTCTATTGATGATGAAATAATAGAAGTAGGTGATTTTAGATATTTTTAGTTGTCTATTCCTACTTTTACTTTTGTTTCTTCTAGTAATCGCTCTTTTTATATTTTACATACTTTTGATAATAGAAATGATCTTGCATGTGAAGATGAGTCTGAGTATGAAGATTAGTCAGTCTTTGTAATTCCAGAGAGTGGTTGTTACATGGATTTAGAAGATGAATCTGAGAACCCACTCCAATCACTATCCTTAGAGCTAGCACAAGCCACCACCCCAGAGCCAGGTAAATCTTTGGCCGAGGATGACTCGATATAGGAAGTTCACTTGCATTCAGGGAAGGTCTTTCCACCTCAGAAGGCTAAAAATACAAAAGAAAAGGATAAAAATATCATTACCCAGCAGGATGATCGTACCCCTTCCTCTCAAGAGCAATCTAAGGATAAAGGGGTAGACCCTCACCTGGAGGTCAACTATAATATATTAGCTCATTTAAGGAAAATTCTTTTTAATGATCTTGTCCGACTTGAGAGAGACACTATGAAAGCCCTAATTGAATTAGAGTCCTATTAAGCATTCTTTGCTTCTGATTCTATTGGGGATGCATGCTACTTGGGAGAGAAGCCATGTAATACTTTTTCAAAATGTGATCTTCTTTTAGGGACTTCTGAGCACATTCGTCCCTTGTATGTCACTGCTAAAGTAAATAGTTATGAGTTGAATATGGTCCTCATTGACTCAAGAGCTTTAGTGAATATTCTTGCCTAAAAAACTTTAAAGGGCCTCTCCTTAGGTCATTTGAAGCTCACATCTGACAAAATTATGTTGAAAGGCTTCAATGATCAAGACCAGCATGCTCTGGGGTCCATTACCCTGCCTTTGAAGTATAGAAATTTCCTAGTTGAGGCAAAGTTTCATGTACTTGATGCTAACACTTCATACAGGGCTCTCTTAGGAAGGCCTTGGCTCCATGAGTATGGAACTACGCCTTCTACCTTACAATAATATATGAAATTTATGAGGAATTATGTTGAGTATACAATTCCCAAAGATACCCAATCTTTTTCTTGCATGAGGTCTCTATTTATGATGACACTGAGTTTTATGTACCTCAAAAGACTCATAGACCTCCACCTGCCCAGTCACCAGTGATACCCGCTAGTGTTATACAGGGTCCTACGTGGTCACCTGCACCAGGTCCTACATAATATTTAGTATAGGTTCCATCACAGGTTAGTGTTGAGCTAGGTGTTTCCACTACATATTTTGATAGAGCTCCTTTTTAGTTTGTAGTTTTGCATGATGTTCCCCTTAGTAGAGGTAGGGGAGGACGAGGTAGAGGCAGATGGTTAACGTGCGAGCCGCGGTACTATGACAATCGGACTCCTCCTCCCCCACACTTTACACTTCCTCTTTGATTGTCGAGTCCAACTCTTTGGATGATGAAATGATCAATGCCCTTCATTTTTCAGTCCCTTCATCACTCCCAGATTTCACTGGTTACGATTCACATACAACCTTTTGTAGGCATTTGATATCTGTTGGTGGATTAGTTATTGACAGTAGCTCAGGCGAGGAAAAAGACTTTCGATGTCAGACTACTAGTGGATAACCTATTCCCCATCAAATATGTGGAATAAGAGTTGAGGATTCCAGTCAAAGACCTTTTGACACTCCTTCCACTAGTGATGGTAGTTTGTTACAAACTTGCGAGCCCCCTAGGCCTCCATTGTACCAGACATTCGGGCCTGCACGGTCTAAAAAGTGTGCCTCTTTACCCCATAATATAAGTGTCCCACTAGGTCCTAGGAGCCAGGATTTATAGGAGATTGCTATGGCTATAGAGGTTAAGAGTGCCCCTCATTACTTTTCCCCTCTTGTTGAAAGTTACATAGAGCAGGGTCTCGTTCATTCTACTTGGCCTGATGAACAAGCTCTAGAGCAAGCCCGTGTTTGGCGAACTGATTTTCCTTGAATCCTAGAAGGTGTGGGTTATACGGGGCAGAGTTAGTCTAGTCATGTTATCTTTCATATTATCTGTCACTTCCATTTGGTTGTTTCTCTCGCCGATGAAGAAGACCCAAATAAATTACTATGCTTGAGTTTTACACATCATAGGAGAAGTCTCTTACCTCCTGTAATATCCCTCTATATATGCACCTCTTAAAAGGATCCCTCTTATTTTTTGGCAGTATGTGTGGCCACAACAATTTATCCTCTACCACATGATGTTCATTATGAAGGGAATAAGGTTGTCTTTGAAGGTGATACACTAATACGCCGTAGGGATATTAGTGCTTATGCCTGTATTATCCAATTTTGCTTGTCACCCCAAGTGTGGTCTGGGATATCAAAACCAATAATTCAAACCTCTTTTTGAGATGAGATACTGGGTCCATACCAACCCACAATAATTAGGCGTGGTGATGTTGATCCACTATCTATCTATTAATTTCTTTCTTAAATTAATTCCATTATGATTGTGCTCCGTAGTTTCATTTGTGAGACGGATATGGCCTAGGTTATCAAAGCCAATATTTCAAATCTTTATAAAATTTTATCTAACTTCTCCCTCCATAGTTTTGTTCATGTGGAAAATAAGGCCTGGGTTATCAAAGCCAATCCTACTTGCCTCTCCATGTGTGAAAGTTCGTTAGGGATGTTAGGCCCCTTATGAACTTGCCCAAGGCTAAAAAAGAGAGAGGTGAATTGGAAAAGAAGAATCTTTAAATCAAAACATAAACCAAAACCAATATCACCACAACAAAAAATAAGTTCGAAAATTAAATGCGGAAGTAATAAAGGAAAGAACACATCGGATTTATAGTAGTTCGGTCAAACCTTGACCTACTTCCACTCCTCGGAGGCACCCTACATGTATTGTACTAAACTAAGTGTCTCTCCATTAGCCCCCACAGCTAGGCGGAGATGCCCTTACAAAATTACTTCCACCTTCCCCGGTGTTGGGGAGTCGCTGGGTCCTTTGACGCCAAAGAGATCTTCTTTTTTGGTGAACTTCTCTCGAGACAAGCCTTGAATCTAACAATATTAAGGTGCAAGCCTGCCGGAGCAACCGTGTGGAATCCCCCTCCACACTCCCTTGAGTCCCCCCTCACAGGATCTTCTCCTTCTCTCAGACTTCACCCGTTCCTCACTCCCTTTCAAGCTCTCTCTTCAAGTTTCCCCCAAAAGAACGAAGCTACAATGGCTGCCAAAGACACTTACAAAGTGCCTTGCTAAAGATTAAATAGAAGATCTCAAAACGAACTCATTAATGCAAGTAGCCGACTTTATCATCCATGATGATATAAATATCATCCTTTATGATTTGTACAATTTAAGCCCAATCAGCCGGGACAATTTGAGACGATTAGAAGAAATTTGTTCTTATCGTCCAAGACGATAATATATCGTCCAGGATGATAATATTTCATCCGGGATGTGATCAGTACAAATCATGGAATATTATCGTGAACATTGCCCTAAAAAAGAGCTGTCCGATGTCTAATCATCCAGGGTATCATCCCAGACAATTATGCAATCGTCTAGGATGATTTGATCGTCCAATAAAGTCATAATTACTTTTCTTAAATGCCAGATTAATTTTGGAAAAAATGTCCTGGATCATCCTGGATGATATTTTATAGTCCTTGATGATCTCCTGGACGATGTCCAAAAATTAGTAATTCCTAAATAGATCTGGCGCAGATTCTTTCTGTTTTGAGCCTATCGTCCTGACTGATACAAAATTGTCCAGGATGATGTTTTTGCATAATGACGACTGCTTTAATGAGGATGCCCTAATCAGGGTTTTTGCTTTTGAACCGATCGTCCAGGCCGATATAAAATCGTCCCGGATGATGTTACCAAAAAACGTAAACTCTAGGGAATAGTCAGAAATCTTCTAAGTTACAAAGCATCAGGAACCATACCAAATACAATAGACTCAAGAAAGGAAAAAGGGTACAAACTGACTCAGACCTAGTCTACCCAATCTTGAGATGGTTCCAAATTGCAGTCTGATCCTATGGACCTGAAATGTCAGAATATAAGGCGGTCGTAGAGAAATAAAAGTGTTTGATATCATCAAAATCATAAACTAGAAAATAGATCTGCAACAATGTGTTCTAGTAGTTGACCACGAACTTATAAAAAATATACATGTAATAAAAGGAGAGGGAGCTCTCTGTTAAGCAAAACTGGTTGCCCTTGTCACAGGAGAAACTTGATTTTACTCTCAAAGAGCCCAATTTTCTTCTTTCTTTTTCTTCTCCTCTATCATCATTTTTGTAAAAAAAATATATAAAGAAGCTCTAAACAGAGCAAAATCAGTTGCCCTTATCACAGGAGCAACTCGGCTTTACTCCCAGAGAGCTCAAATTTCCCCTTCTCTATGTCATGATAAATCTTTTGATAAAGTTACTTAAAGAATTCTACTGGCATTTGGATACCCGTGGCCACAACACTTTGTCTTCCACCACAAGGTAACTAGAAGTTAGTTTGAAACCTCTTAGGTAACTTTTCATGAAAAAATTCCTCTTTACAATTCATTTACTATCTCCCTCACATCCCTATATAAATATGTGTTAGGTTGCTGTCAAGGTGACTTTCGCCTTCCATCCTGCCGCCTTAATAGGGTCATGCAGGTAGTTGGTCAATTCCTTAATTAATTGCCTGGTAAGGGGTGCTCGACAAAGCCCCTGGGAGGCACACCCCACCACCTTGACTCTTTATTAACCTGGTTAAAATGACCAAGTGGACATTGAGCCCATCTATGTTTGCCAAGCTGAAATGGCAAGGCAGACATATAGAATTACCTTGTTGAGAGAGCCCAATAGAGTCCCTAGAGGGTATTCCTCACCACTTTTTACTCATCTAATGTCCTATAGTGATCAGGTAGGCATCAGACCCTGACTCATTATTCACTTGATTGAAATGATCAAGTGGACATCAAGCCTATCTATATCTATTAAACTAAAATGATAAGGCAGGTGTAGAGAACTACCTTGTTAGGGGAGCCCGATAGAGCCCCTGAGAGGCACACCCCACCACCTTGACTCTTTATTCGCCTGGTTGAAATGACCAAGTGATTATTTATCCCATCTATATTGGCCAATTTAAAATGGCAAGGCAGGCATAGAAAATTACCCGATTGAGAGAGCCCAATAGTCCCTATGAGGCATTCCTTACCACCTTTTACTTCTCTGATGTCCTGTAATGATCAGGCAGGCATCGGACCCTAACTCGTTAGTCACTTGATTAAAATGACCAGGTGACCATTGAGCCCATCTATATTTACTAAGCTAAAATGCTAAGGTTGATGTAAAGAATTACCTGGTTGAGAGAGCCTGACAAAGCCCCTAGAAGGTATTCCTCACCACCCCTTCCTACCTTCTACCCTACTATTTTGAGAAAATCAAGAAGATAGTTGGAATACACTACTACTTTGCTTTGGCTCATTCCTTAGCTATGCCCCTGCTATAGGTTAAGGCTAGGAAAGGACCCCAGTACTTATTCACTACCTGGTGAAATTTTACTTTATTACATTCTACTATGATTCTTTCCTCGGCTCTGCACTTATTACAGGATAAGGTTAGGAGAAGATCCCACCACTTTTTCACCTTTTGGTGATACTTTACTTTGGTTTTTACCATAGCTCTTCCTTTTCTAAAGGAAAAGACCATGAGAGAATCCCTTTACTTTTTCTCCTTTTAATGATATGTACTACTGCTATTCGTTCTCTCTTAGGATCTGCCCTTACTATAAGGTAAGGTCAGAAGAAGAGCTTCCTACTTTCTTCCACCTTCTTGGTACTCAGTTACATGTGTGCCTTACTCTACTTTCTTTGTCACATTCAGTCAATGCCAACACGAGGGGTTCACCAGTTGTTTGCTGCTCCAATTGGGGGTCTATTTATTGATCTTGATTTTGTCAAACCTTTGGTCAAGGGGGATAACCTGGTCAAATTGATCAGGCTAGGTCCCGAGACTTATCCCAATCAATTCAGTGGGTCAAATCAATTATGTTGAGCCTAGTCATGTGCCTTGGGTCAACCTGGTTGACTAGGTCAACCCAGGTTGACCCATTATACCCTGTTGAATCTAAATCAAATCCAAATCAATTCAAACCTCCCCATGGTTCAATCCACTCTCCGCATAGACTTATTTGATTGGGTTGACCAAGTCAACCCTTGACTTGGTCAACCCAAGTCTCTATTTGGTCAATTTGACCTATTTAGGTCAAATTTAGGCCCATTAAGTGCATGGAATGGTTTCCTTTGATCCCTAGAGCCAAATCTTGTGCTATTCAACCTGAATTCCCTCCTAATTAAGTATTTATTTGATCCTAGCCATTGATTAAAGGTTTGGGGCCTATTAATTTTAGGGTTTCTTTTGAGCTCGCTTGCAATTATTCTCTTCTTAGCCCATCTAAACATGAGAGCTTTTGTCTGAGAGTTCTCTTGAATTCTCCCCATCTTCCCAAGGCAATTCCCATCGCTCAAAATCCGCCAGTGGTGATCTTCCGATGAGATCAAGGCTAGATCCATCCAAGGCCTCGATCCATTCAATCCAAAGCTCATTTGATCGTGGCTTCAACTAAGAACTTGTACGAGGATAGTCTATAAGCTCATCCGTGCAAAGACTTCAAAGATCAAATGGTGAAATTTCTTTAAAACCCTTAGAATATGCAACAACACATTGGGTTAAATAACTTTTTGATAAGTGCATTTTAGATCACAATTTTGGTCCCCCATGGATGCTCTTCATGTACTCCATCTATGTTTGAAATTTTGTTAAAATACATCGAGCCGCTTGAAAGAATGAGATAGAAAATGTTTTAGGGCTTTGGTCCCATGAAAGCTCGGTCCATGCATTGCTCAGATAGTTGATCTCGCGATCAACCGTCTTAATGGAGTCATCCCAGGGTGCCATCGAACCACACAGTCTCTGTAGCCATATTGATCTCTGTCCAGTTAGATTGTCACCCTCCATTCGAAATGGTGAATGATCCAACAGTCGAAACCCTGGGTTTGACGTCCATTATGTTGTGGGATCGGAGTCGCGCCGCCAGCAATCATTGGAAATGATTGCACAATGACGCAATCATTTCCAATGATTATCACGATTTGATTGGGCCTGTAAATGCGTTCCATGTAGCCCTAGCCGTCACCAACTTTTCTTTTTAAATTAGTTTTAAATCTATTTTTAATATTTTTTAACATTTTTTTTATAAGTAATATAAATTATTTTTAGAATTAATAAAATACATAATATAAGTTATTATTTTTAGAAAATTATTTTCCTTAATTTAAAAATAATATTAGTAGTGTATTATTATTATTATTATTATTATTATTATTATTATTATTATTATTATTTAAAACTATTTTAATTACTCCTGTTATTTTTAAATTATGATATTATTATTATTTTTAAATTATTATTATTTATTATTTATTTTAGTTCTATTACTATTATTATTATTCTCTTTTAAAATTCTTTTAAAATTATCTATTTTTTTACTATTTTATTATCATTATTTTTTTAATAAGTATTTTATTATTATATGTTTATTTATTAAGATTAGTAAACCTTATTATTATTATTATTATTATTATGGTTTAATTTTAAAATTATGTTTAATATTATTACTATTTTAAATGATTCTTAATTATTTAATTAAATGTTTTAACTATTAATTCATAAATTAATTAAGTATTTGCTAAATTCATGATAATTAATGTTATTAAACTATTTTATAATCCAAAAATTTCAATATTTCTTTTTAACATAATTTAATAATTATTTTTAAATGGTAATTACTTTAAAATATTTTAAAAAATAAGTTGTTGATGTTTGAAGCTTGGAAAAATCATATCTATTTTATTTTAAATTAGATTTCAGCAAGAAAATACCTCATTCTTTTGAGAAAAATGTATATTTTTATTAAAAACTATTTTCAGGTACGAAAACTTGTTGTTCTATCATATTTTTGAATTATTTAATTACTTGGCTATTTAAGTATTATTTAAATAATTATTATCTTAATTTTTTTGAAATTATTTTCAAACCCCTTTTAAACCACCTTGGGTGGCCAGTAGATCTCTCATATGCTTACATGAATTTAAGTGTTTTGAATTACTCACTTTGACTTTAAAATTTATATATTTAATACCTACATGTATTTTAAAATGCTTTTAAATCATATATGCATTAAATCACCCTAATTTTGAGAGATCTTCTTCTTGAAATTTTAAACATAGGTTGTACATATGAATAGAATTCAAGGGGGTGGGGAAGTATTAGTGGGTGGTTGAGTTCCAATCATTTACTAAACGGTTCGATAAGCACACTTAGTCATCTTCTTTTTACTTTCTTTTGCATGTGTAGGCTGCATGAGCACCTAGCTTTGGTTCTCCTATATCTAAGGACTTGATGTGTTTATTTATTTGTGTACTCCCTGCATTATTACCCCAAGGGTTAGTTCAAAACTTGATTTAATTCTATTCAACATAGTGACACTCTAAGAAAAATAATTAAGGACCCGTTTAGTAAGCTTAGAAAAATTCTATGAGCTAGGGTAGATCCTTGATTGATATAAAAACTTCAAAATTCAAACTTAGTGATATCTCAAACCTTTTAGAATTTTTTAGGATTTTTTAGGACTCTTTAGACCCCTTAATTAACTAGCCCTAATTTACCCAATAATTAGGGCCCAATAGCTTCTAAAAATTCTAATAAATCCATTTCAACTCAAAAAATTGCCCAACATAGCTTGAACTATTAAAAGCCCTTCTTAGAAAGTTTTAAATTATTAAAAAATCCAAATTTTCCTCAAACACTTGGGAATATCTTCTTAGGTCATTTCAGACCTTTGGGGGTAATTCTAATTAGTTTTAAGCTGATTTGGATCAAATCCATAAAATCACCCCTTATTAAGCAATTTTAATAATTCCCTTAGTTGCCCAAAACATCTAAAATTCATAACTTTGCTTAGAAAACTTCAAATTCAGCAAACTTAAAGCCTAACTACTCATCTTAAGCCTTAATATTTACCTAAAATGTTAGATCCTCAAAACCTAGCCCATTTCCCATAATGACCTTTTGGACCACCTTTGTTAAGTGTATAGGTGGACCCCGGCCCGGACCTCCAAAATTTCACTAATGCAATTTAAACTTCAATAATTCATACCCTAAGCATTAAAATGAGTTAAAAAACTAAGTTAACTAAAATGGATCCTAATTCATTAATATTTAAACTCTAAATAAAGTTCTCTTTTCAAACCTTCAACAAACCTGAACCTTAGGTAACTTAAACTAACTATCCAGCTTACGATATATCCCAGCCACATAGGCCTTTATACATATGTAGTATTTTTTGCTAGGGTACCACTTCTATACTTAGGCTAGGCTAGTATTTACTTTTCTACTGGGTGATGTTCTTTTCAAGATTTTATTGCATGTTGTGAAAATTGATGATGTGTTTGCTTACTTACACTGTACTCTGAGAATTGATTGTGCGCTAGATTTACCCATAGGTTAGGATTGATATTTTTATACTAATGATGTTTTCTATAGGTCACCATATGCAGCACTAAATAAAAAAGGGGGAAATTATCATGATTTAAATACTAATGATGTTTTATGCAGTGCTTCAAAATTTACTCAACCCTCCTAAATAAATGAGAGCTAAGAATTATAAAATAATAATTGCTACAGGTGCTCTAGAGACTACTTAGCCCTCAAAATAATTAAGAGCATGGCTAAGTGTGGCTGACATGAGTTATTTTTTTTATTTTTCATATAAACTACTTGGCATATTATAACTGCTTGGAAATTTTTATTAGGATAACCTAGCAGGAGAGTCTATAATTTATTATTTTTTATTAATATAAAATGTTTGTAATATTGGTGTGAGTTGTGAAGTGTCTTTGAGTTAGGATATCTTTATCCAACTCGAATTCTAAAAGAAGAAGGCAACCTCAAGAGGGAGAGTCTTCTTACATTTGGAAAGTCTAGTTAAGATGACTTTTAGATATCCAAAGAGAAAAAGCAAATACCCCTCTAAAGGGAGATTATCTCTTTATTTGGATATTCAAGCCATGATGAATCTAATGAGTCCAAGGAGGAGAGATCTAAGGAGTTCATGGAGAGGAAATCTAAGATGATAAAAGAGCTGAAGATCCAATATCCCACTCAAAGTCATTTGCATCATTCCTAGGCTTAGAAATCTGGATTGTTGGCAGTGGTGTCGGGACACTTTATTTTTTGTAGACCCTAGTTTTTAATTAAGTGCAGTTGGTCTGTGGATATATATTAATTAATTTAATTATTTTGATGTGTTTTACTTATAAATATTTGCCTCTAGGGTTGCTTATTTTTCTTAGTTTATTGGTGATTTGTAAGCCGCTTTTATTTTAGTCTGGATCTCGTTAGGCTCTTTAAGTACTAAAAATTTTTTTACTCATAATTAAAATTTAATATTTAAGGTTTAAATAATTTAGAAACCTAACAACCTAGGGAACTACAAAAATTGTCTTGGGTTACATGCATATCAATGCATTCTTCTCTCTCCTTCTAAAGAGACACTTCCCCTCATACGGGTAGAGTTCGAGTAATCTGGCCTATGGGGATGAAGTGTCAGACCTGAGGAAGTCTAGTCTCCTTCTAAAAATTATTTTTATATAAGTTTTTTTTTAAATCTTATGCATATCTAATTTGGAGACCTCAATGAGCATGAATTACATTTTAAACTAATTTAATTAAAATATTAATTACATTAACTCTATGAGCATTTACCCAATATAAGTATAAGGCCACTTAGGAGCTCTCCAGATGTCGGCCTTAACTTCCAAAAAAACTAAACCATTAATCTATCATTCATAAAAGACTGGACAACATGGTTTTAAATCGATTAGGTGGTTAGCTGGCTCCCCAATCCAAGCTAGGATAAGTTTAGGTTTTGCACTATATTATTTAGGACACGGGTGTCAGTGTTGTGTGTAAAACACTAAACCCTATTTAGATTTAAGATTCAAGGCTACTACATTCGGTCTCATAGTATGCCTAAATAGTGGGTAAGTTTCTTCTCTTCGGGGACTATAAATCTTACTTATCTACATCATATGGATAACACCACTTCTATCCTTCTCTCATGAATGTGTCGAGTGCTTGACTTTCTTTTCTTCAGTTTCTCCTTAGTGCCTTAGTCCCTCTAAATGTTGTTATGAACGCAAGTATTAACTAAGCCAATTGACCCTTTCTTTCCTTTTGAGTAGGACTTCCTAATCTTAGCCCTTGTGCCAATCCTATTTTGGAAAGGATAATATAGGATCCTTAATCGAAAGTCTTCTTGGGCTCTAGCCTAAGATGTAATTAACCACGGTGGCTTGTGCCCATGGAAAACTGAATTCCACCATCTAATAAACCCCACTTTTAGTTCATATTATGGGTGGAGGAAACCTATTATTTCGATCAGGTCGTATATATTACTATCCATTGGGGAACACTGGAAAAAACTGCTATCCTCAATGGTTAGTCATATATGCAATCTAAGTCTGCCCTTCCATTAGCCCATTTGTGAGGAGCATGGAGGCCTACGATTGAATCTATCCATCAGGGTGGTGCAGTCGTATACCCCTCTGTACTCTGGCAGCATAACAGTATCCTTTCGGAGGTCCACACTCAGTAGGTCAGCCATCCTAATATTACTCTCCCAAGCATGCTTAATTACAGAGTTTTGATGGGATTCAGTGCACAAGAGCTGTTATAGTCACACTAATAGAAATATGGTCTCAAATTATAGTTATGCAGATGTTGGGGGAGATATAGTTTTGGCACATCCTCATTTTAGTGGACCATAAGGGATCTATTCATTCGTATATGCCTGACCGATGCGCCAATAGCTTATCGACATTCACTCCATCTCCAAAAAATCTTTTTTGATTGGGGTCATAATATTGAAAAAGACTTCTAGGTAGAAATTTGTTGTTATTACCATACGGATGCATCATGGGCCCGTCAATATCCTTCGTCGAAGCCACGATGCAGATTTCTTCGCTCGGGTCATGGTGAGCCAATACTACTAGTGGTTTGTGGGCTGTGGCAAAGTACTTTAAAAAAAATAGAGAAGCCCAATAAGAAAAGGGTGCAACACGAGAACTTCCTAGGAGGTCACCTATCCTAGTATTACTCTCGTCCAAGTATTTTAACTATGGAGTTCTGATGGGAATCTAGTGAATCAGTGTTGGTATGGTCGCACCCATAGTAATATAGTCTCAAATTATAGTTATGCAGATGCTGGGGGAGAGGTGGTATTGTTGTATCCTTATTCTAGTGGATTTTAGGATGATCAAAAATACATAATTCATCTACGCATGCCCGGTTAATGCAATAATGGCTTATCAGAGCTCACTCCACCTCTTAAAAAGCTTTCTGAAATGGGGTCATAATACTGAAATGGACTCCTAGGCAAAAAGTTATTTCTATTCCTGAGCGGATGCATAACGGGGACTGTCAATCACCTTCATAGGTGCCACGATATAGATTTCTTTGTTCAGGTCATGGTGAGCCAACACAATTAGTGGTTCATGGGCTGTGATGAAGAGCTTCTAAAAAAATAGAGAAAGCTAGTTAAAACAAGGGTGCAACACAAGGACTTCACAGGTGGTCACCCATCCTAGTACTACTCTTGCCCAAGCTCTCTTAAGTATGAAATTTTGATGGGATCCGGTGCACTGGTGCTGGTATGGTCGCACATGTAATTATATTATCTCAAATTATAGTAATACAAATGCCGAGGGATAAGTGGTTTTTGTGCATCCTCATTCTAATGGATCTTAGGTGATTGAAAATACCTTATTTATCCATGCATGCCTAGTCGATGCACCTATAGCTTATCAATGCTCACCCGATCTCCAAAAAAGCTTTTCTGAATGGGGTCATAATGCTGAAACGAACTCCTGGGCAAAAAGTTGTTGCTATTCCCATACGGTTTCATCACAGGGCCTGTCGGTCCCCTTTGCGGGTGCCACGATGCTGATTTCTTTGCTCAGGATGTGGTGAGAAAACACTGCTAGTGGTTCATGGGCCATGGCAAAGAGCTTTCTAAGAAAAAAGAGAAGGATGGTTAAAATAAGGGTGCAACATAAGGACTTCCTAGGAGGACAGCCATCCTAGTACTACTCTCTCCCAAACATGCTTAGTTGCAGAGATCTGATGGGATTCTATGTACTGGTGCTGTTATGGTCACACCTGTAGTAATATGTTCTCAAATTATAATTATGCTGATGCCGGAGATAGGTATGTTGCAAATATGATTTTGAGGATTAGATTTTTTATGATACCAAACATTCATGCTTGTCTATGACTGCCTTGCCTTCTAATATTTCAGGTCCACAAGATTGAGTGCAACTCAAGCCAGCTCAAGATTGGGTATTTTAAGTCTGAGTCAATTTGTAAATTTTTTTCTTTCTTGAGTATTATAAAAGATGTGATTCCTGAGGCTAAGTAACCTTGCACACACAGACATGGGAGAAAATTTCTATCTGTTGGTTAGAGTTCTCTATTTTGATCACATCATTTGAGAGGATCCAAACATCATCCTAGATGATCTGTTAAAAATAAAAACCCTGATTAGGGTATCCATGTTAAGCCATTCATCATTAAGCCCATCGTCTTGTATGATACTTGTATCGGCTGGGACAATAGACTCAAATCAGAAAGAATCAGCCTTGGATCTATTTAGGTATTATTTATTTTGGACATCATCCAGGACATCATCCTGGTGCAGCATAATTATGTCTAAATTAATCTAGTAATTAAGGAAAGCAATTAAGGTTGTTGCAACCCATGACCCCGAGTTTGATATTTTGATGATGACAAATAATGTCGTTTGAATTATCTTGAGATTCATTGAATATTATTTCCTATTGTTTGTGAGTACTAACATTTCAGGAAAGATCTAAAGCTACTCATGACGACAGGAAGACTCAAGAATGGGTAGATTAGGAGTATGAGTCTGCAATGTATTTTGTTATTTATTTTATTTTTATTTTCTTGAGTTTGGCCAAAAAATGCATAAAAGTCTGAGCAACCATGCACACACATAGGGGGAGAGTATTTTAAAATGAAAAATTTAGAGTTTTTCTTTCTTTGTAGATCGTACTGTATGATGTTATTTCGTACCGTACGATCAGAGCTTTGTAGGACGATTCTGTTAATAGATCGTACCGTACGAATGTAATCGTACTGTACGATATGTTAAAATCTAAATCCCTAGCCATCATTTTAACTTAAGTAAGTTATTTTGCGCTGTTTGTACTGTACGATTTATTTTAAATACTTTCTTAATTTAACCCGTGATTAATGCAACAAATTCGGGTTTAATTATAATTTGAACATCGTACTGTATGAACCCATTCGTACAATATAATGAACAGTGAACGAATTTTAATCATCCCAAAGATCATCCTGGATGATCTCTTGGGTTTTATCTCATCGTACTATACAATGTACATCATACCATACGATGAACAGAGACGATGTTTGATCGTACCGACTATCATCCTGTACGAACAAAATTGTTGTGGATCGTACTGTATGATTTGGAACTTTTATTTGGTCCGATGAACGTACACAACTCTATGTTCGGCCGCCAATAGAATCGCGCAACGCAATTTCATTATTTACCGTACATCCCGACAACCCGACCTGGAACGGACCCAAAATTGCTCGCTATTGCTAGGTAATGGTCAATTTTGCTCGGTAATAACCAATACCAAGCAATACAAAGCAAATACCTAGCAATACCGAGCAAATACTCAGTTGTACTGAGTTGTACTGAGTTTTTTCTAGCAATACCGAGCAAATACCTAGCACTACCGAGCAAATCCCTATCAATACTGAGCAAATACTGAGTTGTACCGAGTTGTAAAAAAACTCAGTACAACTTAGTTTTTGCAAGGTATTGGTATTCACAGAGCGATATTTCTTATTTTTGCAATACAATACCTAGCAAATACCGAGCAAATACCGAGCAATACCGAGTAAATTGCGAACATAGCATTCACGGGTTTTGCTCCGAGCCAAGTTGTCGGGTCGAGCGGTAAAGAGTAAGAGCACGTGGCGACATGTTATTTGCGGTCGAACGTAGCTCTACGTCCGGTCAGAGGATGTAATAATTGTTCGCGATATCGTACTGTACGAATGTTTTTGAACTATTTGTACCACTTCATACCAGGACAAAGTCTATTTATACATATCGTATTGTATGATTAGAAATCATACTATATGATAGTAATGGCTACTTTTGAAATCTCAGGGATTTTGGAGCCCATTTTTATGTGTAAAGCTTGTCATATTTTGAAGGGGGTGAATCAGAGAGGAGAACGTGGTTAGAGAGGGATTCCGAGCGAGAGAGCTCTTGAGAAATTCTTTAGGGTTTGAGATAGGAAGGAGAAGGTAAGCATTGTGAGGGAGAAGAGGTGTGAGGGAGATCACACGGTTGCTCCGAACTTGCTGCATCTTGCTCCTCCTGTGGCCCTAGAAGAATTTGTGGGAGGATCTCCAAGGGGAAAGGCTCTACTACATCCGTGACCTCGAGGTACTCTGCCTTCTCGAGTAGGGAGAAAAATGAGAAGGTTCTCTGCCGTCGCCAGGAGGATGAAAACAGAGTTTGGCACTCCGCCACGTCGGGTTGGTGAAAGTGAGTATTGTAAGGGCTTCTCCGTCTTGCCAAGGGGGGCAAAAGGAGAGCTATTGCTTGTAGTGAAATACCCGGAGTGGAGGACTCCGGGGAGTGGACGTAGGTCATGGTTTGACCGAACCACTATAAAAATCTCGGTGTGCTTTTTCTTTATTGTCTTTTTATTATTGCGTGCATTTTATTTCATAATATTTGCTTTGGAAAATTTGTGGAAGAAAAGTAGTTTAAATTTTTTTTTCATGTTAAAATTTTAAAAGAATAAAAAAATTAGAACTCCTTCTTAGGTTTTAATGATTGTCAAAAAGTTTTCATAATTCACTCCCCCCTCTTGTCCATCTAGTAACTTCAAAGGTTTGATTGCATGATCACATCATCCGGGCCGATTGCAAGAATTTCTTGGACAATCTCTTGGATGATTGATATCGACCATCTTCTATTCAGGGTGATGCTTAGGATGATTTTCATGGATTTGAACTAATAGTCCAGGACGATCGTGAGATTGGCGTGGACGATCAAGCTATTTTTTCATCTTCTAGATATCCTTTCAGAGCAATTGTCTGGATGATATTCAAGGATTTGAACTGATCGTATAGGATGATATTATATCGGCATGGATGATTTGTCCAAAAATCTTTTAATCATCCTAAACCGTCCAGGCTGATTGAGTGAAGTTCATATTGATCGTCTAAGATAATATCCATATCATCTTGGATGATAAAGTTGGTTTGTATAAAATAAGAGCTATTTTGAAACTCTTATATTTAAGAGCTCTTGTTCTACCTAGGACCTTATCTTTTGCTACCGTTCTAACCTGAGAGAGCCAAGAGGAGAGGGAGATTAAGGGAGAGAGAGAGAGAGAGGATCTTGTGAGAGGAGTTTGTAAGGGAGTTAATAAAGGTTGCTCTGAGTAAGGATACATCATTGTCTTCTCCAGAAATCATGCTTAGTTTCTCGGGGGTTGTAGGGAGGTAAACTTTAGCATCTGATCAAAGTTTTCTGCCTGCTTCAGAAGGAAGCAAAAAGAGTTGGGTTCTCTGCTTATTCTGGAGGAAGCAAAAGGAGTTGGGTTCTCTACCTCATCTTGGTTGGTAGAAAGGAGGTTTATAAATGCTTCTCTGCTTTTATGTGGGGGCAAAAGGAGAGATAATGAGTTTAGTGTAATACTTGTAGGGCACTTCCAGGGAATGGACGTAAGTCGTGTTGACTGAACCATTATAAATTTTGTTCTTTATTACTTCTTCCGCATTTATTTTTCACACTTTGATTTATGTGGTGAATCTTAGTTTTTGTTTTAAGATTGCATTTTGATCGAAAGATTTTTTTAAATACCAATTCACCCCCCTCTTGGTTAGCCTTGGGACTAGTTCATAAGTGCTTAACATCACTAACAAACTTTTAAGTGGTATCAGAGTGGGATTTATAAAATTAAGTTTAAAAACTTTTTGAATTTTGATTATGTGCTAACTTGGGTAATCGTAATACAGCAGAAGAATATTCTATTACACATCCACCTTTATTTGATAATATTCTTTTTGATTTTTTGAAAACTTGCATATCTACATTTTTTATAATCGCTTGATTATCGTATATGGATGCTTTTTAAAGAAGGTTATACACCACCTTCTCGTAAACTTAATGGCATTAAAATTGAAATTTCTTTTACTGAATGGACTT
This sequence comes from Dendrobium huoshanense, assembly GCA_016618105.1. Taxonomy (NCBI): domain Eukaryota; kingdom Viridiplantae; phylum Streptophyta; class Magnoliopsida; order Asparagales; family Orchidaceae; genus Dendrobium; species Dendrobium huoshanense. Next base: position 57,881,078 of record CM028359.1, read on the forward strand.
TTGATGAAAGAGATTTAGTACAACTTAATGCAAAATGCTTGAACTATTTTTTCTGTGCTTTGAAATCTAAAGATTATATGCGTGTTTCAACTTGTGCAACTGGTAAAGAAATTTGGAATTGATTGTGTGTAACTTATGAAGGAACTAATGATGTTAAACAATCTAGGTGAATATTTTGTTGTATGACTATGAACTTTTTCATATGAAACATTCTTAATTAATTTTTGATATGTATACAAGGTTTACTCAAATTGTTACCTCAATGTATGATTTAGGAAGAGAGTTAACTAATTATGAAAGGGTCAATAAAATTTTAAGATGCTTGCCTTCTTCTTTTGATGCTAAGATCACTGCAATTACTGTATCTAATGATTTAAATACTTATTCGATTGATAACTTATTTGGATCACTCATTGCTTACGAGCAAGGGGTGAATAAAAAAAATAGTAATGTAGGTGAGAAAAAGAAGGAGAAAACTATGACACTAAAGGCCAATAACATGGACATTGATTCGTCCGAATCTAAAAATGATGTTGTTCCGTTCATCACTAGGAAATTTAAAAGATATTTAAGGAAGAACAATAAGTATCATCAGAAGTGGAAAAGATGTAAGGATAGCAAAAATTATAAAAGTTCTTTTGATATTATTTATTTTGAATGCAGGAAGCCTGGACATGTTAAAGCTAATTGTCCTATACTTAAAGAGCACCCAAGTAAGGAGAAGAGTGAGGAGAAACCCAAATACAAGAAGGATAAGAAGCAGTACCAAAAAACTTTCTAGGCAGAATCTGCATTTGGCTCCTCTGAGACTGAAGCAGAGGAGAAAACCACAAACTTCTATTTAATGGCCGATAATCATCTTGAACAGTTTAACCAAGAAGAGGTAATCCAACCAACCTATGATCAACTACTTGAAATATATGAGAAAATTCATGCATTATATAGAAAACTTAAGAAAATACATGCTAGCTTGAAAGTAGAGTTTTTAAATTTATAAAAAGAGCATAAAATTCTTCTTAAAAATCACTATAATTAATAGCAATGACATGTCATTACATGATGAGTTTGATACATTAAACAAAGAGCATACTGAATTATCTGATGGGCATGATTCCTTGAAGTCATCCCATGCTGAATTAGAAAAGGAATTTAAGAAATTAGCAAATATCAAAGTTTTTAAAAATAATAAATCATCAATGCATGCAACTCATAACTTTAAAAAGAAACCTCACCACATAAGTGGATCAGAACATCATTTTTCAAGAGTTAGATGTTTTACATGTGGCATGATAGGACACATTGCACACACTTGCATCATTCATCGTAATACACATTGGGTGTGGAGACCCAAATTGCATGATTCACAGCACAACACATAGACATTACATTATTCTTTTCATAAGAATATACCCAAACCTATTTGGGTTCCTAAATCTAATGTTTGATGATTTTGCAGGCTTGCTCTCAAAAATGGCCTCGTGAAAGCATGTGGTACATGGACAATGGATGCTCACAACACATGATTGGAGATGCCAATCAATTCATTTTATTAGAGACCAAGATAGGAGGTATAGTTACTCTTGAAGATAACACCACCAGGAAGGTAGTGGGCGTTGGTATAATTGGAAACTCCAAGAATATTTTGATTGAAAATGTTTTGCTTGTACATGAATTAGAACACAACTTGCTCAATATCAGTCAGCTTTGTGATAAGGGATTCATCATAAAATTTTGGCTAATACTTGCATTATAAGCTTAAATAACAACACTATTTTGTAGTGAAAGCGGATTAATAATGTTTACATGCTTGACTTAAATAATATTGAAAGTGCTGCTTCATTTTGCTTAAAAACTACTGCTGATGATTCATGGTTATGACACTGGAGATTATGTCAACGGAGTTCAGATTGGATCCAATGCACTGGTGCTGGTATGGTCACACCCGTTATCTTAGGTTCTCAAATTATAGTTATGCATATGCCAAGGGAGAGGTGATATTGGCACATCCTCATTCTGTTAGATCGTAGGAGATTGAAATACATTATTCATCGGCGTATGCCTAGCCGATGCACCTATGGTACATCGGCGCTCACTCCATCTCGGGTAGAGTAGAAATGACAAAAGTTTAACATACATCACAAAAATTACTATCTTTAGGCAAACAAACAAAATTCTTATAACATTTAAAAACAAACAATCGACTATACATAATGAAAATATCGTGTCTATTTATATTATATATTCCCTTCTTCTACATCTTGGATGTCAATTATGCGAAAATTGATCATTATCACCCATGTTATTAATATAGAAGTCATCAGAAAAACTAAATATGATAAATTAATTAATAAATGAAAATATGTAATTTTTTTATTTTACATACCATATTTAAACTTCTTGGTGGCGGATATTGTCCCTGGTAATTATTCATGAATTGTCTCATCTCACTTTGCAATGTTTGCACCACCCCCTCAAGTCTTACAACTCGATCAAACATAGTATTTTCTAGAATGAATGATGATTGTTTCATTCCACTCCAGGGGGGCATATTATATGGCACTAGAATCACTGGCCAAATATTGTATGTGCTGCTCACAATCTTGAAAGGATTAAAACCATCTGTAGCTAAACCAAGGCGAACATTACGTGGATCTGTAGCAAAATCAGGAAATTTGTAATCAAATGATTTCCATGCTTCTCCATCAGCTGGGTGTCACAACATACCATATGTATTTCGTTGTGTGGCATGCCAAATCATCTCTTCTGCCATTTTTTTTTGTTTTAAATATTCTTTGAAGTCTTGGAATCAAGGGAAAATATCGCAGAATCTTAGCAGGTTTCATCTGAACTTTTTTATCTTGTGTAATATCGCTCTTTTGATTAGGAGTCCATCTTGATGCTCCACATACTTCACATACATTTTCATTAGACTTATCTCCCCAAAATAATGTGCAATCATTAGGGCATGCGTGTATCTTAGTGTAACCAAGATCAAAAGCCATTATTAATTTTTTAACTTCATATGTACTTTTGAGCAATGATGACCATTCAGGAAATGCTTCAATAAGTAACTCTAATAACATATCGAAAGATCTTGCAGTCCAAGAATTTAGGCATTTCAAATGAAATAAATGTAATATGATGCTAAAATAGACTCATGGGTAGAAAGTTGTTGCTATTCCCAAGCGATCGCTTCATGGGACCTGACGGTCGGCTTCGCAGGTCCCACCATGCAGATTCTTTTGCTCGAGTCGTTGCGAGCCAACCCTGCTTGTGGTTTGTGGGTCGTGGTGAAGAGCTTTACAAAGAAAAAGAGAGAGGGATGGTTAAAAAAGGGTGCAAAATGAGGACTTCCCAAGATGTCACTCAACCCAGTACTACCCTTGCCCAAGTACGCTTAACTATAGAGTTATGATATGAATCGGTGTACTGATGCTGGTATGGTCTCCCCCGTAGTGGGGTCATAATGTTGAAACTGACTCCTGGATGGAAAGTTGTTTCTTTTCCCATGCGACCTCATCATAAGACTCAATGGTCACCTTCGTGAGTCCCACGATGTTGATTTCTTTACTTGAGTCGCAACGAGCGAACACTGCTAATGGTTCATGGGCCATGGTGAAGAGCATACGAAAAAAAGAGAGGGATGGTTATAAAAATGGGTGCAACATGAAGACTTCCTAAGAGGTTACCCATCCCAGTACTAATCTCACCCAAGCACACTTAATTGAGGAGTTCTAATGGGATCTGGTGCACTGGTGTTTGTATGGTCACACCCAAAGTCTTATGGTCTAAAATTATAGTTATGCAGAAGCCAGGGGAGAGGTGGATTTAGTGCATCCTCATTCATGTGGATCGAAGAGGATCAAAAATGCGTTATTCATCAGCGCACGCCCAGCCGATGTGCCTCTAGCACATCAACGCTCACTCCATCTCAAAAAAAGATTTCCGGAATGGGGTCATAATGCTGAAATGAACTCCTAGGCTAAAAGTTATTTCTATTTTCCAAGCCGCCTGCATCATGGTACCCGACGGTCTCCTTCTCGGGTCCCATAATGCAGATTTCTTGTTTCGGGTCTCAACGAGCAAACACTGCTAGTGGTTTGTGGGTTGTGGTGAAGAGCTTCTAGAAAAAAAAAAAGAGCTTTCTAGGAGGACTTCCTAGGAGGTCACCCATCCAAATACTACTCTCACCCAAGCACGCTTAACTGCAGAGTTCTGATGGGATCGGGTGCTCTTGTACTGGTATGGTCGCATCCATAGTCTTACGGTCTCAAATTATAGTTATGTAGATGTCAAGGGAGAGGTGATTTTGGCCCATCCTTATTCTGGTGGATCGTAGGTGATCAAAAATTCATTATTCATCGATGCATGTCTGGTCGTTGCACCTCTTGCGCTTTGGTGCTCACTCTGTCTCAGAAAAGCTTTTCGAAATGGGTCATAATGCTGAAATGGACTCCTAGATAGAAAGTTGTTGCTTTTCTCATACCTCCTCATCACGAAACCCAACATTACGAGTCCCACGATGCATATTTTTGCTCGGGTCATCATGAGCCAACACTGCTAGTGGTTCGTTGACCTTGGCGAAGAGCTTCTGAAAAAAATAGAGAGAGTGATGGTAATAAAAAAGGGTGCAACATAACGACTTCTCAAGAGGTCACCCATCCTAGTACTACTCTTGCCCAAGCACACTTAAGTGCAGAGTTCTGATGGGATCCGGTGCATTGGTTCTGGTTGGTCGCACCATTAGTCGTATGGTGTCAAATTATAGTTATACAAACGCTGGGGGAGATGTGATTTTGGCACATCCTAATTTTGGTGGAATGCAGCTGATCAAAAATACATTATTCATCGGCGTATGCCTGACCGATGTGCCCCTAGCACATCGGCACTCTCTCCGCCTCAAAAAATGATTTTCATAATGGTGTCATAATGCTGAAATATACTATTGGGAGGATAGTTGTTACAATTCCCATGCGACCGCATCACGAGACCTGACGATCGCCTTCGTGGGTCCCACGATGCATATTTTTTCGCTCAGGTTGCAATGATCCAACACTGCAAGTGGTTCATGGCCGTGTTGAAGAGCTTCCGAAAAAGAGAGAGAGAAGGATGGTTATAAAAAATGGTGCAACCCAAGGACATCCCTGGTGGTCACCCATTCCAGTACTACTCTCACCCAAGCATGCTTAACTATAGTCATATGGTCTCACCCAGATGGGATCTCATGCACTGGAGCTACTATTGTCACACCCGTAGTCATATGGTCTCAAACTATAGTTATGCAGACGCCGGGGGAGAGGTGATTTTGGCGCATCCTCATTTTGGCGGACCTTAGGGGATCGAAAAGCTTTATTCATTGATGCATGCTTGTCTAATGTGCCTTTAGCACATCGGTGCTCACTCTGCTTTGAAAAATTCTTTCCAAAATGGGGTCATAATGCTGAAATAGACTCCAGGGTAGAAAGTTATTGCTATTCTCGTGCGGCCACATCATTGGACCCAATAGTCGCCTTCGTGGGTCCCACGATGTAAATTTCTTTACTCAGGTTGCGACGAGCCAACGCTTCTTGTGGTTCATGGGCTATGGAGAAGAGCTTCCAAAAAAAAGAGAGAGGGATGGTTATAAAAAAGGGAGCAATACAAGGACTTCCTAGGAGGTCACCCATCCTAGTACTACTCTTCACCTAAGAACCCTTAACTATGGAGTTCTGATGGGATCCCATGCACTGGTATTGGTAAGGTCACACCCATAATCTAATGGTCTCGAATTATAGTTATATAGATGCTAGGGGAGAGTTGATTTTAGCGCATCATCATTTCGGTGGACCGTAGGGGATCAAAAATGCCTTAATCTTCGGTGCATGTCCAGTCAATGCTTCTTTAGCACAGATGTGCTCGCTCTGTCTCAGAGAAAGCTTTCTAGAATGGGGTTATAATGTTGAAACAGACTCCTGGACAAAAAGTTGTTTGTTTTCCCGTACGGCCGCATAACAGGACCTAACGGTCACCTTCACGGGTCCCACGACACAGATTTATTCACTCAGGTCACCGCAAGCCAAGACTGCCAGTGGTTCGTGGGCCATGACGAAGAGCTTCTAATAAAAAACGAGTGAGAGATGGTTATAAAAAAGGGTGCAACACGAGGACTTCCCATGAGGTAACCCATCCAATTACTACTCTCGCCCAAGCACGCTTAACTGTGGATTTCTAATGGGATCCAGTGCACCGGTACGGGTATGGTCGCACCAGAAGTCTTATGGTCACAAAATTTAGTTTTGAAGATGCCTAGGGAGAGGTGATTTTGGCGCATCCTCATTCTGGTGGACTATACAAGATTGAAAAGCAGTTATTCGTCAGTGCATGCCCAGCCGATGTGGCTTTGGCACATCAGCAATCACTCCGGCTCAGAAAAAGCTTTCCGAAACAAATTCATAATGCTAAAATGGACTCCTGAGAGAAACATTGTTGCTATTCCTGTGCGGTCGCATCATGGTGTAAGTTCGTTAGGATGTTAGGCCCTTATGAGTTTGCCCAAGGCTGATAAAGAGAGAGGTGAATTGGTTGTTAAAGATCTTTTAAAACAAAACTACAAACCAAAACACCACAAAGAAAACCAAATGCGGAAGCAATAATAAGAAAAGAACACACGAGATTTATAGTGGTTCGGTCAAACCTTGACCAACGTCCACTCATTGGAGGCAACCTCCAAGTATTGCACTAAACTAAGTGTCTCTCCTTTAGCCCCCACAGCTAGGCGGAGAAGCCCTTATAAAATCACTTCCACCTTCCCCAGTGCAGCGGAGTCGTCGGGTCCTTTGACACCAAAGAGATCTTCTTCTTTGGGGAACTTCCCTCGAGACAAGCCTTGAATCCGAAGGTATTTAGGTGCGAGCTTGTCGGAGCAACCGAGTGGAACCCCCTCCACACTCCCTTGAGTCCCCCCTCACAGGATCTTCTCCCTCTCTCAAAATCCACCCTTTTCTCACTCACTTTCAAGCTCTCTCTTCAAGTTTCCCCCAAAAGAACGAGCTCATTAATGCAAGTTGCCGGCATTATCGTCGAGGACGATAGGCATATCATCCTGTACGATCATTACAATTTAAGCCCAATCAATCGGGAAGATTTGAGACGATCATGAGAAATTTATTCATATCATCCAGGACGATAATATATCATCTTGGATGATCAGTATAAATTATGGAATATCGTCCTCGACATCGCCCTAAAAATAGCAATCCGATGACCAATCATCCAGCATATCGGATAGGACGATCTAGCGATCGTCCAAGCTGATTTGATCGTGAAATCAAGTCATAATTGCTTTCCTTAAATTTCAAAGAAATTTTGGAAAAATTGACCTGGATCATCTTGGAAGATATTTTATAGTCCTAGATGATGATCCTAGACGATGTCCAAAAATAGGTTATTTCTAAATAGATCTGACAGTAGATTCTTTCTGAATTGAGCTTATCGTCCTGGCCGATACAAAATCGTCCAGGACGATGTGTTTTGCATAATGACGGCTGCTTTAATGAGGATGCCCTAATTAGGATTTCTGGTTTTGGACAGATCGTCCAGGACGATATAAATATCATCCCGGAAAATGTTACCAAAAACAAAAATCTTTAGGGAACAACAGAAAATCTTCCAACTTACAAAATATCAGGAGCCACACCAACTACAATAGACTCAAGAAAGCAAAAAATATACAAACTGACTCATACCTAGTCTACCCAATCTTGAGCTGATTCCAAATTGCAGTCCGATTGTGTGAACGTGAAATGTCAGTACATAAGGCAGTCATAGAGAAATAAGAATGTTTGCTTTCATCAAATTTATAAACTATTGATCTGCAACAATCTCCCCTTTTTGATGATGGCAAACAATTTAATTTGAATTTAAAAAAAAAGTAATCTCTCCTAATCTCCCCCTCACTAGAATAAACCCCTATAAAAATAGGAGAGATAAAAAATATTTTTGTTGTTTTTAATTTTTTGAAAAGAAAAAAAAGGATACAAATTCAACATTATGTTCTCCCCCTTTGACATTATCGAAAAGAGAGGAGGAAAAAAAAACAAAACGAACAAAATAAAAAAAAAAACGTTCCCTGATCTAGTGAAAAAGCAAATATTCTTAAAATGTGAAAGTTACCTCTTAGTTTTAATTAAAAAACTTATTAGAATTGGATTGACAACACATAGCCCAGAAAAGGTTAGAAATTAAAAATTTGATAATCCAAACTCAAGTTCTTTTAAAAAAGGCTAAAAAAATTTTTAATTCAATATCAAAATCAAGGAATAAATTAGAGAAAGAAACAATCAGTTTTCAAAAACTCCTTCCATAAAATATATCTAATAGAAGATCAATGCACGAATTGTTGAATCAAGAATCAAGATTTTCAAACTCAAGTATCAAAAGTATCATGTGTTTTCTTAAGCTTTTAAGAAGTACAAGAATGGTAAGCATTAAATTTGTGGGCTCATTTTATGCCTCTTGACAATTGGTTGGCGCACTGCGCATCTTTTGATACACTTAGAATATTCAATTTTTTTTTTCAAATTAGCGTCTTTAGGCATCTTTTATTTTTGGCATCATTGGACCAATTTTTTTTAATATGCTATCTTTCTGAAATCTTAAAAACCAAAAGTAAACCCATACTATTGACAAAAATAAAATTCTTGATTAAGAAAATTATGATGTAGATTCAATACCTTACAAAAGATTCCTATGCGATAAATAAAATATAAGGAGATAAAAAAAATTGTTTCAAAAACCAATTTAAAAGATGAAAAAGATTTTAAATCAAAAGTAGAATAACCTCTTTTAGGAAACAAAGATTGAGAGTCAAACACATGAGTTTCCTTCCTTTGACTGTTTTTAGAGAAGTCAATCGCAACTTACCAAAGAGTTCAAGAAAAAATAGGAAGTAGATTTTTTATTTTTTGAAAAATGAATGTGTGTGTTGATCAAAAAAATAAATTTCATGAAATAAGAAAAGAAAAAAAATAATAAAAACAAAACACAACAAAGAAGTCTTTTTAACCATTATCTCTCTCATGGTCCGATGCTTCATAAACCAGGTCTGTCCATGAGATTTTTTACTTTTAATTATTTTCCCAATTTAAATTTTGCTTTGCCTTACCTTTTTTTATATAGGAAGAATTCTTAAATTATGGCATTGATTTTTCATATGTCCAGGCTTCCTACAATGAAAGCAAATAACTTCAGAAGAAATATGAATTTTCTTACCATTTTTACCTTTTTTCCACTTTTGCTTATGCTTTGGTGAGCTTTGTGATTTGCTTGACAAGTCATCACCAACTAAGCTATCTTCTTCTCTATCTTCCATTTTTAAAATAATAGTTTCACCTGCATCCAAAAGTCTTTGACCCAACCCTTGCTCGTAGGCAATGAGTGAGTCAATCAAATTATCAATAGAATATACATTCAAATCTTTAGATTCACAAATAGCAATAACTTTAGTATCAAATTTATCTAATAGAAAACGAAAAATTTTGTTAACTTTTTCAAAATTTGAAAAATATTTTCCTAAGGCATGCAATGATGTTATAATTTGAATGAACCTAGTATACAGGTTTAAGATCGTCTCATAAGGTTTCATGGAAAATAGTTCAAAATCATGCATTAACATATTCAACTTGGATTGCTTGATTTCACTAGTGCCTTCGTATATGATGTGTAGTTTATCCCAAACTTCCTTACTAGTAGTGCAAGTGGATATTAACATAAAATCTTTAGAATTTAAAGCATAGAAAAAACTATTTAAAGATTTTGCATTCAATTGAGAATTGATTTGTTCTTCTCTATTCCATTGGTTAAAAGGAATATCAATTTTAACTCCATTTATGATACGTGACGGTGATGAATAATCAGTTAAAATTATAAGTCACATGCGAAAATTAATCGATTACAAGAAAATAGACATACGAGTTTTCAAAAATCAAATGACATATTTTCAAATAAAGGTGGTCTGGTGATTGAATAACCTTCCGCAACATTATGATTCCCAAAATTAGCATGGATCAAAATTCAAAAGTTTTCAAAAACTTATTTTTATGAATCCCGCTCTGATACCACTTGTAAGTTTGTTAGGGATATTACGCCTTTATGAACTGGCCCAAGGCTAATAAAGTGAGAGGTGAATTGGTTGTTAAAGATCTTTTAAAACAAAACTACAAACCAAAACACCACAAAGAAAACCAAATGCAGAAATTAAAATGCGGAAGCAAAAAGAAGAAAAGAACACACCGGATATATAGTGGTTCGGTCAAACCTTGACCTACGTCCACTCCTTGGATGCACCCTCCAAGTATTGCACTAAATTAAGTGTCTCTCATTTAGCCCCCGCAGCTAGGCGGAGAAGCCCTTACGAACTCACTTCTACCTTCCTCGGTGCGGCGGAGTCGTCGAGTCCTTTGACACCAAAGATATCTTCTTCTTTGGCAAACTTCCCTCAAGGCAAGCCTTGAATCCAACGGTATTCAGGTGCAAGCTTGCCGGAGCAACCGTGTGGAACCCCCTCCATACTCCCTTCATTCCCCCCTCACAGGATCTTCTCCCTCTCTCAAACTCCACCCTTTCCTCACTCCCTTTCAAGCTCTCTTCAAGTTTCCCCCAAAAGAATGAAGCTACAATGGCTGCCAAAGATAGTTACAAAAGTTCCTTAACAAAACTTAAATATAAGCTCTCAAAACAAGCTCATTAATTCAAGTTACAGAGATTATTGTCCAGGATGATAGGCATATCATCCTGTACGATCAGTACAATTTAAGCCCAATCAGCCGGGATGATTTGAGATAATCATATGAAATTTATTCATATCGTCCACGATGATAATATATCATCCTGGATGATCATACAAATTGTAAAATATCATCCTCGACATCGCCCTAAAAAATAGCTATCCGATGACCAATCGTCCAGCATATCGGCCAAGACGATCTGTCGATCATCCTGGCCGATTTAATCGTGAAATCAAGTCATAATTGCTTTCCTTAAATTTCAAAGAAATTTTGGAAAAATTGACCTGGATCATCTTGGATGATATTTTATAGTCCTGGATGATCCACCTGGATGATGTCCAAAAATAGGTTATTTCTAAATAGATCTGGCGGCAAATTCTTTCTTTAATTGAGGCTATCGTCCTGGACGATACAAAATCATTCAGAACGATGTGTTTTGCATAATGATTGCTGCTTTAATGAGGATGCCTTAATTAGGATTTCTGCTTTTGGAAAGATCATCCAGAACAATATAAATATCGTCCCGGATGATGTTACCAAAAACAAAAATCTTTATGGAGTAACAGAAAATCTTCAAGTTACAAAATATCAGGAGCCACACCAAATACAATAGACTCAAGAAAGAAAAAAATATTCAAACTAACTCAGACCTAGTCTACCCAATCTTGAGCTGATTCCAAATTGCAGTCCGATCATGTGAATCTGAAATGTCAGTACATAAGGCAGTCGTAGAGAAATAAGAATGTTTGCTATCATTAAAATTATAAACCATGTATCCTCAACACACGGGGCTCGATGATCACCTTCACGGGTCCCACGATGCAAATTTCTTCATTGAGGTCACGGAGAGCCAATACTGCTAGTGATTCATGGGCCGTGGCTAGAAGCTTCCAAAAAAAAAAAGATGCATGGATGGTTAAAAAAAATGGACCAACACAAGGACTTCCCAGGAGGTCACCCATCCCAATACTACTTTCACTCAAATTATAGTTATGCAGACACCGAGGGAGAGGTTCTTTTGGTGCACTTTGTTGAGTCCAGTAATTAGGTTGTTAAGCCTAAGTAAATGTCCCACGGCTACCAAGAGGGGGGTGAATAGGTAGTTTTAAAAATTTTAAACCCTCTTAATGATAAAGTTGAACCGAAATAAAATTTTCTTTTAAAGTTTGTAGAAAAATGTTTTTCAACCACAGAGTTGTTAAAACTGAAATTTAAAGTGCGGAAACGTAAAAGCAATAAAGTAAATGACACCAGATTTATAGTGGTTCGGTCTATAACCAGACCTACATCCACTCCTCAGAGGCACCCTCTGAGTATTGCACTAAAACTAATAGTGACTCTCCTTTAGCACCCACAGCAAGGCGGAGAAGCCTTTACAACACAATCTTTTCACCACTACCCGGTGCGGCAGAGAACCGTCGTCCTTTTACACAAACCACAGTGCTGGCAGAGAACCGTCATCCTTTTACACTCTCCTAGTGTGGGCAGAGTACCCTACGGCTGTTCACACTCTCCAAGTGTAGGCAGAGAACATTTCCGCTGTTCACACTCTCCAAGTGTAGGCAGAGAACCTTTCCGCTGTTCACACTCTCCAAGTGTAGGCAGAGAACCCTTCGGCTGTTCACACTCTCCAAGTGTCGGCAGAGAACCGGATCTCCTTGACTGATCTTCTCACAAGAATCTAGAAGGAAGAAGGAAAAGAGTGAAGAAATCCAATTTCACAAGTAGAGACTCTTACCTTAGTAATCCAAGTGAAGCCTTCTCGCTCCAGTGGTAGGAATCCTCCTTTGAATGCTCTCTTCCACTCTATCCTTGGCTATTCTCTCAAGAGGCAGAAAGATCAAATGACAAAAAGATTGGGTGGCAGTCTAATTTGGACTATTTATGTAAAAGACAAGAAAAACTGCCCAAAAACTGCAAGTTTCCAATTCTGTACGCAGTGGATCGTCCTGTACGATCCTGGATCGTCCTGGACGATTTTACTTAAACGATCTGAAACGACCCAATTTGTATATGTGTACGAAATGACTTCGTACAGATGATCGTCCTGTACGAACAAGGTTCATCCAGTACGAACGGTTATTACAAGGTCGGTTCTAGAAACTGCTGAAAACTGTTCTAAGTCGGTTAATCGTTTGGACGAAAATATGTTCGTCTGGACGAAAATTTTCCAGAGACTTGATCGTCCTGGACGATTATTTATTTCGTCTGGACGAAAATATTTTAGAGGACCAATCGCCACGGACGATATTTTATTTTCGTATGAACGAAAATTTTCCAGAGACTTGATCGTCCGGTACGATATTTAATTTCGTCTGGACGAAAATTTTCCAGAGGACTGGTCGCCTCGTACGATAATAAAATTCGTCTGGACGAAAATTTTACAGAGAACCCATCGTCCTGGACGATAATAAATTTCGTCCTGGACGAATAGGACTTAGAAATTTTTTTTTTCGAGCAAGTTCCTATTCGTTCCATGTGCTCTATAGGAGATAACTGAGGGATCGTCCAGTACGATAAATATCGTCCCGTACGATCAGTATAAAATTGTATGATCTCCTTATGTGTGTGTGTAAGTTTTTTATTCACTCAATTACAATCACTCCCTTTCAAAATTAAATCAAAGAAAATGCAAACTTCAAAAAACAGAATATTTCATGTTGAATTTGATTTGAAGTTATCGTAGTCTGGAGTCTGATTTTCCTGAAATGTTAGTACACACAAGAGCAAATGCAAATCTTCTAAAATTGTTAGGAGATAACTATACATTTGAACAATAGTGTTTGGAATCATCAAAACTACATAAGTTGCACAAATATAAATCATTCAAATAGCAACTATTCTAACAATCTCCCCCTTTTTGATGATGGCAAAACAATTATTATTTGTATGGTTTCAAGTTAAACAAATCTCCTATCTCCTAAACTCCCCCTGAATTGATGAGTACATTAAAATAAGGAGGCATAAAGATCAAAATTTTTGTTTTCCAAAAAATTTTAACACAAACAACTACAAAGTCAAAAACTTGCAAACAGAATAATCAAAACAGAAAATACAATAATTTCTCCCCCTTTTTGACAGCAACAAAAAGTGAAGAAGAAATAGACAAGAAATGTAAGTAATTATATGAAATTCATTTTTTAAAATTTAATCTAAATTGTGATTGACATAGGGTATGCAATTTTAAACTAAAGATATTAGGTCAATCATAGAAATTCATAAAATTTAAGAAGTGATATAACATTGTAAGTAAGAAGAATTTATCAAAGACATGATTCAATTTAGACATTTGACTATAGAAAATCATTACAAGAGAGATGTATAAAAATTCTATATTTCAAAGTTCAATAGAATATAAATGAACATAAGATCAATTTGAATTAAGAGATTGAACGAATTTGGAAAGAAGAGAATTACCACATGTGGCGCTTTGCGCATCTTTTTTCAAAATTTTGGGGCACATTTTTGTGTATTTTTTCTTGGTTGGGCTTATTTTGTGCCTCTTTTTCACTTTGCAAATCTTTGCGAATTCCTTTTGATTTTTGTACATTTGTACAATGTTCAAGAGTAATTGAGACCAATTCTTTTCAAAATCTATAATCTAAAATTTCAAATATTTATAAGTGCATAAATATCACTTGAGCATAGAAATACAAAATAAGAAAACATCTAAATTGCAATAGTAATATTAACTTTTATGTAGTCTAAATGAATAGACATGAATTTAAAAGTTCTAATTACAATAAGTTATCAACAACTTATAAATTTAGAAAGACTAGATTTTCTAATATAGATAATCTCAAATTACAATCTAATTTAAGCACTATGAAGATTAAATAATACTAATAAAATTCATAAACATTAACCACATTTCAAAACAAAAAAAACTTTCATTGATATTAAAGAAACGGATTACATAAAAAAAAAATGAACTTACGAAGACAAAATCAACATAAACACAAACACTTAACAATTAAACAGACACAATAAAAACATAAAAAACAAATACAACATACACACATAAAATCATTTCTACTGTTCTGGAGGAGGAGGAGGAATGCCGCCAAAAAGGTTGAAGTAGGAGGCCATCAACATTACATTGGTATTAATTTCATGAACTTCATCTCTAATATTACCAATGTCTTGTTGCTGCTGCGTAAGTTGAGCATCAAATTGATCAAATATTTGATCAATGTGAGTCTCTAATCTATCAAATCTCTCAATCAGATTCTGATAATCTGATTGAGGAGTAGAAGCTTGCACTCCTTCTTCTTCTTCCTCTTCTGAAGCACTGACATGTGCTTTTTCTTTTTCCTCCTTGAAGAGCAATCTGAATGATGCATCATTATAGTAAACTGGCTCTTCGTATTCTTCATCAGGATGCACTATGTTGTATTTCTTTTCCAAAATATAAGTGATTAAGTGTCCTAATAAAATGTTCTTCTTCCTCTTCTAATCTGCATGTCCTATTTCTGAAAGTCCATAGATATGGTCTATGATAAGTTAGGCTTCATCAATAGGATGTCTTTCCATAATTAAAAAAGTTAGAGAAGAAAGGAGAGGAGTAATGTTAATCCTATCACCAGCTTTAGGAATGATTGAGGATCGAAGGATATGCTGGATGATTCGGGCATTTTTGGTCATTCCAGAAACTCTAGCAACATGATAGGTTATGCCTATTTCTCTAATCACCCTATTGACTTCATACCATTCGAATTTCTTTTCACTCATTAGGGTATTGGCTCTATATCCCTCAGTTCTTAAGTTTAAAAATGCACCAAGGTCGTGCTTGGTGATCTCAACTTTTTGCTTAAAAACATAAGAACTAATGGTGGAGTGGTCAGAATTGAAACTCATGTTAGCTAGAAAGTAATGGTAGGTTTGCTTATTGTAGAAGTGGACGAGAGAAAGAATGAAGTGAAATTGGGTTGAGGCAAAGAGGTGCATTACCTGAAAATTCAAATCAGTTTGAATTAGAATGCGAGAGGGAGTGATTTTGGCGGATGCAAAACGAGGAAAAGATTCCTCATTCACCTTAGAAAGAAAGTTGTCTGGGGCATTCCTATTTGG
Source organism: Dendrobium huoshanense (assembly GCA_016618105.1). Lineage (NCBI taxonomy): Eukaryota > Viridiplantae > Streptophyta > Magnoliopsida > Asparagales > Orchidaceae > Dendrobium > Dendrobium huoshanense. The sequence goes on from CM028359.1 coordinate 57,896,911, forward strand.
TTTCTTCACCAATACCTTTTGTCTCTTGCTTGAGGAGGCCATTGTTGATTTGAAGTAGAAAGGGATTGAAAATGAAGTTTGGAAGTGTGATTGTTAAGTTAGAAAGCCTTCATATTTAAAGAAAAATGATACGTTCATCCTGGACGAAAATATTCGTCCTGGACGAAAAATTATCGTTCGTCTGGACGAAATAATTTCGTACAGATGATCCAATTCGTCCAAAATGTAACGGCTTTTCGTAATCAACACAACTTACGATGCGTCCCTTCGTACAGGCTTTTTGACTTGACCGATCGTACAGACAAAAAATTTTCGTACAGACGATCAAAAAGTAAATCGTTTTAATGACTCTTGAAAACCGTCCCCTACAATGAACCGACACATGTTCGTCTGGACGAACGAAAACTTCGTACAGACGAAGTTCATATTAAAAACTGTCTTATCCACTCAACCGCTGCATTTAATCGTCCCGACGTTTGAGAGGGAAAAAAAAATCGTCCTGGACGATCATCAGATCGTACAGACGATCTAATTAAAAGTTGCTCTCAAAACGGTTAAAATTCGCGCGAACTGTTCCTTCACACATCATCCCGTACGAAAACATTTTCGTCCTGGACGATTTCCTCCAAAAAAAATTTAATTTTGAATTTTTAAATTAAGAAAATCAAACAAAATATTCAAAAACACAGAAAACATAAAACAAAATCATAAATCCAAAAACAATTCATTCAAAACACACAAAATTTCACAAAATCAAAAAATAAAACAAAACAAATATCAATGGTTCAAAGACATTTTGTTTAAGCATTCAAATCAATAACACCAAGCCTTGTTCTTAAAGTACTGAAGGTATCAAAGGCTAAAGGCTTTGTAAAAATGTCTGCAAGTTGATTTTCAGTTGAAACATGTATGAGTTCAATTTCTCCTTTGGATACATGATCCCTTATGAAATGATGTCTTATATCAATGTGTTTGGTTCTAGAATGTTGAATAGGATTTTTGGAAATGCAAATAGCACTAGTATTGTCACAATAAATTGGAATAGTGCCTATAGTTAATCCTAAATCAATCAACTGTTGTTTTAACCAAAGTACTTGTGCCACACAACTTCCTAATGCAATGTATTCTGCTTTTGCAGTAGATAGTGCCACTGAATTTTGTTTTCTACTAGACCATGAAACTAATGAATTTCCAATGAATTGACATGTTCCAGAAGTGCTTTTCCTATCCACTCTACAGCCTGCAAAGTCAGAATCTGAGTAACCAATAATTTCAAATGAAGAGCTAAACTTAGGATACCAAATTCCTAAGTTTTGAGTTCCTAGTAGATATCTTAAAATCCTTTTCACTGCTGTCAAATGTGATTCTTTTGGATCTGATTGAAATCTAGCACATAAGCAAACACTGAACATAATATCTGGTCGGCTAGCAGTCAAGTAAAGTAAAGATCCAATTATCCCTCTAAATTTCTTTTGATCAACAGATTTTCCCTTAAGGTCCTTATCCAACTGAACTGAAGAACTCATTGGTGTACTAACAGGTTTAGCATTGTCCATTTCATATTTTTTGAGGATGTCCTTAATATATTTAGTTTGACTAAGACAAGTACCTTCCTCAAGTTGCTTAATGCTAAAACCTAGAAAGTAGTTTAAATCTCCCATTAGACTCATTTCAAATTCACTACTCATTGTTTTAGAAAAATCATCACAAAGATGTTTATTTGAAGATCCAAAGATGATGTCATCCACATAAATTTGAACAATAAGTATATCCTTTCCAATTTTCCTTAAAAAGAGAGTTGTATCCACACTTCCTTTTTCAAAAGATCTTTCAAGTAGGAAGCTGCTCAACCTCTCATACCAAGCCCTAGGTGCCTGTTTCAATCCATATAATGCCTTTTTTAATTTGAAAACATGATTTGGAAATTTTGAATTTTCAAAACCTGGAGGTTGTTCTACAAAAACATCTTCCTCAATTACCCCATTTAAAAAGGCACTTTTGACATCCATTTGAAACAATTTAAAACCTTTAAAACAGGCAAAGGCTAGTAAAACCCTAATTGCTTCAAGTCTAGCTACAGGGGCAAAAGTTTCCTCAAAATCAATTCCTTCAATTTGATTTTACCCCTTAGCTACTAATCTAGCCTTATTTCTAATGACTACTCCTGAGTCATTCATTTTATTTTTGAACACCCACTTGGTTCCAACAACACTTTGATCTTTTGGCCTTGTAGTTAGTTCCCAAACTTTATTTCTTACAAATTGATTTAACTCTTCTTGCATGGCCAATATCCAAAATTCATCTGAAAGTGCTTGATCAATGTTAGTGGGTTCAATAGTTGAAATAAAGGCTGAATGATTGACTTCCTTGTTTAATCCACGCCTAGTTCTAACACCCTCACTTGGTTCACCTATAATCAATTCCTTTGGGTGGTTTTTAGAAAATCTCAAATCTCTAGGCAAAGTGTCTTCTCTTTCTAAATTTTCTTCCACATTTTCTTCCAAATTTAATCTATCAATCTTTTGGGAGTTTTCTTCAATTTCTTCTTCAACAATATTTGGCTCTTCCATGTTTCCATTTTCATCAAAAAACAACATGTGTGGTTTCTTCAATGACTAAAGTTCTTTTGTTGAATACTCTATAAGATTTTCCAACACTTGAATATCCAACAAAAATTCCTTCATCTGATTTTGGATCAAATTTTCCTAAGGCAGATTTTCCATTATTATGTATGAACACCTTGCAACCAAATACATGCAAATGAGACAAATTTGGTGTTCTACCTTTTAGCAACTCATAGGGTATTTTATTCAAATTTGATCTCACATTCACCCTATTCAGAACATAGCATGCAGTGCTAACCGCCTCAGCCCAAAAATATCTAGGAAGCGAGTATTCTGCTAACATTGCTCGGGCGGCTTCAATTAATGTTCTGTTCTTTCTTTCAACTACTCCATTTTGTTGAGGAGTTCTAGGTGAAGAAAAATTGTCATCAATCCCTTTTTCTTTACAGAAATCTTCAAATCTTTCATTTTCAAATTCTCCTCCATGATCACTTTGTATAGAAATTATTTCACATCCTAATTTTCTTTGTATCCAAGTTGAAAAATTTCTGAATTTCTCAAATGATTCACTCTTATGAAAAAGAAATTTAACCCAGGTGAATCTTGAAAAATCATCTACTATAACAAATCCATATACCTTTCCTCCTAGACTAACAGTGCTTACAGGTCCAAAAAGATCCATGTGAAGAATTTTTAAAGGTTTACTGGTCCTAAGATCTTTATTGGACTTAAAAGAGGACTTCACTTGTTTTCCTAATTGACATGCATCACATAGATGGTCCTTGGTAAAGTCTAGTTTAGGTATTTCTCTCACCAAATTCTTTTGGGTAATTCTTCTAAAATTTTTCATACTAGAATGACAAAGTCTCCTATGCCAAAGCCATGATTCATCAAAAACAGTTTTCAAACAAAAAGCAGTAGGAGATTGTATACAATTTAAATCTAGCATGTAGACATTGTTTACCCTTTTTCCATTTAAAACAATTTTCCCATTTAGGCTAATTATGCAGCTAGTAGGTAAAAATTTTACATTATAGCCCTTATCACATAGCTGACTTATGCTAAGCAAATTATGTTTTAAGCCTTCAACTAATAAAACATTGTTTATGAAAAAGTTTTTTAAATTTCCAATCATACCTGATCCAACCACTTTCTTTGTGGTATTATCTTCAAGTGTAACCTTGCCTCCACTCCTGGCTTCCAGCGTTATGAATTGAGCAGTATCTCCAGTCATGTGCTTTGAACATCCGCTGTCCAGGTACCATATACTCTCACGAGGTCTTGTGTGAGAGTATACCTGCAAAATTCTCAAATGTTAGACCTGGGAACCCAAACTAGTTTGGGTTCACCTTTATGAAATTTATAATCAGATGCATGTATGATATGTCTAGGTTTATGCATCTTAGTTCTCCACACCAAATTAGGTTTCATCTTTAAAGTGCAGGTGTGAGATATATGTCCCAAAAATCCACAATTGTTACATTTAACATTAGGAAAAATATTCAAGTGTTTTCTTTCATATGATTGTCTTCTAAGGGATTTCATGAATTTAGGATAATATTTAGGATTTGTAAAATCTTCAAGTTTAGGGGGGTTCCTATTATCCTCGAGAGCTCTTATAGTGAGTTTGTAAAATGAATTCATATCCTCCAAGATTCGATTGGTATAATTGATTCTATATGTCTTGCTCTCAGATTCATCCTTAAAATTCTTAAATTCTTTTTCAAGTTCAGCATAGGATGATTTTAAATTCTCAAAATTTTTATTCAAGTCATCATATTCATCAAGTAGTTTCATGTGGTTGCTATCAATTAAAGCATGATCTTTCCTAAGGATTTCGTGTTCCTTATTAAGCTCTTCCAATTCTAAAACTAAACTAGCATGCATCTTTTTCATTTTCCTATATGCATCATGCATGTGTTCAGAAACTTCAAACAATTCATTATAGGTTAAATCACATACCTCTTCTTGATCTGATTATTCAGCTTTATCTGCCATCAAGCAAAGGTTGGTGACTTCTTCTTCTTTTTCAGTCTCAGATGAGTCTGAAGCTGAGTCCGCCCAAAAAGCCTTTTGAAACTTCTTCTTGCCCTTCTTTACCATTGGTTTCTCCTCTACCTTCTCCTTGCTAGGAGTGGCTTTGAGTTTTGGACAATCAGTCTTTATATGACCTGGTTTCCTGCATTCATAACAAATCACTTCATTAGAAACCTTGCCATTTCTGTTATACTTACCTCTATTCCATTGCTGGCGTCTCTTCTGCTTCCTCTTTAAAAAGCTTCTGAATTGTCTAGTCATCAATGCAATATCGTCTTCATCCTCAGGTTGTGAGTGTTCACTTTCTGACTCTTCCACATTTAGTGCAATATTCTTGTCCTTTCTTGGTTCACCTGCATCAATCTTTCTTTGACTTACTCCTTGCTCGTAAGCAATGAGTGAACCAAGAAGATTGTCAATGGAATAAATGTTTAGATCTTTAGACTCTGTAATTGCAGTAATTTTAGCATCGTATGCAGTAGGTAAACAACGAAGAATCTTATTAACCATTTCAGCATTAGTTAATTCCCTACCAAGTGCATGCAAAGAGGTGACAATTTGAGTGAATCTTGTGTACATGTCAGATATAGATTCATTAGGTTTCATGCGAAATAATTCTATAGTCATGGAACAAGATATTGAGTCTTGATTGCTTAACCTCATTTGTCCATTCATAAGTAATACAAAGTCTATCCCATATGTCTTTTCCGCTTTTACAAGTGGAAACTCGCATGTAGTCTTCAGATTTTAAAGCACAAAAGAAACTATTTAAACATTTCGCATTTAACTGTGCTAAGTCACGTTCTTCTATAGTCCAATCTGCATAGGGTGTTTCTACCCTAATTCCATCAACTAATCTAGTTGGTTTTGAGTAACCTTCCTGGACTAGCATCCACATGCGATAATCAAGTGACTGTAAGAAAGTAGACATGCGTGTTTTCCAAAAATCAAAAGGAATATTGTCAAACAGTGGAGGTCTAGTGATAGAGTAACCCTCAGGTGTGTTTCGGTTTCCAAATGTAGCCATCTACGTTAATCAAAAAGTAGTTCAAACTTATGATTTTGAAACTATGCTCTGATACCACTTGTTGAGTCCAGTAATTAGGTTGTTAAGCCTAAGTAAATGTCCCACGGCTACCAAGAGGGGGGTGAATTGGTAGTTTTAAAAATTTTAAACCCTCTTAATGATAAAGTTGAACCGAAATAAAATTTTCTTTTAAAGTTTGTAGAAAAATGTTTTTCAACCACAGAGTTGTTAAAACTGAAATTTAAAGTGTGGAAACGTAAAAGCAATAAAGTAAATGACACCAGATTTATAGTGGTTCGGTCTATAACCAGACCTACATCCACTCCTCAGAGGCACCCTCTGAGTATTGCACTAAAACCAATAGTGACTCTCCTTTAGCACCCACAGCAAGGCGGAGAAGCCTTTACAACACACTCTTTTCACCACTACCCGGTGCGGCAGAGAACCGTCGTCCTTTTACACAAACCACAGTGCTGGCAGAGAACCGTCGTCCTTTTACACTCTCCTAGTGTGGGCAGAGTACCCTACGGCTTTCACACTCTCCAAGTGTAGGCAGAGAACCTTTCCGCTGTTCACACTCTCCAAGTGTAGGCAGAGAACCTTTCCGCTGTTCACACTCTCCAAGTGTAGGCAGAGAACCCTTCGGCTGTTCACACTTTCCAAGTGTCGGCAGAGAACCGGATCTCCTTGACTGATCTTCTCACAATAATCTAGAAGGAAGAAGGAAAAGAGTGAAGAAATCCAATTTCACAAGTAGAGACTTTTACCTTAGTAATCCAAGTGAAGCCTTCTCGCTCCAGTGGTAGGAATCCTCCTTTGAATGCTCTCTTCCACTCTATCCTTGGCTATTCTCTCAAGAGGCACGAATATCAAATGACAAAAAGATTGGGTGGCAGCCTAATTTGGACTATTTATGTAAAAGACAAGAAAAACCACCCAAAAACTGCAAGTTTCTAATTCTGTACGCAGTTGATCGTCCTGTACGATCCTGGATCGTCCTGGACGATTTTACTTAAACGATCTGAAACGACCCAATTTGTATATGTGTACGAAATGACTTCGTACAGTTGATCGTCCTGTACGAACAAGGTTCGTCCAGTACGAACGGTTATTACAAGGTCGGTTCTAGAAACTGCTGAAAACTGTTCTAAGTCGGTTAATCGTTTGGACGAAAATATGTTCGTGTGGATGAAAATTTTCCAAAGACTTGATCTTCCTGGACAATTATTTATTTCGTCTGGACGAAAATATTTCAGAGGACCAATCGCCACGGACGATAATTTATTTTCGTATGAACGAAAATTTTCCAGAGACTTGATCGTCCGGTACGATATTTAATTTCGTCTGGACGAAAATTTTCCAGAGGACTGGTCGCCTCGTACAATAATAAAATTCATCTGGATGAAAATTTTACAGAGAACCCATCGTCCGTGACGATAATAAATTTCGTCCTGGACGAATAGGACTTAGAAAATTTTTTTTTTCAAGCAAGTTCCTATTCGTTCCATGTGCTCTATAGGAGATAACTGACGGATCATCCAGTGCGATAAATATCGTCCCGTACGATCAGTATAAAATTGTATGATCTCCTTATGTGTGTGTGTAAGTTTTTTATTCACTCAATTACAATCACTCTTTCAAAATTAAATCAAAGAAAATGCAAACTTCAAATAAACAAAATATTTCATGTTGAATTTGATTTGAAGTTATCGTAGTCTGGAGTCTGATTTTCCTGAAATGTTAGTACACACAAGAGCAAATGCAAATCTTCTAAAATTTTTAGGAGATAACTATACATTTGAACAATAGTGTTTGGAATCATCAAAACTACATAAGTTGCACAAATATAAATCATTCAAATAGCAACTATTCTAACACACTTCATTCTCGTGGATCGTAGGGGATCGAAAAAGCATTATTCATTGGAGCATGCCCAGTCGATGCGCCTTTAGCACATCGGTGCTCACTCCGTCTCAAAAAAAGCTTTTTTGATTGGGGTCATAATGCTGAAACAAACTCTTAGGCAAAAAGTTATTGCTATTCTAGTGCGGCCGCATCATGGGACCCGATGGTCACATTTGTAGGTCCCATGATGCAGTTTTATTCACTTGGATCATAGCGAGCCAACACTGCTAATGGTTCATGGGTCATGGCAAAGAGCTTTCGAAGAAAAAAGAGAGAGAGAGAGAGAGGGATGGTTAAAAAAAAGGGTGCAACATGAGGACTTCCCAGGAGGTCACCCATCCCAGTATTACTCTCGCCCAAGCACGCATAACTATAGAGTTCTTAAGGGATCCATAGCAATGGTGCTGGTATGGTCGCACCCAAAATCTAATGGTCTTAAATTATAGTTTTGCATATGCAGGGGGAGAGGTGATTTTGGCGCATTCTAGTTCTGGTGGACCGTAAGGGATCGAAAATGCATTATTCATCGGTGCATGCCCGACCGATGCACTATCTTCATATGGGAAAACATTTTCTGGAATGGGGTCATAATACTGAAATGGACTCCTAAACAGAACATTTTTACTTTACCTTTGCGACAGCATCATGAGAACCGACGGTCGCCTTCGCGGGTCCCATAATGTGGATTACATCGCTCGGGTCGGGCGAGCCAATACTGCTAGTGGTTTATGGGCCGTGGCGAAGTGCTTCTAAAAAAAGAGAGAGGGATTTTTATAAAAATTGGTGCAACACGAGAACTTCCTAGGAGGTCACCCATCCCAATACTACTCTCACTAAGGAATGTTTAACTGTGGAGTTCTGATGGGATATTCCGGTGCAATGGTACTGGTATGATCACACTCGTAGTCTTATGGTCTCAAATTATAGTTATGGAGACGTCATGGGAGAGGTAATTTTTTGTGCTTCCTCATTCCAATGGACCGTAGGGGATCAAAAATGCATTATTCATCAGTGCATGCCCGACCGATTAGCCTCTGGCACATCGATGCTCTCTCTAACTCAGAAAAAGCATTCTGAAATGGGGTCATAATGCTGAAACAAAATCCTGGACAGAAAGTTGCTGCTTTTCTAATGTAGCAGCATCAAGTGACCCGACAGTCGCCTTCGCGGGTCCCACGATACAGTCTTCTTTGCTTGGGTCACATCAAGCCAACACTGCTAGTGGTTCATTGGCCATGACGAAGTCCTTCTGAAAAACAAAATGTGAGAGGGATAGCTAAAAAAGGGGTGCAATATGATGACTTCCTAGGAGGTCACCCATCCCTGTAGTACTCTCGCCCAAGCATGCTTAACTGTGGAGTTTTGATGGGCTCCAGTGCACTAGTGTTGGTATGGTCACACCCAAATTCTTATGGTCTCAAATTATAGTTATACAAATGCTGGTGGAGAGGTGATTTTGGTGCATCCTCGTTCCTGTGGACCGTAGGGGATCGAAAATGTATTATTTATTGGAGCATGCCCGACCGATATGCCTCTGGCACATTGGCGCTCACTCCATCTAAAAAAAAGTTTTCCAGAAAGGGGTCATAATGCTGAAACAGACTCCCGAAAAAAGTTGATGCTATTCCCGTGCTGCCGCATCAGGGGACCTGATGGTTGCCTTCGCAGGTGCCACGATGCAGAATTTTTTGCTCGGGTCGCAGCAAGCCAACACTGCTAGTGGTTCGTGGGACGTGGCAAAGAGCTTCTGAAAAAAAAAAAGAGAGGGATGGTTATAAAAAGGGTGAAACAAGAGGACTTCAAAGGAAGTCACGCATCCTAGTACTACTATCACCCAAGCACGCATAACTGTGGAGTTCTGATGGGTTCTGATGCACTGGTTCTAGTATGGTTGCACCCATTGTCTTACGGTCTCAAATTATAGTTATGCAGACATCGGGGAGAGGTGATTTTGGCAATTCCTCGTTCTGGTGGATTGTAGTGGATAAAAAATGCATTATTCATCGGCGTATGCCTAGCCAATGTGCCTCTATCACATCGGCGCTCTCTCCATTTCAATAAAAGCTTTCGGAATGGGCTCATAATGTTGAAACAGACTCTTGGACGGAAAGTTTCTGTTTTTCCCCTGGGGCAGCATAACGGGAAATGAAAGTTGCCTTCACAGGTCCCACGATGCAGATTTCTTCACTCGGGACACGTCGAGCCAACACTTCTAGTGGATCGTGTGCCATGACAAAGACCATCTGAAAAAAAAAAGTGAGAGGGATGGTTATAAAAAGGGGTGCAACATGACGACTTCCTAAGAGGTCACCCATCCCAGTATAACTCTTTCCTTAAGCACGCTTAATTTGAGAGTTCTGATGGGATCCGGTGCCCCGGTACTGGTGTGGTCGCACCAAAGTCTTATGGTCTCAAATTATAGTTATGCAGACGCCAGGGGAGAGGTGATTTTGTTGCATCCTCATTCTGGTGGACCTAATGTGATCGAGAATGCATTATTCATCGGCGCATGCCCAGCTGATGCAGCTCTGGCACATCGACGCTCACTCCATCTCAAAAAAATCTTTTCAAAATGGGGTCATAATCCTGAAATAAACCCTTGGGCAGAAAGTTGTCGCTTTTTTCCATGTGGCCGTATCACGGGACCCGACAGTTGCCTTCATGGGTCCCACGATATGGATTTCTTCACTAGGATCGTGGCAAGCCAACACTGTTAGTGGTTCGTGGGATGTGGTGAAGAGTTTCCGAAAAGAAAAGTGAGAGGAATGGTTAAAAAAAGGGTGCAAAACCAAGGACTTCCTAGGAGGTCACCCGTTCCAGTACTACTCTGACCCAAGCACGCTTAACTGTAGACTTCTAATGGGATCCAATACACTGGTGCTGGTATGGTCTCCCCCGTAGTCTTATTGTCTCAAATTATAGTTATTTAGACATCGGGGGAGAGGTGATTTTGGTGCATTCTCATTCCGATAGGCCGTAGGGGATCAAAAATGCATTATACATTCGATGCAAGCCCAGCCGATGCACCTTTGGTACATCGACGCTCACTCCATCACGAGAAAAATGTTCTCAAATGGGGTCATAATGCCGAAATGGACTCCTGGATGGAAAGTTGTTGCTTTTCCCTTGTGGCCATATAATAGGACCCGACGGTCACCTTCGCAGGAAACACGATGCAAATTTCTTCGCTTGGGTCACTACAAGCTAACACTGCTAGTGGTTCGTGGGCTATGACAAAGAGCTTCTAAAAAAAAGGGAGTGGGATGGTTATAAAATGGGGTGCAACATGAGGGCTTCCATGGAGGTCACCCATCCCAGTACTACTCTCACCCAAGCACGTTTAACTATGGAGTTCTGATGGGATCTAGTACACTGATGCTGGTATGGTCCCCCTAGTAGTCTTATGGTCTCAAATTATAATTATGCAGATGATGGGGGAGAGGTGATTTTGGCGCATCCTCATTCCAATGGGTCATAGGGAATCAAAAATGCATTATTTCGTTGATGCATGTCGAGCCGATGCACTGTTGGAAAATTAGCGCTCACTCCATCTCAGAAAAAGCTTTCTAGAATGGGGTCATAATACTGAAATGGACTCTTGGACAGAAAATTGTTGCTTTTCCCGTACGGCCGCATCACGGGACCTGATTATCACCTTCGCGGGTCCCACGATGTGAATTCTTTGCTTGGGTCATCGCGAGCTAACACTACTAGCGATTCATGGGCCATGGAGAACTGCTTGCAAAAAAAAAAAGAGTGCGGATGGTCAAAGAAAGGGTGCAACATGAGGACTTCACAAGAGGTCACCCATCCTAGTACTACTCTCTCCCATGCATGATTAACTGCGGATTTTTGATGGGATTCAGTGCACTAGTGCTGGTATGGTCACACTCGAAGTCTTATGGTCTCAAATTATAGTTATACAGACGCCTAGGGGAGAGGTGATCTTCGTACATCCTCATTCCGGTGGACCGATAGGGCATCGAAAATGCATTATTCATCGGCGTATGCCCAGCTGATGCAGTTCTGGCACAATGGCGCTCACTCCGTTTCAGAAAAAGCTTTTCATAATGGGGTTATAATGCTAAAATGGACTCATGGGGGTAAAGCTGTTACTTTTCCTATGCAGCCTCATCATAGGACCCGAAGGTCACCTTCGTGGGTCCCACGATATGAATTTCTTTGCTAGGGTCGCAGCGAGCGAACACTGCTAGTGGTTCGTGGACAGTGGCTAAGAGCTTATGAAAAAAAAAAGAAAGAGGGATGATTATAAAAATGTGTGCAACATGAGAACTTCCCAGGAGGTCACTTATCCCAGTACTACTCTCGCTCAAGCATGCTTAACTGCAAAGTTTTTATGGGATCCAGTGCACTGGTGCTGGTATGGTCTCCACCATAGTTTTATGGTCTCAAATTATAGTTATGCAGATGCCAGGGGAGAGGTGATTTTGGCGCATCGTCATTCTGATGGCCATAGGGAATCGAAAATACATTATTCGTTGACCCATGCCTGGCTGTTGTGCCTATGGCACATCAGCGCTCACTCTGGCTCGAGAAAAGCATTCTGAAATGTGGCCATAATGCTAAAATGAACTCTTGGACAAAAAGTTATTGTTTTTCCCATTCGTCCGCATCGCGGGTCCCAACGGTACCCTTTGCAGGTCTCACAATGCAAATTTCTTCGCTCAGGTCGCCACGAGCCAACACTGCTAGTGGTTTGTGGGCCGTCATGAAGAGTTTATGAAAAAAAATATAGAGGGATGGTTATAAAAAATGATGCAATATGAGGACACCCATCCTAGTACTACTCTCGCTCAAGCATGCTTAACTGCAGAGTTCTGATGGGATCCAGTGCATTGGTGGTGGTATTATCACATCTGTAGTTTTATGGTCTCAAATTATAGTTATACAAACACCTAGGGAGAGTTGATTTTGGCACATCCTCATTCTGGTGGAATGTAGGGGATAAAAAATGCATTATTCGTCAGCATATGCCCGACCAAAATACGTTAAGCACATCGGCGCTCTCTCCATCTCAGAAAAAACTTTCCAGAATGGGGTCATAATCCTGAAACGGACTCCTAGATGGAAAGCTGTGGCTTTTCCAGTGCGGCCTCATCACGAGACCCAAAGGTAACCTTCGCAGGTCCCACAATACGGATTTCTTCTTTGGGGTCGCGGTGAGTGGACACTGCTAGTGGTTCATGGGCCGTAGTGAAGAGCTTCCAAAAAAAAGAGGGATGGTTGCTTTTCCGTTGTCTTATGGTCTCAAATTATAGTTATGCAGATGTCGGGGGAGAGGCGATTTTGGTGCATCCTCATTCAGATGGCCATAAGGGATCGAAATTGCATTATTTGTTGACTTATGCCTAGCCAATGTGCCTCTGGGACATAGGCGCTCACTCCGGCTCGAGATAAGCTTTCTGGAATGGGTAATTAATGCTGAAACAAACTCTTGGATGAAAAGTTGTTGCCTTTCTCGTGCAGCCGCATGATGGGACCTGACGGTCACCTTCACGAGTCCCTCAATGCAGATTTTTTCACTTGGTCCACCGCGAGCCATCAAATCTAGTGGTTCGTGGGCCGTGGCAAAGAGCTTTCAAAAAAAAAAATAGAGAGGGATGGTTATAAAAATGGATGTGACACAAGGACTTCCGAAGAGGTCACCCATCCTAGTACTACTCTCACTCAAGCACGCTTAACTGTGTAGTTTTGATGGGATCCAATGCACTTGTGGTGGTATGGTTGCATCCATATTCTTATGGTCTCAAATTATAGTTATGCAGATACCCGGGGAGAGTTGATTTTGGCACATCCTCATTCAGTGGAATATAAGGGATTAAAAATGCATTATTAATCCGTGCATGTTCGATCGATACGCCTGTAGCTCATCGGCGCTCTCTCTATCTCAAAAAATGCTTTCCGGAATGGGGTCATAATACTTAAATGTACTCCTGGATGGAAAGTTGTTGCTTTTCTTGTGCGACCGCATCACGAGACCTGACGGTTACCTTCAATGGTCCCACGATGCAGATTTCTTCGCTTAGGTTGCTGTGAGCCAACACTATTAGCGAATCGTGGGCCGTGGCGAAGAGCTTCTGAAAAAAAAAAAAGAGTGAGGGATGGTTATAAAAAACTGTGCAACTCGAGGACTTCCCAGGATGTCTCCCATCCTAGTACTACTCTCGCCCAAACATGCTTAACTATAGAGTTTTGATAGGATCAGGTGCTCTAGTACTAGTATCGTTGCACCCAAAGTCTTATGGTATGAAATTATAGTTATGCAGATGCTGGGGGAGAGGTGATTTTGGTGCATCCTCGTTCAGGTAGACCGTAGGAGCTTCGTAATTGTATTATTCGTCAGCGCATGCTTGGTCGATGAACCTCTGGCACATTGGCGCCCACTCTGTCTCTAAAAATGCTTTTCTAGAATGGGGTCATAATGCTAAAAGGGACTCCTGGGCGGAAAGATGTTGCTATTCCCATGCGGTAGCATTCACGGGACCCAACTATCGCCTTTGTGGGTCCCACTATAAGGATTTTTTTGCTCGGGTCGAGGCGAGCCAACACTACTTGTGGTTTGTGGGCCATGGCGATGGGCTTCTGAAAAAAAATAGTGTGTGATGATTAAAAAAAGGGTGTAACATAAGGACTTCCAAGGACGTCACCCATCCAAACACTACTCTTGCTCAAGCATGCATAACTACGGAGTTCTGATGGGATCCGATACACTGGTGGTGGTATGGTCGCACCTAAAGTTTTTTTATGGTCTAAAATTATAGTTATACAAACACCGCTGGAGTGGTGATTTTGGTGGATCCTCATTCCGATGGACCATAGGGGATAAAAAATGCATTATTAGTTGGTGCATGCCTGGGCGATGCACCTCTAGCACATCAGTGCTCACTCCATCTCAGAAAAAGCTATCCAAATTGGGGTCATAATGCTGAAACAGACTCTTACGTGGAAAGTTGTTGCTATTCTCTTGTAGCCGCATCACGAGACCCAACAGTTGCCTTCATGAGTGTCACGATACGGATTTCTTCGCTTGGGTTTCAGCGAGCAAGCACTGCTAGTGGTTTGTGGGCCATGGAGAAGAGCTTCCGAAAAAAAAAGTGAGAGGGATGGTTAAAAAAATGGGTGCAACAAGAGGACTTCCCAGAAGTTCACCCATCCAGTCCTACTCTTGCCCAAACACACTTAACTGTAGAGTTCTGATGGGATCCAGTGCACTGGTGCTGGTATGGTCGCACCTATAGTCTTATGGTATCCACTTATAGCAATACATATGCCTGGGGAGAGGTGATTTTGGCGTATACTCATTCCGGTGGATCGTAGGGATCCAAAATGCGTTATTCATTTGCACATGCCTGACCGATGCACCTCCAGGACATCAGTGCTCTCTCCATCTCAGAAAAACCTTTCCTGAATGGGGACGTATTGTTGAAATAGACTACTAGGCAGAAAGTTGTAATTATTCCTAGGAGGCCCCATCACGGGACCCGACGGTCGCCTTTGTGGGTCCCACTATGCATATTTCTTCACTCAAGTCGTGGCGAGCCAACACTGCTAATGGTTCGTGGGCAGTGGCGAAGGTCTTCCTGAAAAAAAAAGAGAGGGATAGTTAAATAAAAGGGTGCAACACGAGGATTTCCCAGGAGGTCACCCATCACAGTACTACTCTTTCCCAAGCACGCTTAATTGCGGAGTTCTAATGGGTTCCGATGCACTGGCGTTGGTATGGTCACACTCGTAGTCTTATGGTCTCAAATTATAGTTATGCAGACACTAGGGGAAATGTGATTTTGGCACATCTACGTTCGGGTGGACCATAAGGGATTGAAAAGGCATTATTCATCAGCTCATGCCCGGCCGATGTTCCACTAGAACATCAGTTCTCTCTCCATCTCGAAAAAAGCTTTCTGGAATGGGGTCATAATGTTAAAATAGACTCTTGGGCAGAAAGTTGTTGATACTCCTATGCGGCTGCATCACGGGAACCGATAGTCACCTTTACGGGTCCCATGAAGTCGATTTCTTTGCTCGGGTCATGGTGAGCCGACACTGCTAGTGGTTTGTGGGTTGTGGCGAAGGGCTTTTGAAAAAAAAGAGAGTGGGATGGTTAAAAAAAATGTTGTGCAACATGAGGACTTCGTAGGAGGTCACCCATCTAAGTAGTACTCTTGCCCTAGCATGCTTAATTGCAGAGTTTTGAAGGGATTCGATGCACTGGTGCTGGTATGGTCGCACTCGTAGTCTTACGATTTCAAATTATAGTTATACAAACACTGGGGGAGAAGTGATTTTGGCGCATCCTCGTTCCAATAGACCATAGAGGATCGAAAATGCATTACTCGTCGACGCATGCCCGGCTGATGCGCCTCTAACAAATCAGTGCTCACTTCATCTTAGAAAAAGCTTTTTAGAATGCGGTCATAATGCTGAAAGGGACTCCTAAGCAGAAAGTTGTTGACATTCCCATGCGGCCACATCACGAGACCCAACGGTCGCTTTCATGGGTCCCCTGATGTGGATTTCTTCGCTCAGGTCATAGCGAGGCAACACTACTAGTGTTTTGTGGGTCGTGTCGAAGAGCTTCTGGAAAAAAAGAAGAGAAAGGGATGGTTATAAAAAAGGGTGCAGCATGACTTCCTAGGAGGTCACCCATTCCAGTACTAATCTTGCCCCAAGCACGCTTAATATCATTTTTTTGATGCGATCCGTTGCACTAGTGCTGGTATGGTCACGCCCGAAGTCATATAGTCTCAAATTATAATTATGCAGACGTTGGGGGATAAGGTGATTTTGGTGCATCCTCGTTGCGGTGGACCATAGGGGATAAAAAATGTGTTATTCATCGGCGCATGCCCGACTAATGCATCTGGCACATCGACGCTCACTCTGTCTCAAAAAAAAAAACCTTTCTGGAATGGGGTCATAATACTTAAAGGTACTCCTATGCATAAAGTTGTTTCTATTCTCGTATGGCTGAATCACGAGACCAGTCAGTCTTTTTTGCGGGTGCCACGATCCGGATTTCTTTTCTAGGGTCGTGGCGAGCCAACACTTCTTGTGGTTCGTGGGCCGTGGCGAAGAGCTTTCGCAAAAAAAGAGACAGAAATGGTTATAAAAAGGGGTGCAACAAGAGGACTTCACATGTTGTCAACCATCCCAATACTACTCTCGCCCAAGAACACTTAAATGTAGAGTTATGATGCAATCTGGTGCCCTGATACTAGTATGGTCACACCCATAGTCTTATGGTCTCAAATTATAATTATGCAGATGTCGGGGGAGAGGTGATTTTGGCACATCCTCCTTCTGGTGGATTGTAGAGGATCAAAAATGCATTATTTGTTGGCGTATGCCTGGCTAATGTTCCTTTAGCACATCGACACTCTCTCCATCTCAGAAAAACCTTTCCGAAATGGGGTCATAATACTGAAACAGGCTTCTAGGCAGAAAGTTGATGCTTTTTCCATATGGCAGCATCATGGGACTCGACGGTTGTCTTTGCGGGTCCCATGATGCAGATTTCTTTGCTTGGGTCACATCAAGCCAACACTTCTAGTGGTTCGTGGACTGTGACGAAGACCTTCTAAAAAAAACAAGAGAGAGGGATGGCTATAAAACAAGTGCAACATGAGGACTTCCTAGGAGGTTACCCATCCTAGTACTACTCTCGTAAAGCATGCTTAACTATGGAGTTCTGCTAGGATCTGGTGCACTAGTATTGGTACGGGCGCACCTAAAGTCTTATAGTCTCAAATTATAGTTATGTAGATGTCAGGGATGAGGTGATTTTGGCACATCCTCATTCTGGTGGACTGTAAGGGATTGAAAATGAGTTATTCATCTACGCATGCCCAACTGATGTGCCTCTGACACATCACCGCTCACTCCGTCTCAGAAAAAGCTTTCTGGAATGGGGTCATAATACTGAAATGGACTCCTAGGCGGAAAATTGTTGCTATTCCTGTGCGGCCGCATCATGGGACCCAACAATCGCCTTCTCGAGTCCCGTGATGCAAATTTATTTCCTCGGGTTACGGCGAGCCAACAATCTTAGTGGTTCGTGGGCTGTGATGAAGAGCTTCTGAAAAAAAAAGAGAGATGGATGGCTATAAAAAGAAGTTATGCAGACGATGTCACCCATCGAGGTGCATTACAAGGACTTCCCAGGAGGTCACCCATCCCCATACTACTCTCGCCCAAGCACGCTTAATTGCGAAGTTTTGATTGGATCTGGTGCACTAGTGCTAGTATGGTTGCACCCGATGTCTTATGCTCTCAAATTATAGTTATGCACATGCCCAGAGAGAGGTGATTTTGACACATCCTTGTTCTGATGGATAATAGTGGATAAAAAATGCATCATTCGTAGATGCATACCTGGCTCATGCACCTCTGGCACATCGGCGCTTACTCTGTCTCGAAAAACGCTTTCTGGAATGGGGTCATAAGGTTGGAATGGACTCCTGGATGGAAAGTTGTTGCTATTCCCCTGCGGCAGCATCATGGGACCCGATGGTCGCCTTCTCGTCTCCTATGATATATATTTCTTCACTCGGGTCACGGTGAGCCAATAATACTAGTGGTTCGTGGGCCGTGGCAAAGAGCTTCCAAAAAAAAAAAGAGAGGGATGGTTATAAAAAAGGGTGCAACACAAAGACTTACCAGGAGATTACCCCTCCAAATACTACTCTGGCCCAAGCATGCTTAACTGCGCAATTTTGATGGGATCTGGTGCACTGGTGTTTGTATGCTTGCACCCGAAGTCTTATGGTCTCAAATTATAGTTACGCAGGCGCAAGGGGAGAGGTTATTTTAGCACATCCTCATTTCAGTGGACCATAGGGTTTCTAAAATGTGTTAATCATTGGTGCATTCCTTGGTGATGTACCTCTAGCACATAGGCTTTCACTCCATCTCGGAAAATGCTTTCTAGAATCTGGTCAAACTACTAAAACGGACTCCTAGCTGGAATGTTATTTATATTCCAGTGTGGCCAACTCACAAGACCTGACAGTTTACTTTGCGGGTCTCACGATGCGGATTTCTTCCCTCGGGTCTCAACGAGCCAACACTGATAGGGGTTCGTGGGCCATGGCGAAGAGCTTCCTAAAAAAAAGAGAGAGTGATGGTTAAAAAATATGGTGCAAAACGTGGACTTCCAAGGAGGTCACTCATCCCAGTATTACTCTCGCCTGAGGATGCTTAACAATGGAGTTCTAATTGGATATAGTTCTCTAGTGCTGGTATGGTCGCTCCTGAAGTCTTATTGTCTCAATTATAGTTTTACAGACGCCGAGGAGAGGTGATTTTGTCACATCCTCATTCCGGTGGATTATTGGGGATTAAAGAAGTGTTTTTTGTTAGTACAAGACCGGCTAATGCGCCTTCGGCGCATCAGCACTCCTCCATCTTGAAAAAAGCTTTCCAGAATGGGGTCATAATGCTGAAATGGACTCCTGGGCAAAATGTTGTTGGTATTCCCATGCGGTAGCTTCACGGGACCCAACTATCGCCTTTGTGGGTCCCACTATAAGGATTTTTTTGCTCGGGTCGTGGCGAGCCAACACTAGTTGTGGTTTGTGGGCCATGGCGATGGGCTTCCGAAAAAAAAATAGTGTGTGATGGTTAAAAAAGGGTGCAACATAAGGACTTCCAAGGACGTCACCAATCCCATTACTACTCTCTCCCAAGCACTCTTAACTACAGAGTTCTAATAAGATCCGATGCACTAGAGCTAGTATGGTCGCACCCGTTGTCTTATGGTCTCAAATTATAGTTATGCAGACACTGAGGAGAGGTGATTTTGGCGTATCCTCATTTTGTGGGATCATAGGGGATAAAAAATGCATTATTCGTAGGCACATTCTTGGTCGATGAGCCTCTGGCACATTCGTGCTCACTCCATCTTGGAAAAAGCTTTACGGAATGGGGTCATAATGCTGAAACGGACTCTTGGGCAGAAAGTTGTTGGTAATCCCGTACGGCAGCTTCACGGGACCCGACGGCAGCCTTCGCGAGTCGCTCGGGTCATGGCAAGCCAACACTACTACTGGTTTGTGTGATGTGGCGAAGAGCTTCAAAAAAAAGAGAGCGCGATGGTTAAAAAAGGGTGCAACACGAGGACTTCCCCGGAGGTCACCCATCCTAGTACTAACTCTCGCAAAGCATTCTTAACTGTGGAGTTCTTATGGGATCTGGTGCACTGGCGCTTGTATGGTCGCAGTCGTAGTCTTATGGTCTCAAATTATAGTTATGTAGACGCCAGGGGAGAGCTGATTTTGGCGCAACCTCATTTTAGTGGATTGTACGTGATCAAAAATGCATTATTCATCGTCATATGCTCGGCCTGATGCGCCTTTGCAACATCGGTGCACACTCCATCTCGAAAAAGCTTTTCCAAATGGGGTCATCATGCTAAAACAGACTCATGGAAGAAACATTGTTGCTATTCCCTTGCGGTCACATCACGGGACCCAACAGTCATCTTCGTAGGTCCCACGATTCAGATTTCTTCACTCGGGTCGAGGCAAGCCAACACTACTAGTGGTTCATGGGCCGTGAGGGCTTCGAAAATAAGAGAGACTGTGATGGTTAAAAAAAGGGTGCAACATGAGGACTTCCCAGGAGGTCACCTATCCCAGTACTACTCCTGCCCAAGCACTCTTAACTGCAGAGTTCTTATGGGATCTGGTGCTGGTATGGTCGCACCCATAGTCTTATGGTCTCAAATTATAGATATGCAGATGCTGGGGAGAGGTGATGTTGGCGCATCCTCATTCTAGAGGATCGTAGGGGATAGAAAATGCATTACTCGTTAGGGTATGCCTAACCGAAGCGCCTCTGGCACATCCGCGCTCACTCCATCTCGAATAAAGCTTTTTGGATTGGGCTCATAATGATGAAACAAACTCTTGGGCAGAAAGTTATTCTTATCACCATGCAGCAGCATCACGGGACCCGACCGTTTCTTTCGCGGGTCCCATGATGCGGATTTCTTCACTTGGGTCACAGTGAGCTAGCAGTGGTTTGTGGGCTGTGACGAAGAACTTCAGAAAAAAAAAAAAGAGAGCACGATGGTTAAAAAAATGGTACAACATGAGGACTTCCCAGGAAGTCATCCATCCCAGTACTAATCTTACCCATGCATGCTTAACTATTGAGTTCCAATGGGATCCGATGCACTGGTGCTGGTATGGTCGCAACTGTTGTCTTATGGTCTCAAATTATAGTTATACAGATGCTAGGGGAGAGATGATTTTGGTTCATCCTCATTCTGATGGATAGTAGGGGATCAAAAATGCATTATTCGTCGGCACATGCCCGGCCGATGCGCCTTTGGCACATCAGCACTCACACCATCTCAAAAAAAGCTTTCCAGAATGGTGTCATGATACTGAAAAAGACTCCTGGTCTGAAAGTTGTTTCTATTCCCATAAAACAACAAGCGCGATGGGACTCGACGGTCGCCTTAACTAGTTCCACGATGTGGATTTCTTTGCTCGGGTCACAGCAAGCCAACACAACGAGTGATTCGTGTGCCATGGCGAAGAGCTTCCAAAAAAACAACGAGCACGATGGTTAAAAAAAGGGTGCAACACGAGAACTTCCCAAGTGGTCACCCATCCTAGTACAAATCTCACCCAAGCACACTTAATTGCAGAGTTCTGAGGGGATCCAATGCACTGGTGTGGTATGGTCGCACCCGTATTCTTATAGTCTCAAATTATAGTTGTGCAGACATAAGGGGAGAGGTGATTTTGGATCATCCTCATTTCGGTGGACCGCAGGTGATAAAAATGCATTATTTGTTGGTGTATGCCTGGCCGATGCGCCTTTGGCACATCAGCGCTCACTCCGTCTCAGAAAAAGCTTTTTGGAATGGGGTCATAATGCTGAAAAAGACTCCTGGGCAGAAAGTTGGTTCTGTTCCCGTGTGGCCGCATCACGGGACTCGATGGTCACCTTCGAGGTCCCATAATGCGGATTTCTTCGCTCGGGTCATGGTGAGCCAACATTGCTAGTGCTTCGTGGGCCGTGGAGAAGAGCTTCCACAAAAACAATAACAACAACATCAAGCCTTTATCCCACTACGTGGGGTCGGCTACATGAATCCTTTTTCTCCATTTTGTTCTATAAAGGTCAAATTCTCATTTAAATCTAATAAAAAAGGTCATTTCTAATATTTTCTAACCAAGACTTTTTTGGTCTGCCTCTACCTTTCTTAACATAAGTCAAATATAATAACTCTACTCTCCTAACCGGCTCATTGGAAGACCGCCGTTTTATGTGACCAAACCATCTACAGCGACTCTTTCTAATCATATCTTCTACTGGAGCTACTCCAACCTTTTCATGTACATGCTCATTTCATATCCTATTTCTAAGGGTAAAGCCACTCATCCACCTGAGCATCCTCATCTCTGCCACACATAACTTTATGTTATGCTTCTCTTTTAATGGTCGACATTCAGCACCATGAAGCATTGCAAGCCTCACTACCATCTTATAGGATTTTCCCTTAAGTTTGAGGGGTAATTTTCTATCACACAAAAAGTCTGATGCATTCCTCCACTTCAACAATCCAACTTCAATTCTGCTGATAATATCCCCATCTATTTCACCATCACTCTGAACAATAGATCCAAGATTTGTAAAATGTGTACTCTTATTAATGACTTTATCACCCAAAGTCACAATCCCCTCACTAGGTCTATTACTACTAAAATTATACTTCATATATTCTGTTTTAGTTCTACTCAAGCGAAAACCTTTAGTCTCTAATGTTAACCTCCATAATTTAAGTTTACTTTCAACTCCCTCTCTAGTCTTATCAACAAGAAGAATATCATCAGCAAAAAACATACACCAAGGTACATCCTCTTGCAAATGTCTGGTGAGAACATCCATGACTAAAAAAAAAAGATATGGGCTTAAGGATGATCCTTGATGTAACCCAACCGAAATAGGGAAATACTTGGTCAAACCACCTTATGTTTGAACACAAGCAATCACTCCTGCATACATATCTTTAATTATTTAAATATAAGCATTATTAACTCTTTTCTTTTCAAGAACTCTCCATAGCACTTCTTTTGGAACTTTATCATATGCTTTTTCTAAATCAATAAATATCATATATAGATCCTCCTTATTTTCTCTATATTTCTCCATCAAACCTCTTAATAAATGTATGGCTTCCATATTAACCCGGCATGAATCAAAATTGATTTTGAGAAACATTAGTATCACGCCGCAACCTATGCTCCATAACTTGCTCCCATAGTTTTAAAGTATGACACATTAACTTAATTCGTCTATAATTCGCACAATCTTGTGCATCACCTTAAAAATAGGAATTAACACACTCATTCTCCACTCATCTGGCATCTTTTTAGTCTTCAAAATAGTATTAAAAAGTTTAGTAAGCCAAGAAATACCTTCATCTCCTAAGCATTTCTACACCTCTATGGGAATATCATCAGGTCCAACAGCTTTTCCACCCTTCATTTTTTTTAAAGCCTCTCTAACTTCGATTTTACTAATACGCCGATAAAAATAGAAATCTTTATTTTCGTTTAGGGGGTGCTAAAGTCACTATAGTCAAACTTATTTTCATAATTTTCATTAAAAAGTTTAGCAAAATATCTCATCCACCTTTATTGAATATCATCTTCTAAGAAAAGTATTTTTTAATCTTCATCCTTAATACACTTCACTTAAACTAAATCCTTACTACTCCTATCTCTTTGTTTGGCTAACTTATACATATATCTTTCTCCCTCCTTAGTATATAATCTAATATGTAAATCACTAAAAGCTAAGGTCTTTGCATCGCATAATGCTTTCTTTGATTCCTTGCGAGCCTCTTTATATCTTTCCCAATTATCAGAATTTTTAAAATTAAACCAATTTTTATAACAAATATTCTTATTCTTAATCTTTTCTTACACATTTGCATTCCACCATCAACTTTTTTTTACTATAAGGAGCTTTTCCCTTTGATACTCCAAGCACATCTTTTGAAATATTCTTAATATCACTAGCCACTTTATCCCATATAATATTAGCATTCTCATGCACAGATAAAAACTTAAGATCTAAAATCTTAATCTCAAAAATATTTTTGTTAAAAAAAGGGTGATTGTTAAAAAAAAGGGTCAACATGAGGACTTCCCAAAAGGACACCCATCCTAGTACTACTCTCACCCAAGCACGCTTAACTATATAGTTCTGATACGATCTAGTGCACTGGTGCTGGTATGATTGACTACATAGTCTTATGGTCTCAAATTATAATTATGCAGCCCGGGGAGAGGTGATTTTGATGCATCCTCATTCTGATGGACTGTAGGGGATTAAAAATGAATTATTCGTCAACGCATGCCCAGCCAATGCACCTCTAGCACTCACTTTGTCTCGGAAAAGGCTTTCCAGAATGGGGTTATAATGGACTCATCGATGAAAGTTGTTTCTTTTCCCGTGCTGCCGCATCATGGGACATGATGGACACCATCGTGGGTCTCACGATGCGAATTTCTTTGCTTGGGTAACCATGAGCCAACACTGCTAGTGTTTCGTGGGCCGTGGCGAAGAGCTTCCGAAAAAAAAAAAAAAGAAAGAGAGGGATGGTTATAAAAAAGGGTGAACCACGAGGACTTCCTAGGAGGTCACCCATCCTAGTACTACTCTCACCCAAGCATGCTTAACTGTAGAGTTCTAATGTGATCAAGTTCACTGGTGTTGGTATGGTTGCACCCGATTGAAAGTTCGCTAGGGATGTTAAACCCTATAGAACTGGCCCAAGCTAACCAAGAGGGGGGGAGTGAATTGGTAATTAAAAATTTCTTTTCTCAAAGAATAAAAATCACAAACCAAAATCACAACAGAAAAACAACGATGCGGAAATAAAAGTGCGGAAGCAAAAATAAGAACACAGAAATTTATAGTGGTTCGGTCAACTCGACCTACGTCCACTCCTTGGAGGCACCCTCCAAGTATTGCACTACAAAACTTGACTCTCCTTTAGCCCCCACGGCTAAGCGGAGAAGCCCTAACAAGAACCTCCTTTTTGCCACACCTGGCAGGCAAAGAACCTACCTCCTTTTGCTTCCTCCTGAAGCTGGCAGAGAACCACAACCAAAAGCTAACTCCTTACCTCTACCGACCCTTCCATAGATGAGAAACTTTAGACGAAGAACAAGCAAAGCGATCCTTGAAGCAACCCTTGTGAATCCCCTCACAAGCTCCCCCTCATAAGATCCTCTCTCTCTCCCTCTCTCTCTTTCTCTCCTCAAGGTCTTCTCAGGTCAAGGCAGCAGCCAAAAGTCTTGAAAAATGTTGAACAAGAGATCTTAAATAGAAGAGCTTCAAAGGAGCTCATTAATTGCAAGTTGCCGACTATATCGTCCAGGCCGATATGGACATAGGCCTGGCCGATCAGTACAAATCAATAAAGATCGGCCAGAACATCGCCCTGGATGCAAAGCAGGACGATTAAAAATTAGCTTGATTGTCCAGGCCGATCTCACGATCGTCCTGGCCGATCAGTTCAAATTAGAGGAAAATCGTCCTAACAATAGCCCTGGATACGAGCTGGCCGATACTTATCGTTCTGAAGCAACTTAAGGTTTTTGACTGGATCGTCCTGGCCGATCTTGCGATCGTCCAAGACGATATGATCATATCAATCATCCTTAATTACTCCCTTGATTTCCTGAATAATTATGGCATAATTTGTGAATATCATCCAGGCCGATCATAGGATCGTCCTGGCCGATAATTTAAAAATACAGTTTACCTTAATTGTCTATGGCTGCAACTTCTTTCTGTTTTGAGCTTATCGTCCTGGCCTATACATGTATCGTCCAGGACGATATGTTAATGTCGGCTGCCTTAATTAAGAATCCTTATTTAGACTTTCTGTTTTAAGCCTGATCATCCAGGCCGATCCAAAAATCGTCCTGACCGATATGAGTAAAAACAGAAATTCTAAGTCTCTCAAGTGTGTGTGTGAAGGGTTACTTAGCATCAGTATCTTTGACCATTACAAGTAGACTCAAGAAGTGAAAAACAAAAGTACAGACTGACTCAACCCTAAACCTACGCAATCCTGAACTGGCTTCTTCTTGATCGTCCGATCTTTGATTCCTAAAAAGTTAGAAGCAACAAGAAGTCCAAGAGAAACAGTGTTTGTCAATCATCAAAATATAAGCCATGAAAAAAATAGATTTTTCAACAATCTCCCCCTTTTTGATGATGGCAAACACAAGTAGAAAAAATTTAAACAAAAAAATAGGTTCAATAGAAAATCAAAGTTACAACAGCTTTTTCCTATCACACCCTACTCTCCCTTTTGTCATCACAAAAAGAGAGTCCAGAAACAACAGAAAAACATCACAAAAGACTAACAAGCAAACTACAAAAAGATAGGAAACAAACAACACAAAGCACAGACTAAAAGAATGAGGGATCCTGATCATAAGATGGAGGTGGTGGAGGTGGCTGCTGAAAGTAACTGGCAAGCGTGGTAAACTGAGCATTGAACCAGGCGATGTCTTGGTCATGCTGCTACTGCTGGTGAGTAAGGAAACTATCAAATCGGGCTAGATCCTCAGCACGGTGATGCTCATAACAGGCAATGTTCTCAGAGTGTTGCTGCTTATGTGCAGCAACATAGGCCGTCAAAACGGGTCTCCCATCGATCAAATCTCTCAATCAATTGATCAACCGGTGAGTGCTGGTGGAGAGGAACAGGTTCAGGAAAGGGAGCGGGAGCGGGAGCCTCCTCCTCTCTAGCCCCACGAGGTTCCTCAGGGTGGAGACAAGTACTGTGAAGGGTGCTGAAGGAATTGTTTGAGTAGAAAGGGGTTGGGAGGTTTGGTGGAATAGGATACTGAAGTTGGTATTTGGTTTCAAGAACATAGGCTATGATGTGTCCTAAGGCTAGATTGGGTTTCCTTTTGTGGCCTGGATCACGGATTATGGTTAAGTGATCATGTATCAAAAAATTAGGTCCACAGTATTAAATTCCCTATGATCCATGATGTAGAAAGTAGTGAGTGAAAGTAGAGGGGTGATGTGGATTCGGTCACCGGCTTTTGGAATGATGGAGGTGCGAAGGACATGTTGGATTGTCCTAGCATGTTTGACTAAAGAGCTAGTCTCTCCAACATGGTAAGGTACATTGGTCTGGCGAAGGAAGTGATTTTCCATGGACCAATCAAGATCAGGGTCAGAGGCGATTAAGTGCAGCTTATCCCGGTGGTGGATAGCTTTAAAAGATCAACACAATCTTGATATGTGATTTCGACAGGGCGTCGATTCACATAGGAGGTCAGGGTTGTGAAGGTAGGGTTGATGCGAAGGTTTGCAAAAAACTCTCGAAGAAACTCAGAATTGAAAGGGAAAGCAAGAGACAGAATGAAACAAAGAGAGGTGTGAGCAAAAAGATCCATTACCGGGTAAGAGATGTGGACAGGATTGATGATTCTGGAGACAGTAATTCCACACTCTTTGTAACGATGATAGGAGGCTTCATCTTCTGCTTCTCTGAAATGAGGGTCAATCCTTGCCCTCGAAGAACTCCCAGAAGTTTGTCGGATGCGTTTCCCACCAGCCATAGAGAGAACTAAGCAAAATCACAAGAGGAGAAAGGATGAAGAGTGAAAAACATGGCTGGAACGGCCTGAATTTAAAGAAACGACCATATCGTTCTGGCCGATCGAAGCATCGTCCAGGCCGATATGGTTCAATAATTACGTTCAGGCCGGTTGGTCAAAAAGGCGGTCCAATCGTCCGGGCCGATCAGATATCGGCCAGGACGATTAGACACAGGCGATCGGCCCGAGGAGTCAGTCTGGACGACCTTGAAAAAGCAGATCGTCCAGACCATTGAAAATGCAGATCGTCCAGGCCGATTAGGTGTATCATCCCGGATGATGCACAATAATTGATCGTACCGGCCGAAGTTAAAACGTTTTAAATCACAGCCACGTGTATTGTCTAGGACGAACAGTGGATCGGCCTGGCCGATTGTCCAATAATGGATCGTCCGGGGCCAAATTTAAAGATTTAAACGTGTTGACACGTGGATCGTCCAGGACGATCCAGTGTATCGGCCAGGACGATGCACATAAATTACATTAGCCAGATGAAATATTCTATCGGCCAGGACTATCACCATGAGTTCGATCAAATCGTCCAGGATGATATAGGATCGTCCAGGATGATATAGGATCGTCCAGGACGATAAGATACAGCAAGCACAGAAAAAGGTCAGCAGATGAATTTTGAACATAATTAATCATATCGTCCAGGACGATAAAAGTATCGGCCAGGACGATGTGACTAGAAATTCAAATCAAGGAAGGAATGGTGATGATCAAGTCCCTCAAAAATAAAAAAAATCAAAACATAGTAAAGGAAAACAAAAAACAGAAACACAACGAAAACTAAACAACGAATATTTTTGGATTTTAATTTTTCTAATTTTTTTTTTATATGGAGGCATCATATGAGAATTCTTTTCAAAAGTTAAACTTTTAAAGTTCCAAGAGATCAAGAAGTTTAACAAATCCCAATCACAAGAAGGTAGAATATCTGATTCTGTTAACCCTAGATCGAACATCCTTCAGGGTACAAAATTGTTTTGGAAAATAGAGGCCAAACTCAGAATAACAAAATAGGATAAGAAGATCTATTCAAGACTTGTTTACTAAGAAAATATCTCATATTTAATAAACCAAAGTAATTTTTCTCAATCATGGAAAAATGAAATCAAGTCTTTGAAAGCATCACATAATCTATGAGTTCTCTAAATTTTAAGAATTTTAGCAAAGAGAGGATAGCTTGCATTTAGTGGGCTCAATTTATGCCTATTGACACTTTGATTGGCTCTTTGAGTATCTTTTGATTTTTGATACACTTTTGTGTATATAGCTTTCTTTTCAATTTGGCTTCATTGGCCTCTTTCCTTTTTAACTCTTGCAAGCTAGAGACACTTTAATATACCCTTAAAAAAAAAAACTTAGTTATGAGTATATCCTCCAAATATTAGAGAATAGGAGATCTCTCTCTAACATAGGGAAGAACAATCCACAACACAAAATTAAAATCATGTGATAAATGCAATGGCGAGATTTCAAAAGCTTGAATGATATCTAAAAACTTTGGCTATTATGAATAAGATAAATTAAAGTAGCAAGATAAGAAAAAGATCTTAAATAAAAAGCCATTGGTTAAACTGAGTTTAGACTTTTGATTAGGGAAGAAAATCATACCACTAAATAAGGTCAGAAGAAGGGAAAACATCAACAGTTTACTCCCTTTAACCAATTTAGAAAAAGCTAAACACTATCTCTAAAACTCCAAAATCTAAAGGCTTTAAAAAAATTCATCATATGAAAGACCAAATTTAAAGAGCAACGCGAAGACAGAACACATAAAAATAAACAAAAAGAATGAAAACAACGCAAACTAGACTACCACCAAGTAAGCACAAAAATTAGCACAAAGAAACACAAAAATTAAACATTTCAAGCACGTGATAAAGCAGCGAGTTTAAGCAATTTTGAGCTGCGAGCCTCCTTATATCTAGTTATTCTATGCTCCCACGAGGTCTTTGGTGAGAGCACACCTGCAAAACTCAACAATAGTAAGATTTAGGAACCCAAACAGGTTTGGGCCCCTTCTTAGGAAGAGCAAAGTGCAATGCAGATATGGTATGCTGTGAATCATGCATCTTAGGTCTCCACACCCAATGTGTACTACGGTGAACGGTGCACGTGTGTGAGATGTGTCCTAGCATGCCACATGAGAAACATCTAACTCCAAGAAAAGGGTTTCTTAAATGATTTTAGTTATGATGCCTCTTTCTAGGTTCTGGCTTAAAATCAAAAGTGGAAGTCATCCTATTTTTCTTATATGTATCAAAATCATTTTGAATCCTCAAGTTAGTTCCTTTTAATGCATCATTCTCAATCTTCAAATTTTTCTCAATCTCTTTAGATTTCTTAAGATCAACCTTAAGTGAGGTGTGTGAAGCTTTTAATGCATTATGTTCATCAACTAATTCCAAATGCTTTTTGTTCAACTCATCAAATTCATCAAGAAGAGCCATGTGAATTGAATCAATCGTTGCATGATCTTTGAGAAAAACTTCATGCTCTTTTTGTAGATTTGAATATTCTAATTTTAGACTAGCATGAGTCTTCTTAAGTTTTTTGTATGATGCATGGATTTTTTCATAAATTTCAAACAATTCATCATAGGTTGGTTTACATACCTCTTTCTCATCACTTTGATTTTCTCCCATGAAACACAAGTTTGTAGTTTCTTCCTCTGGTTCAGTCTCAGAGGAATCAGTACCAGATTCTGCCCATAAACCTCTTTGGATTTTCTTCTTGTCCTTCCTTGACTTGGCTTTTTCCTCACCTTTTTCCTTTTCTTTGCTTGAATGATCTTGAAGTGTAGGGCAATCGGCACTCACATGTCCAGGTTTCCTGCATTCAAAACAAACAACATCAGAAGATCCTTTAATATGTTTATGATCCTTACCTTTTCTCCAACTTTGATGATGCTTTTGTTTCTTCCTTAGAAAGCTTTTGAATTGCCTTGTAATGAAGGAAACTTCATCGCTTTCAGACCCGGAAGATTCAGAATCTGATTTGTGCACCTTTAGTGCAATCGTTTTCTCCTTTTTCTTCTCACCTGCATCAAGATTTCTTTGATTCACCCCTTGCTCGTAAGCAATGAGTGAGCCAAGTAAGTTATCAATAGAATAGGTGTTCAAATCCTTAGATTCAGTGATTGCAGTGATTTTAGCATCATAAGACGAAGGCAAGCATCTCAAAATCTTGTTCACTTTTTCATAGTTTGAAAGTTCTTTTCCTAGTGCATGCAGTGAAGTAACTATCTGAGTAAACCTAGTGTACATGTCAGAATCGATTCATGAGGTTTCATACGAAAAAGTTCGTAGTCATGCAAGAGAAATTTCAAACGGGATTGTTTAACTTCATTAGTACCTTCATAAGTGATGCACAATTTATCCCAAATTTCTTTACCAGTTTTACAAGTTGAAACACACATGTAATCCTCAGATTTCAAAGCACAGAAAAAATAGTTCAAATATTTCGCATTTAATTGAGCTAAATCTCGTTCATAAAAAGTCCATTCAGTAAAAGCAATTTCAGTTTTAACACCATTAATTTCACGAGAAGGTGGAGAATAACCTTCTTGAATAAGCATCCACATGCGATAATCAGTAGATTGTAAAAATGTTGACATGCGAGTTTTCCAAAAATCAAAAGGTAGGTTATCGAATAGGGGAGGTCGGATAATAGAATACCCTTCCGTAGTGTTACAATTCCCAAGGTTAGCAATGGATCAAATACAAAAAGTTTTTAAACTTAAATATTCGAATCCTGCTCTGATACAACTTGAAAGTTCGCTAGGGATGTTAAGCCCTATAGAACTGGCCCAAGCTAACTAAGAGGGGGGTTTGAATTGGTAATTAAAAATTTCTTTTCTCAAAGAATAAAAATCACAAACCAAAATGACCACAGAAAAACAACGATGCGGAAATAAAAGTGCGGAAGCAAAAATAAGAACATAGAAATTTATAGTGGTTCGGTCAACTCGACCTACGTCCACTCCTTGGAGGCACCCTCCAAGTATTGCACTACAAAATGTGACTCTCCTTTAGCCCCCAAAGTTAGGAGGAGAATTCCTCACAAGAACCTCCTTTTTGCCACACCCGGCAAGGTAGAGAACCTACCTCCTTTTGCTTCCTCCTGAAGCTGGCAGAGAACCACAACAAAAGCTAACTCGTTACCTTTACCAACCCTTCCACGGATGAGAAACTCTAGAAGAAGAACAAGCAGAGCGATCCTTGAAGCAACCCTTGTGAACCCCCTTACAAGCTCCCCCTCACAAGATCCTCTCTCTCTCTCCCTCTCTCTCTTTCTCTCCTCAAGGTCTTCTCAGGTCAAGGCAGCAGCCAAAAGTCTTGAAAAATGTTGAACAAGAGCTCTTAAATAGAAGAGCTTCATAGGAGCTCATTAATTGCAAGTTGCCGACTATATCGTCCAGGCCGATATGGACATCGGCCTGGCCGATCAGTACAAATCAATAAAGATCGGCCAGAGCATTGCCCTGGATGCAAAGCAGGATGATTAAAAATTGGCTTGATCTTTCAGGCCGATCTCACGATCATCCTGGCCGATCAGTTCAAATCAGAGGAAAATCATCCTGACAATAGCCCTGGATACGAGCTGGCCGATACTTATCGTCCTGAAGTAACTTAAGGTTTTTGACTGGTTCGTCCTAGCTGATCCTGCGATCGTCGAGGATGATATGATCATATCAATCATCCTTAATTACTCTCTTGATTTCCTAAACAATTATGGCATAATTTGTGAATATCGTCCAGGCCGATCCTAGGATCGTCCTGGCCGATAATTTAAAAATACAGTATACCTTAATTGTCTATGGCTGCAACTTCTTTCTGTTTTGAGCTTATCGTCCTGGCCGATACATGTATCGTCCAGGCCGATATGTTAATGTCGGCTGCCTAAATTAAGAATCCTTATTTAAACTTTCTGTTTTAAGCCTGATCGTCCAGGCCGATCCAAAAATCATCATGACTGATATGAGTAAAAACAGAAATTCTAAGTCTCTCAAGTGTGTGTGTGAAGGGTTACTTAGCATCAGTCTCTTTGACCATTACAAGTAGACTCAATAAGTAAAAAACAAAAGTACAGATTGACTCAACCCTAAACCTACGCAATCCTGAACTGGCTTCTTCTTGATCGTCCGATCTTTGATTCCTGAAAAGTTTGAAGCAACAAGCAGTCCAAGAGAAACAGTGTTTGTCAATCATCAAAACATAAGCCATGAAAAAATAGATTTGCAACACCGATTTCTTATGGTCTCAAATTATAGTTATGCAGATGCCGGGGGAGAGTTGTTTTTGGCGCATCTTCATTTCGGTGGACCATAGGGGATCAAAAATGTATTATTCATCGGCACATGCCCAACTGATGGGCCTCTAACACATCTGCGCTCACTCTGTCTCAAAAAATGCTTTTTGGAATTAGGGTCATAATATTAAAACACATTCCTAGGCAGAAAGTTGTTGCTAATCCCATGCGGATACATCACGAGACTGCACAATCACCTTCGCGGGTCCCACGATATGGATTTCTTTGCTCGGGTTACGTTGATCCAACTATGTTAGTGGTTAATGGGTTGTGGCAAAGAGCTTCTGAAAAAAAAAAAGATAAAGGGATGGTTAAAAAAAAGGGTGCAACACTAGGACTTCCCAGGAGGTCTCCCATTTTAATACTACTCTCGCCCAAACACGCTTAACTATGGAGTTCTGATGGGATCCGGTGCACTGGTGCTGGTATGGTCGCACCCGTAGTCTTATGCTATCAAATTATACTTATACCGATGCTAGGGGAGAGGTAATTTTGGCACATCCTCGTTCTTGTGGTCCGTAGGGGATCAAAAATGCATTATTCATCAGTGCATACCCAGCCAATGTGCCTCTAACACATCAGCACTCACCCCTTCTCAGAAAAAGCTTTTCAAAATGGGGTATATTATGGATAAATGGTTTATGGTTTTGATGACAATAAACATTCTTATTTCTCTACGATTGCCTTATGTACTGACATTTCAGGTTCACACGATTGGACTGCAATTTGGAATCAGCTCAAGATTGGGTAGACTAGGTCTGGGTTAGTTTGTATATTTTTTCCTTTCTTGAGTCTATTATATTTGGTGTGGCTCCTGATGTTTTGTAACTTAGAAGATTTTCTGTTACTCCCTAAAGATTTCTGTTTTTGGCAACATCATCCGGGATGATATTTATATCATCCTTGACGATCTGTCCAAGAGTAGAAACCCTAATTAGGGCATCCTCATTAAAGCAGTCGTCATTATACAAAACACATTGTCCTGGACAATTTTGTATCGGCCATGATGATAGGCTCAATTCAGAAAGAATCAGCCGCCAGATCTATTTAGAAATAACCTATTTTTGGACATCGTCCAGGTGGATCGTCCAGGACTATAAAATATCGTCCAGGACGATCCAGGTCAATTTTTCCAAAATTACTCTGAAATTTAAGGAAAGCAATTATGACTTGATTTTACGATCAAATCGGCATGGATGATCGCCAGATCGTCCTGGCCGATATGCTGGACGATTGGTCATCGGATCAATGTTTTTTAGGGCGATGTCGAGGTTGATATTCCATAATTTATACTGATCATCCATGACGATATATTATCGTCTTGGACGATATAAATAAATTTCTTATGATCATCTCAAATCGTCCCGGCTGATTGGGCTTAAATTGTACTAATCGTACATGACGATATGCCTATCATCCTGGACGATAATGTCGGCAACTTGCATTAATGAGCTCATTTTTAGAGCATCTATTTAAGCTTTGTCAAGGCATTTTTGTAAGTGTCTTTGGCAGCCATTGTAGCTTCGTTCTTTTGGGGGAAACTTGAAGAGAGAGCTTGAAAGGGAGTGAGGAAAGGGTGGAGTTTGAGAGGGGGTTCCACACTGCTTCTCCGGCAAGCTCGCACCTGAATACCGTCGGATTCAGGGCTTGTCTCGAGGGAAGTTCGCCAAAGAATAAGATCACTTTGGTGTCAAAGGACCCGGTGACTCCGCTGCACCGGGGAAGGTGGAAGTAATTTTATAAGGGCTTCTCCTCCTATCTGTGGGGGCTAAAGGAGAGACACTTCGTTTAGTGCAATACTTGGAGGGTGTCTCCTAGGAGTGGACGTAGGTCATGGTTTGACCAAACCACTAAAATCCCGTGTGTTCTTTTCTTATTATTGCTTCCGCATTTTAATTTCTGCATTTGGTTTTCTTTGTGGTGTTTTGGTTTATAGTTTTGTTTTAAAAGATCTTTAACAACCAATTCACCTCTCTTTGTTAGCCTTGGGCCAATTCATAAGGGCCTAACATCCCTAACAAACTTACAAGTTGTATCAGAGCGAGATTCATAAAAACAAGTTTTTGAAAACTTTTAAATTTTGATCCATGGTTAATTTTGGGAATCGTAATGTTGCAGAAGGTTATTCAATCACCAGACCACCTTTATTTGAAAATATGCCATTTGATTTTTGAAAAACTCGCATGTCTATTTTCTTGCAATCGATTGATTTTTGCATGTGGCATATAATTTTAACTGTTTATTCATCACCGTCATGTATCGTATATGGAGTTAAAATTTATATTCCTTTTAGCCAATGGAATAGGGAAGAACAAATCAATGCTCAATTGAATGCAAAATCTTTAAATTATTTTTTCTGTGCTTTAAATTCTGAAGATTTTATGTTAATATCCACGTGCACTACTGGTAAGTAAGTTTGGGATAAACTACACACCATATATGAAGGCACTAGTGAAATCAAGCAATCTAAGTTGAATATGTTAATGCATGATTTTGAACTATTTTCCATGAAACCTTATGAGACGTTCTTAGACATGTATAATAGGTTCATTCAAATTGTAACATCATTGCATGCCTTAGGAAAACAATTTTCAAAATTTGAAAAAGTTAACAAAATTTTTCATTGTCTATTAGATAAATTTGATACTAAAGTTATTGTTATTTGTGAATCTAAAGATTTGAATGTATATTCTATTGATAATTTGATTGGCTCACTCATTGCCTACGAGCAAGGATTGG
This sequence comes from Dendrobium huoshanense, assembly GCA_016618105.1. NCBI lineage: Eukaryota > Viridiplantae > Streptophyta > Magnoliopsida > Asparagales > Orchidaceae > Dendrobium > Dendrobium huoshanense. The sequence continues at coordinate 57,932,175 of CM028359.1, forward strand.
GTCAAAGACTTTTGGATGCAGGTGAAACGATTATTTTAAAAATGGAAGATAGAGAAGAAGCTATCTTAGTTGGTGATGACTTGTCAAGAAAATCACAAAGCTCATCAAAGCATAAGCAAAAGTTGAAAAAAGATAAAAATGGTAAGGAAATTCATATTTCTTCTGATGTTTTTTGCTTTCATTGTAGGAAGCCTGGACATATAAAAAATTAATGTCCTAATTTAAGAATTCTTCCTACAAAAAAAAGGATAAGGCAAAGCTAAATTTAAATTGGGGAAGTAATGAAAAGCAAAAAATCTCATGGGCAGACCTGGTTTCTGAAGCATCGGACCAGGAAAGAGATAATGGTTAAAAAGTCTTCTTTGTTGTATTTTGTTATTATTATTTTTTTTTCTTTTCTTATTTTGTGAAATTTGTTTTTTTTTATCAACACACACATTCACTTTTCTAAAAATCAAAAATCTACTTCCTATTTTTTCTTGAACTCTTTGGTAAGTTGTGATTGACTTCTCTAAAAACAGTCAAAGGAAGGAAACTCGTGTGTTTGACTCTAAATCTTTATTTCCTAAAAGAGGTTATTCTACTTTTGATTTAAAATCTTTTTCATCTTTTAAATAGATTTTTGAAACAATTTCTTTATCTCCCTACATTTTATTATCGCATAGGAATCTTTTGCAAGGTGCTGAATCTACATCATAATTTTCTTAATCAAGAATTTTGTTTTTGTCAATAATATGGGTTTACTTTTAGTTTTTAAGATTTCAAAAAGCTATCATATTCAAAAAATTGGTCAATGATGCCAAAAATAAAAGATGCGCAAAGAAGCCAAATTAAAAAAAAAATAGAATACACAAAGTGTATCAAAAGATGCGCAGTGCACCAACCAATTGTCAAGAGGCATAAAATGGGCCCACAAATTTAATGCTTACCATTCTTGTAGTTCTTAAAAGCTTAAGAAAACCCTTGATACTTTCGATACTTGAGTTTGAAAATCATGATTCAACAATTCGTGTATTGATCTTCTATTAGATATATTTTATGAAAGAAGTTTTTGAAAAATGATTAATTTTTTCTTTAATTTATTCCTTGATTTTGATATTTAATTAATAAGTTTTTTAGCGTTTTTTAAAAGAACTTAAGTTTGGATTATCAAATTTTGAATTTCTAACCTTGTCTGAGCTATGCGTTGTCAATCCAATTCTACTAAGTTTTTTGAATAAAACTAAGAGGTAACTTTCTCATTTTAAGAATTTTTATTTTTTTACTAGATCAGGGAACATTTTTTTTTCTTTTGTTCATTTTGTTTTTTGTGCCTCCTCTCTTTTTGATAATATCAAAGGGGGAGAACGTAATGTTGAATTTGTAACCTTTTTTTTTCTTTTCAAAAAATTAAAAATAACAAAAATATTTTTTATCTCCCCTATTTTTTAAAAGGGTTTATTCTAGTGAGGGGGAGATTAGGAGATTTTTTTTTTAAATTCAAATTGAATAGTTTGCCATCATCAAAAAGGGGGAGATTATTGTGGATCAATGGTTTATGATTTTGATGATAACAAACATTTTTATTTCTCTACGACTGCCTTATGTACTAACATTTTAGGTTCACATGATCGGACTGCAATTTGGAATCAGCTCAAGATTGGGTAGACTAGGTCTAAGTCAGTTTGTATATTTTTTTCTTTTTTGAGTCTATTATATTTGGTGTGGCTCTTGATGTTTTGTAACTTGGAAGATTTTTTGTTGCTCCCTAAAGATTTCTGTTTTTGGTAATATCATCCGGGATGATATTTATATCGTCTTGGACGATCTGTCCAAAAGCAGAAACCCTAATTAGGGCATCCTCATTAAAGCATCCGTCATTGTGCAAAACATATCGTCATGGACGATTTTGTATCGGCTATGATAATAGGCTCAATTCAGAAAGAATCTACCACCATATTTATTTAGAAATAACCTATTTTTGGACATCGTCCATGTGGATCGTCCTGGACTATAAATTATCATCTAGGATGATCCAGGTCAATTTTTCCAAAATTTCTCTGAAATTTAAGGAAAGCAATTATGACTTGATTTCACGATCAAATCGGCCTGGATATGCTGGATGATTGGTCATCGGATAGCTATTTTTCAGGGCGATGTCGAGGACGATATTCCATAATTTGTACTTATCATCCAGGATGATATATTATCGTCCTGGACGACATGAATAAATTTCTTATGATCATCTCAAATCATCCCAGCTGATTGGGCATAAATTGTACTGATCGTACAGGACGATATGCCTATCATCTTGGATGATAATGTCGGCAACTTGCATTAATGAGCTCATTTTGAGAACTTCTATTTAAGCTTTATCAAGGCACTTTTATAAGTGTCTTTGGCAGTCATTATAGCTTCATTCTTTTGGGGGAAACTTGAAGAGAGAGCTTGAAAGGGAGTGAGGAAAGGGTAAAGTTTGAGAGAGGGAGAAGATCTTGTGAGGGGGGACTCAAGGGAGTGTGGAGGGGGTTCCACATGGTTGCTCTGGAAAGCTTGCACCTGAATACTGTTGGATTCAAGGCTTATCTCGAGGGAAGTTCGTAAAAGAAGAAGATCTCTTTGGTGTCAAAGGACCCGGCGACTCTGCTGCACCGAGGAAGGTGGAAGTGATTTTGTATGGGCTTCTCCGCCTAGTTGTGGGGGATAAAGGAGAGACACTTAATTTAATGCAATACTTGGAGGGTGCCTTCAAGGAGTGGATGTAGGTCAAGGTTTGACCGAACTACTATAAATTCGGTGTGTTCTTTTCTTATTATTGCTTCCGTATTTTAATTTCCACATTTGGTTTTCTTTGTGGTGTTTTGGTTTATAGTTTTGTTTTAAAAGATCTTTAACAACCAATTAACCTCTCTCTTTATTCGCCTTGGACCAGTTCATAAGGGCCAAACATCCTGACAAACTTATAGGGTCCTAATGCTTAAATGGACTCCTGGGTAGAAAGTTGTTGCTTTTCAAGTGCAGACACATCATGGGGCCCACAGTCATCTTCGTGGGTCCCATGATGCATATTTCTTTGCTTGGGTCACGGCAAGCCAACCATGTTAATGGTTTGTGGGCCGTGATAAGAGCTTCTGAAAAAAAAAAGAGAATGGGATGGTTAAAAAAAATGGTGCAATATGAGGACTTCCCAGGAGGTCACCCATCCCAGTATACTCTCACCCATGCCCACTTAACTGCGGAGTTCTGATGGGATCTGATGCACTGTTGCTAGTATGGTTGCACCCGTAGTCTTATGGTTTCAAATTATAGTTATGCAGATGTCGGGGGAGAGATGATTTTGGCACATCCTAATTTTGGTGGATCGTAGAGGACCGAAAATGCATTATTCGTTGGGGTATACTCGGCCGATACGCCTATAGCACATCGGCACTCACGTAGTCTCAGAAGAAGCTTTCCGAAATGGGGTCATAATGGTTAAACAGACTGCTAAGTAGAAAGTTGTGACTTTAACTGTACAACCACAACACGGTTCCCAAAATTCACCTTTGCAAGTCTCACAATATAGATTTCTTTGCTCAGGTCATGGCTAGCCTACAATGCTAGTTGTTCGTGGGTCGTTGTGAAAAGCTTCTGAAAAAAAAAGAGAGAAGAATGGTTAAAAAAGGGTGAAACACGAGGACTTCCCAATAGGTCGCCCATCCCAACACTACTCTCGCCCAAGCATCCTTAAGTGTGGAATTTTAATGGGATATGTTGAACTGGTGCTGGTATGGTTGCACCCATTGTCTTATGATCTCAAATTATAGTTTTGCAGAGATTATGGAAGAGGTGATTTTGGTGCATCCTCATTTTGATGGCCGTAGGGGATTGAAAATGCATTATTTGTCGGCGCATGCCTGGCTGATGTACCTCTAGCACATCGGTGCTCACTCCACCTTAGAAAAAGCTTTCTAGAATAAGGTGATAATAATGAAATACACTCTTAGGAGGAAAGTTGTTGTTATTCCCGTGCGGCAGTATCACGGTACCCGACGGTCACCTTCGTGGATCCTATGATGCGGATTTCTTCGCCCGGGTCACGATGAGCCAACCTTGCTAGTGGTTCGTAGGCCATGGCGAAAAGCTTTCGAAAAAAAATAAAAGAGAGGGGGATGGTTAAAAAATAGGGTGCAATACGAGGACTTCTAAAGAGGTCACTCATCCCAGTACTACTTTTGCCCAAGCATGCTTAACTGCAGGGTTCTGATGGGATCTGGTGAACTAGTGCTAGTATGGTCGCACCCATAATCTTATGGTCTCAACATATAGTTATGTAGACGCCGGGGGAGAGGTGATTTTGGTGCATCCTCATTCTGGTGGACTGTAAGTGATCAAAAATGAGTTATTCATCGGCACATGCTCGGACGATGCGCCTTAGGCCCATCAGTTCTCATTCCTTCTCAAAAAATGCTTTTCGGAATGGGGTCATAATTCTGAAAGGCACTCCTGGGTGAAAAGTTGTTGATATTCCCATATGACTGCATCACGCGACCCGATGATCACCTTCGTCGGTCCCACGATGCAAACTTCTTCCCTTAGGTCGCAGTGAGCCAACCATGCTAGTGGTTCGTGGGCCATGGCGAAGTGCTTTCGAAAAAAGAGAGAGAGGGATGGTTATAAAAAGGGGTGAAACACGAGTACTTCCTAGGAGATCTCCCATCCCAGTACTACTCTCACACAAGCACGCTTAACTGCGGAGTTCTATTGTGAACCGGTGCACTGGTGCTAGTATCGTCGCACCCGCAGTCTTATGATCTAAAATTATAGTTATGTAGATGCCGGGGGAGAGGTGATTTTGGTGCATCCGAATTCTGGTGGACCGTAGGGGATCAAAAATGTGTTATTCGTTGGAGCATTCCAACCTGATGCGCCTCTGGCACATCAGCTCTCAGTCCGTCTCAGAAAAGGATTTTCAAAATAGGGTCATAATGCTGAAACGGACTCCTGGGCAGAAAAATGTTGTTATTCTCATGCGGCCACATCACGGGACCTAACGATTGCCTTTATAGGTCCCACGATGCAAATTTCTTTGCACGAGTTATGGCGAGCTAACACTGCTAGTGGTTTGTGGGCCATAGCGAAGAGCTTCTGAAAAAAAAAAAGAGAGAGAATGATAGTTAGAAGAATGGTGCAACATGAGGACTTCCCTGGAGGTCACTGATCCCAGTACTACTCTCGTTCAAGCACTCTTAACTGTGGAGTCTTAATGGGATTCGGTGCACTTGTATTGGTATGGTCGCACCCATAGTCTTATGTTCTCAAATTATAGTTATGCAGACACCGAGGGAGAGGTATTTTGTAGCATCCTCATTCCGGGGGACCGTAGGAGATCAAAAATGCATTATTCGTTGGTGCATGCCAAGCTTATGTGCCTCTAGCACATCGGCGCTCACTCTATCTAGGAAAAAGCTTTCTGGAAAGGGGTCATAATGCTGAAACAGACTCTTGGAGAAAAAGTTGTTGTTTTTTCTATGCGGCTGCATCATGTGACCCGATAATCTCCTTCACGAGTCCCACGATGCAGATTTTTTCACTTAGGTCATGGGAAGCCAACACTGCTAGTGGTTCGTGGGCCGTGGCAAAGAGCTTCTGAAAAAAAAAGAGGGATGGTTAAAAAAAGGGTGCAACATGAGGATTTTCTAGGAGGTCACCCATCTGTGTACTACTCTCACCCAAGCACGCTTAACTGCGGAGTTTTGATGGGATCCATACATTGGTGCTAGTATGGTCTCACCTGTAGTCTTATAGTCTAAAATTATAGTTATTTCGATGCTGGGGAGAGGTGATTTTGGTGCATCCTCATTTAGGTGGATCGTAGGGGACCAAAAATGCATTATTCATCGGACACATCGGTGCTCACTCCGTCTCGAGAAAAGAATTTCGGAATGGGGTCATAATGCTGAAATGGACTCATGGGCGAAAATTTGTTGCTATTCTCATGTGGCTACATCACGGGACCCGACGATCGCCTTCGTGAGTCCCACAATGATGATTTCTTTGCTCGGGTCATGGCGAGCCAACACTGCTAGTGGTTCGTGGGCCATGGCGAAGAGCTTCTGAAAAAAAAATAAGACAAGGATGGTTAAAAAAAGGGTACAACATGAGGACTTCCTAGGAGGTCACCCATCCCAGTACACCTCTCACCCAAGCATGCTTAACTGCAGAGATCTGATGGGATCTTGTGCACTGGTGCTGGTATGGTCACTGGTATTCTTATAGTCTCAAATTATAATTATGCACATCGATGCTCATTCCATCTCAAAAAAGGTTTTTAGAATGGGGTCCTAATGCTTAAATGGACTCATGGGCAGAAAGTTGTTGCATTCCTGTGCAGTTGCATCACGAGACCTGACAATCGCCTTCGCGAGTCCCATAATGCATATTTCTTCGCTCGGGTTACATCGAGCCAACACTGCTAGTGGTTTGTGGGCCGTGGCGAAGAGCTAAAAAAAAAAAAGAGTGATTGATTATTAAAAAAAAATGGTGCAACACGAGGAATTCCTAGGAGGTCACCCATCCTAGTGCTACTCTCTCCCAAGCATGCTTAACTGCATACTTCTGATGGGATCTGGAGCATTGGTGCTGGTATGGTCGCACCCATAGTCTTATGGTCTCAAATTATAGTTATACATATGTCAGGGGAGAGGTGATTTTGGTACATCCTTGTTCCGGTGGATTGTAGGGGATCAAAAATACATTATTTGTTTGCACATACTCAGCTAATGCTCATCTGGCGCATCAGTGCTCACACTTTCTCAAAAAATGCTTTTTGGAATAGGGTCATAATGCTGAAACAGACTCCTGGCCATAAAGTTGTTTCTATTCCCATGCGGCCACATTACAGAAGCCCACAATCACCTTCGCGAGTCCCATGATATGGGTCTCTTCGCTCGGGTTGCTGCGAGCCAACAATGCTACTGGTTTGTGGGTCGTGGCGAAGAGCTCCTGAAAGAAAAAAATGAGCACGATGATTAAAAAAAGGGTGCAACTCGAGGACTTTGCAGGAGGTAACCCATCCCAGTTCTACTCTCACCCAAGCACGCTTAACGGCGGAGTTTTGATGGGATCCGGTGCACTGGTGCTGGTATAGTCGCACCCGAAGTCATATTGTCTTAAATTATAGTTATGAAGATGCCAAAGGAGATGTGATTTTGGCGCATCCTTGTTCTATTGGTCCATTGGGGATCAAAAAAATTTGTTTTACGTTGGTGCTAGCCTGGCCGATGCGCCTCTGGCACATCAACGCTCACTCTGACTTAGAAAAAGCTTTTCAGAATGGGGTAATAATACTGAAACAGACTCCTGGGCGGAAAGTTGTAACAATTCTTGTGCAGCAGCATTTCGGGATCTAACAGTCACCTTGGTGAGTCCCACGATGCAGATTTCTTTGCTCGGGTCGTGACGAGCCAACACTGCTAGTGGTTCATGGGCCGTGGTGAAGAGCTTCAAAAAAAAAAAATAGAGAGGGGTGGTTAAAATAAGGTTGCAACACAAGGACTTCCCAGGAGGTCACCCATCCCAGTACTACACTCGTCCAAGCACACTTAACTATAGATTTATGATGGGATCCGACGCCCTTGTGCTGGTATGGTTTCACCCATAGTCTTATGATCTCAAACTATAGTTATGCAGACGCCGTGGGAGAGGTGACTTTGGCGCATCCTCATTTCAATGGACCGCAGGTATCGAAAATGTGTTATTCGTCAGCGCATACCTGGTCAATGCGCCTCTATGACATCGGCGCTCCCTCCGTCTGGACTTCACAAGAGGTCACCCATACCAATACTACTCTCGCCCAAGCATGCTTTGCTGCGTAGTTCTGATGGGATTCAGTGCACTGGTGCTGGTATAAACTCTCCCATAGTCATATGGTCACAAATTATAGAAATGCAGACTCAGGGGGAGAGGTTATTTTTGTACATCCTCATTCTGGTGGACCATAGGGGATCAACAAAGCATTATTCATCAGTGCATGCCTGGCCGATGCACCTCTAGCACATCGGTGCTCACCCCTTAAAAGGACTCCTAGGCAGAAAGTTGTTGCTTTTCAAGTGCGATCATATCATGCGACCTGACGGTTGTCTTCATGAGTCCCGCGATGCAGATTTCTTCACTCAGGTTATGGCGAACCAACCCTGCTAATTATTTGTAGGCCGTGGCGAAGAGTTTCCGAAAAAATAGAGAGAGGGATGGTTAAAAAAATGGCACAACACGAGGACTTCCCAGGAGGTCACCCATCCCAGTACTACTCTCTCCCAAACATATTTAACTGTTGAGTTCTGATGGGATCCGGTGAATTGGAGCTAGTTTGGTCGCACCCATAGTCTTATGGTCTCAAATTATAGTTATACAGATGCCAGGGGAGAGTTGATTTTAGTGCAACCTCATTCCGGTGGACTGTAGGGAATCGAAAATGCGTTATTCATTGGCGTATACTTAGCTAATGCTTCTCTAGCCCATCCCCGCTCACACTGTCTCAGAAAAAGCTTTTCGAAATGGGGTCATAATGCTAAAACGTACTCTTGGGCAGAAAGATGTTGCTATTCTCGTGCGGCCAAATCAGGGAACCCAACGGTCACCTTCATGGGTCCCACGTTATGGATTTCTTTACTTGGGTCATGGTGAGCCAACACTACAAGTGGTTCGTGGGCCATGGATAAGAGCTTCAAAAAAAATGAGAGAAGGATGGTTAAAAAAAGGGTGCAACACGAGGACTTTCTAGGAGGTCACCCATCCAGTACTCCTCTCGCCCAAGCACACTTAACTGCGGAGATTTAATGGGATCCGGTGCACTGGTGCTTGTATGGTCACACCCATAGTCTTATGGTCTCAAATTATAGTTATGCAGACGTCGGAGCAAAGGTGATTTTGGCACATCCTCGTTTCAGTGGACCATAGGGGATCAAAAATGCATTATTCGTTGGTGCATGCCTGTCCGATGTAACTCTTGCACATCAGTTCTCACTCCATCTCAGAAAAAGCTTTTCATAAAGGGATCCTAATGATTAAATGGACTCCTAGGTGGAAAGATATTGCTATTCCCATGCGGTGGCATTACGGGACCTAACAGTCACCTTCGTGAGTCCCACAATGCATATTTCTTCGCTCAGATTACAGCGAGCAAACACTGGTTGTAGTTCATGGGCCGTGTTAAAGAGCTTCTGAAAACAAAATGAGCGTGATGGTTCAAAAAAAGGGTACAACATGAGGACTTCCCAGGAGGTCACCCATACCAGTTCTACTCTCTCCTAAGCATGCTTAATTATGGAGTTTTGATGGGATTCGGTGCACTGCTGCTGGTATGGTCACACCTGAAGTTGTTACAGATATAGATTCTTGGATTATGTTTTTGAAGATAGCAAACACTCTTGTATCTCTACGACTGCATTGCCTACTGACATTTCAGGTCCACAAGATTAGACTGCAATTGGAACCAGCTCAAGATTAGGTATACTAGGTTTGAGTCACTTTGTACACCTTTTTCCTTCTTGAGTCTTTGTAATATGTGTGGCTACTAATGCTTTGTAACATTGCTCATACATACCTTGGGAGAATTTCTGTATGTTCTCTAGAGTTTACTGTTTTTGGTAACATAATCCAGGACAATACTTATATCGTCCTGGACGATCGGTTTAAAAACAGAAATCCAAATTAGGGCATCCTAATTATGGCAACCATCATTAAGCTGATCAGCCTGAACGATCCTTGTATCGGCTAGGACGATAGGCTCAAATCAGAAAGAATCTGCTACTAGATTTATTTAGGAATTATTTATTTTTGGACATCAGCTAGGACAATCCATATCATTGGCCTGCACGATGTTGACAATTATGCCTAAATTAATCTGGTATTTAAGGAAAGAAATTAATGATGATTTGCACGATCACATTGGATGGGCCGATCGCAGGATCAGCCAGGACAATTTCCTGGATGATTGACTTCGTCCAACCTCTATTCAGGGCGATGATCAGGACGATTATACTTGGATTTGAACTAATCGGCCAGGACAATATTGTATCAGCCTAAACGATGTAACTATTTTTTCTTCTGATTATCCCAAATTATCCTGGCTGATTGACCTTATTTTATACTGATCGGCCAGGATGACATTCCTCTCGGCCTGGACGATAAAGTTTGCAAATTGCTTTAATAAGCTCATTTTCAGATATTGTATTTAAGCTTTATCAAGACATATGAAAAGTGTCTTTGGCAGCCATTGTAGCTTCGTTCTTTTGGGGGAAACCTGTAGAGAGAGCTTGAAAGGGAGAGAGGAAAGGGTGGAGTTTGAGAGAGGGAGAAGATCCTTGGAGGGGGGTCTCAAGGGAGTGTGGAGGGGGATTCCACACGGTTGCTCCGACGAGCTTGCACTATAGTACCGTTGCATTCAAGGCTTGTATTGAGGGAAGTTCACAGAAGAAGAAGATCTCTTTGGTGTCAAAGGACCCGGCTACTCCACCACACCGGGGAAGGTGGAAGTGAGTTTTAAGGGCTTCTCTTCCTAGCTGTGGGGGCTAAAGGAGAGACACTTAGTTTTGTGCAATACTTAGACAGTGCCTCCGAGGAGTGGACGTAGGTCAAGTTTGACCGAACCACTATAAATTTGATGTGTTCTTTTTTTATTATTTTCTCATTTAAATTTCTGCATTGTGGTATCTTTGTGGTGAATTTTGGTTTGGTTTGTTGTTTTTCTTTTCAAGATATTTAAAATACCAATTCACCTCTATCTTAATTTTCCTTGGGCCAGTTCATAAGGGGCCTAACATCCCTAACGAACTTTCAAGTGGTATCATAGCGAGATTCATAAAAACAAGTTTTTGAAAACTTTTGAATTTTAAGCCATGGCTAATTTTTGTAATCATAATATTGCGGAAGGTTATTCAATCACTAGAACACTTTTATTTGAAAATATTACTTTTGATTTTTAGAAAATTCTCATGTCTACATTTTTGCAATCATTAATTTTCGTATGTGGCATATGATTATAACTGGTTATTCTGTACCGTATCATATTTTAGATGGAATTAAAACTAATATTCCTTTTAATCAATGGAGTTGAGAAGAGAAAATTAATGCTCAACTGAATGCAAAATTTTTAAACTATTTTTTTCTGCACTTTAAATTCTAAAGATTGTAAGTTAGTTTCAATGTGCAATACTGGTAAGGAAATTTGGGATAAATTACACACCATATATGAAGGCAGTAGTGAAATCAAGCAATCCAAGTTAAATATTTTAATGCATGATTATGAACTATTTTGCATGAAATCTTATGAGACAATCTTAGACATGTATACTAAGTTTATTCAAATTGTTACATTATTACATGCTTTAGGAAAGGTGTTTTCAAACTTTGAAAAAGTCAATAAAATTCTTCGTTGTCTACTTGATAAGCTTGATGCCAAAGTTGTTGCTATTTTTGAATCAAAAAATTTGAATGAGTATTCTATTGTTAATTTGATTGGCTCACTCATTGCCTACGAGCAAAGTTTGGGTCAAAGACTTTTGGATGTAGGTGAAACGATAGTACTAAATGCTGAAGGCAAGGAGAAAAGTGGCTTAGTTGGTAACGTAAGCGATGACTTATCAAGCAAATTAGAAAGCTTACTAAAACATAAGCATCAACAAAAGTGTAATAAATGTAAAAATGGTAAGAATGTTAAGATTTCTTTTGATGTTATTTGCTTTGGATGTAGGAAACCTGGATATATGAAAAATCAGTGCCCTAATTTAAGAACTCATCCTGGAAGAGAAAAGGCTAAAGCTAAGCAAATTATAGAAAGGGCAAGTAATATAAAGCAAAAAAATCTCTTGGGCAGACCTACCTTCTAAATCATCAGACCAGGAGCAAGATGCGGTTTAAATTTATTTGTGTCTTTATTTGTTTGAGTTGCATTTTGTTTTTTTTTTTTGGTTATTTTCTGTGTTTTTGTTTATTTTCCTACAATTTTATTTTTCTTCAATTTTGTTATTAATTTGAAAATTTTAAATTAGCTTTTATACTTAGTTTTTGTGAAGTTCTCTCTGATCAACACACACATTCACTTTTCTAAAAATGAAAATCCTACCTCCTATTTTTCTTGAATTTTTATGTATGTTGTGGTTGACTTCTCTAAAAACTGTCAAAGAAAGGAAACTCATGATTTTGTCTCTCTATCTCTTTTCTTAAAAAGGTTATTTTACTTTTGATTCAAAATCTTCATCATATTATAAATTGGATTTTGAAACTGATCTTTTTTCATCTCCTTATATTTTGTTTATCGCGTAGGGATCCTTTGCAAGTTATTGAATTTACCTCATAATTTTTTTAATCAAGTAGTTCGCTTTATTAATAGAATAATTTTATTTTTATTTCAAAAAAATAAAATAGAAATATAGCATATTTAATTAACAAAAAAGGCTAATGATGCCAAATCAAAAAATGTGGCGTATGATGCCAAATCAAAAGATGCGCAATGACGCCAAATTAAGAAAGATACGCAAAGTGTATCAAAAAGTAAAAGATGCACAAAGTACTTCAAAAACCTGCAAGAGGTATAAAATGAGCTCACAAAGAGTATGCTTACTTTTTCTATATTAATTAAAGCTTAAAAAAACCCTTGATATTTTTGATACTTGATCTTAAAAATCATGATTCTTGATTCACCAATTTTTGCATTAATCTTCTATTAGATATGTTTTATGAAAGGGGTTTTGAAAAATTAGTGTTTCTTCTTCTAATTTGTTCCTTGATATAGATATTGGATTAAAAAGTTTTTGAGCCTTTAAAAGAACTTGAGCTTGGATTAACAATTTCTAAATTTCTAACCTTTTCTGAACTATGCATTGTCAATCCATTCCTTATTAAGTTTTTGAATAAAATCAAGAGGTAACTTTCTCATTTTAAAAATATTTAATTTTGTCTTCACTTGATCAGAGATCATTTTTTTTTCGTTTAATCATTTTATTATCCTGTTTGTTTGTGTCCCCTCTCCTTTTTGATAATGTCAAAGGGGGAGATCGTGTTGTTGTATTTGTATCTTTTTTCATATTATTGTATTTGTATCTTTTTTTCTTTCTTTTTTTTCAAAAATTAAAAAAAAAATTCGATTCCCCTATTTTTAAAAGTTTTATTTTAGTAAGTGGGATATTAGGAAAAAATGTTTTTATTTTTTTGCAAATTCAACCATAAGTATTTGCCATCATCAAAAAGGGAGAGATTATTGCAGATCTAGATTCATGGATTATATTTTTTATGATAATAAACACTCTTGTTTCTCTATGACTGCATTGCCTACTGACATTTCAGGTCCACAAGATCAGACTACAATTGGAACCAGCTCAAGATTTAGTAGACTAGGTCTGACTCACTTTGTACACCTTTTTCCTTTCTTGAGTCTTTGTAATTGGTGTGGCTCCTAATATTTTGTAACCTTGCTCATACACACCTTGGGAGAAATTCTATCTGTTTCCTAGAGTATACTATTTTTTGTAACATCTTCCGGGATGATATTTATATTGACCTGGATGATCGGTTTAAAAACAAAAACCCTAATTAAGGCATCCTTATTAAGGCAGCCGTCATTAACCAGATCGGCCTGGATGATCCTTGTATCGGCCAAGACGATAGGCTCAAATCAAAAAGAATTTACCGCCAGATCTATTTAGGAATTATTTATTTTTGGACATCGGCCAAGACGATCCATATCATCGGCCTGGATAATATTTTATAATTATACCTAAATTAATCTGGTATTTAAAGAAAGTAATTAATGGTGATTTGCACGATCACATTGGCCAGGCCGATTGTAGGATAGACCAGGATGATTGACATCAGCTAGCCTCTATTCCGAGCGAAGGTCAGGATGATTATGCTCGAATTTGAGCTAATTGGCCAGGACGTATTGTATCAGCCCGGATGATGTAATACTTTTTTCTTCTAATCATCCCAAATCGTCCCGGCTAATTGAGCTTATTTTGTACTGATCGGCTAGGATGATATTCTTTTCGTCCTAGATGATAAAGTCGACAAATTATATTAATGAGCTCATTTTGAGATATTCTATTTAAACTTTATTAAGACACTTGGTAAGTGTCTTTGGTAGCCATTATTGCTTTATTCTTTCGAGGGAAACTTAAAGAGAGAGCTTGAAAAGGAGAGAGGAAAGGGTGGAGTTTGAGAGAGGGAGAAGCTCCTTGGAGGGGGACTCAAGGGAGTGTGGAAGGGGATTTTACATGGTTGCTCCAGCGAGCTTGCACCTTAGTGCCGTCGGAGTTAAGGCTTATATTGAGGGAAGTTCACGAAAGAAGAAGATCTCTTTTGGTGTCAAAGGACCCAGCTACTCCGCCGCACCGGGTAAGGTGGAAGTGATTTTGTAAGAGCTTCTCTGCCTAGCTGTGGGGGCTAAAGGAGAGACAATTAGTTTAGTGCAGTACTCGGAGGGTGCCTTCAATTAGTAGACACAGGTCAAGGTTTGACTAAACCAGTATAAATCTGGTTCGTTCTTTCCTTTATTATTTATGTATTTAAATTTCTACATTGTGTTTTCTTTGTGGTGAATTTTGATTTGGTTTGTTTATTTTATTTTAAAGATATTTAAAATACCAATTCACCTCTCTCTTAATTTTCCTTGGGCTAGTTCATAAGGGTCCTAACATCCCTAATAAACTTTCAGAAGTCATACAGTCTCAAATTATAGTTATGCAGACGCCGAGAAAGAGGTGATTTTTGGTGCATCCTCGTTCTGTTGGTTCAAAGAGTAACAAAAATGCCTTATTCATTGGTGAAAGCCTGACCATAGGTATCAAAAATGCATTATTCATCAATGCACACCTGGCTGACCCGCCTCTGGTATATTGGCACTCCCTCCGTCTCAGAAAAAGCTTTCTAGAATGGGGTTATAATGCTAAAACGGACACCAGGGCAGAAAGTTATTGCTATTCCCGTGTGGATGCATTACGAGACCTGACAAAAGCCTTCATGGGTCCCGCGATGCAGATTTCTTCACCCGGGTCATGGCAAGGCAACGATACTAGTGGTTCGTGGGCTGTGGCGAAGAGCTTCCAAAAAAAAAAAAAAAGAGGGAGGGATGGTTATAAAAAAGGGTGCAACACGAAAGCTTCCCAGGAGGTTACCCATACCAGTACTACTCTAGCCCAAGCACTCTTAACTGCAAAGTTCTGATGGGATCCGATGCACTGGTGCTGGCATGGTCGCACCCATAATCATATGGTCACAAATTATAGAAATGCAGACACCGGAGAAGAGGTGATTTTGGCACATCCTTATTCTGTTGGACCGTAGGGGATCAAAAATGCATTATTCATCAGCGTATGCCCAGCCAATGTGACTCTAGCACATCAGAGCTCACCCCTTCTCAGAAAAATCTTTTTGGAATGGGGTCATAATGCTTAAACGGACTCCTAGGCAGAAAGCTGTTGCTATTTCAGTGCGGCCGCATCATGGGACCTGACTGTTGTCTTCATGGGTCCCATGATGCAGATTTCTTCACTCAGGTTGCAGCGAGCCAACCCTGCTAGTGGTTTGTGGGTCGTGGCGAAGAACTTCCAAAAAAAAAAAAAAAAAGAGAGATGGATGGTTGAAAAAATTGTGCAACATGGGGACTTCCCATGGGGTCATCCATCCCAGTACTATTCTCTCCCAAGCATGCTTAACTATAAGAGTTCTGATGGGATCCAGTGAACTGGTGCTAGTATGGTTGCACCTGTAGTCTTATGGTCTCAAATTAAAGTTATGCAAATGCCGCGGATAGGTGGTTTTGGTGCATCCTTATTTCGGTGGACTGTAGGGGATCAAAAATGAGTTATTCATTGGCATGCCCAGCTGATGTGCATTTGGACCATCAGTGCTCACTACATTTCTAAAAATGCTTTTTGGAATTGGGTCATAATGTTAAAACATACTCCTAGGCAAAAAGTTGTTTATATTCCTGTGCAGCCGTATCACGGGGTCCATTGACCTGGCGGTCACCTTCGTCGATCCCACGATGCAGATTTTTTAGCTCAAGTCGTTGCGGGAAAAACCTGCTAGTGGTTCGTGGGCCGTGGCAAAGAGCTTCCAAAAAAAAAAAAAAGATAGAGGGACGGTTATGAAAAGGGGTGCAACACGAGGACTTCCTAGGAGGTAACCCATCCCAGTAATTCTCTCGCACAAGCACGCTTAACTATAGAGTACTGATGGGGTCCGATGCACTGGTGCTTGTATGGTCGCACCCAAAGTCTTATGGTCTCAAATTATAGTTATGTAGGTGCCGGGGAAGAGGTGATTTTGGTGCATCCCCATTCTGGTGGACCATAGGAGATCAAAAATGTATTATTTGTAGGATCATTCTCGACCGATGCATCTCTAGCACATCGACACTCACTCTGTCCTGAAAAAATAATTTTGGAATGGGGTCATAATGTTGAAATGGACTAATGGGCGGAAATTTGTTTCTATTCTCGTATGGCTGCATCATGGGACCCAACGGTTGCCTTAGTAGGTCCCACGATGTGGATTTCTTCGCTCAGGTCACGACAAGCCAACACTGCTAGTGGTTCGTGGGCCACGGTGAAGAGCTTCCCAAAAAAAAAGAGAGTGATGGTTAAAAAAAGGGTGCAACACGAGAACTTCCTATGAGGTCACCTATCCCAGTACTAATCTCAGCCAAGTATGCTTAACGGCGAAGTTCTTAAGGGATTCAGTGCAATGGTGATGGTATTATCATACCCATAGTCTTACGGTCTCAAATTATAGTTATGCAAACACTAGGGGAGAGGTAATTTTGGCGCATCCTCATTCCAGTGGACTGTATGGGATCGAAAATACATTATTCATCGGTTCATGCTTGGCCGATGTGCCTCTAGCACATCGACGCTCACTTCGTCTCGAAAAAGCTTTCTATAATGTGGTCATAATGATGAAATGTACTCCTGGACGGAAAGTTGTTGCTATTCTCACGCGGCCGGATCACGGGACTAGACGGTCGCCTTCGTGGGTCCCACAATGTGGATTTCCTTGCTTAGTTCATTACGAGGAAACCCTATTATTGGTTCGTGGGCCGTGGCGAAGAGTTTCAAAAAAAAAAGAGAGAGATGGTTAAAAAAAGGGTACAACACGAGGAGTTCACAGGAGGTCACCCATCCCCGTATTAGTCTCACCCAAACATGCTTAACTGCAGAGTTCTGAGAGGATTCGGTGCACTGGAGCTGGTATTATCGCACATGTAGTCATATGGTCTCAAATTATAGTTATGCAGACATCGGGGGAGAGGTAATTTTGGCGCATCCTCATTTAGGTGGATCGTAGGAGATTAAAAATGTGTTATTCATCGGCACATCAGCCTTGGAAAAAGCTTTCTGGAATTGGTTCATAAAGCTGAAACACTCTCCTGGGCAGAAAGTTGTTGTTATTCAAGTACAGCAGGCTCACGGGACTCGACAGTCACCTTCGCTGGTCCCACGATGCAAGTTTCTTTGCTCAGGTCTTGGTGAGCCAACCCTGCTAGTGGTTCGTGGGCTGTGGCAAAGAGCTTCTGAAAAAATAATATAGGGATGGTTATACAAATGGGTGCAATACGAGGACATCCCAGGATATCCATCCAAGTACTACTCTCACCCAAGCATGATTAACTATGGTTTTCTAATGGTATCCGGTGCAATGGTGTTGGCATAGTCGCACCCGAAGTCATATGGTCTCAAATTATAGTTATGCAGATGGCAGAGGAGAGGTGATTTTGGCACATCCTCATTTTTGTGGACTGTAGGGGATCGAAAATGAATTATTCGTTGGTGTATACTGGCCAATGCGCCTCTAGCATATTGCCGCTCACTCCGTCTCAGAAAAAGCTTTCTAGAAATGGGTCAAAATGCTTAAATGGACTCCTAAGAAAAAAGGTTATTTCTTTTCCTGTACGGCCACATCACAGGACCCGAAGGTCGTCTTCGTAGATCCCACGAAGCAGATTTCTTCACTCGGGTAGCGGTGAGCCAACAATGCGAATGGTTCGTGTGCCGTGCCGAAGAGCTTCTAAAAAAAAAGAGAGAGCGAGGGTTAAAAAAAAGGGTTCAACACGAGGACTTCTTAAGAGGTCACCCTTCACAGTACTCCTCTCGCCTACGCACACTTAATTGTGGATTTTTTATAAAATCTGGTGCATTGGTGCTAGTATGCTCACACACGTAGTCTTATTATCTCAAATTATTGTTATGCAGATGCCGTGAGAGAGGTGATTTTAGTGCATCCTCTTTCTGGTAGACCGTAGAGGATCAAATATGTGTTATTCATCAGCGCATGCCTGGCTGATGTGCCTTTGGCACATCGGCTCTCACTCCATCTCGAAAAAACGCTTTCCAGAATGGGATCATAATGTTAAAATAGACTCTTGGGCGGAAAGTTGTTGCTATTCCCGTGTGGATGCTTCACAGGATCCGATTGTTGCCATCGTGCGTCCCACAATACATATTTCTTCGCTCAGATCACGGCAGGCAAACCGTGCTAGTGGTTCATGGGCCGTGGCGAAGAGCTTCTGAAAAAAAAAAAATATAGGGATGGTTAAAAAAAATGGTGTAATACGAGGACTTCCTAGGAGGTCCCCCATCCCAGTACTACTCTTGCCCAAGCATGCTTAACTGCAGAGTTCTGAAGGGATTTGGTATACTGGTGCTGGTATTTTCACACCAGTAGTCTCATGTGTTGCAACTCATGACCCCGAGACCCCGAGTTTGAGATTTTGATGATGACAAATAATGTCGTTTGAATTATCTTGAGATACATTGAATATTATTTGCTATTGTCCGTGAGTACTAACATTTCAGAAAAGATCAAAAGCAACTCTGGACGACAGGAAGACTCAAGAATGCGTAGATTAGGAGTATGAGTCTGCAATGTATTTTATAGTTTATTTTATTTTTATTTTCTTGATTCTGGCCACAAAATGCATTAAAGTTTGAGCAACCATGCACACACACAGGGGGAGAGTATTTTTAAATGAAAAATTTAGAGTTTTTCTTTCTCTGTAGATCGTAATGTATGATATTATGTCGTACCGTACGATCAGAGCTTTGTAGAATGATTTTGTGAATAGATCGTACCGTACGAATATAATCGTACTGTATGAAATGTTCAAATCCAAAACCCTAGCCGTTGTTTTAACTTAAGTAAGTTATTTTGCACCGCTCGTACTGTACGAACACGTTCGTACTGTACGATTTATTTTAAATACTTACTTAATTTAACCCGTGATTAGTGCAATAAATCCGGGCTGAATTATAATTTGAACATCGTACTATATGAACCTATTCATAGCATACGATGAACAGAGACAAATTATAATCATCCCAAAGATCGTCCTGGACGATCTCTTGGATTTTGTATCATCGTACTGTATGAAGTACATCATACCATACGATGAACATAGACGATGTTTGATCGTCCAGACTATCGTCCTGTACAAACAGAATTGTTGTGGATCGTACCGTACGATTTAATATCGTACCGTACAAATGTTTTTGAACTGTTCGTACTACTTCGTACCAGGACGAAGTCTGTTTATACATATCGTACTGTACGATTAGAAACCGTACTGTACGATAGTAACGGCTACTTTTGAAATCTCATGGATTTTGGAGCCCGTTTTTATGTGAAAAACCTGTTATATTTTGTTGAGTGAATTAGAAGAGGAGATCGTGGTTAGAGAGGGATTCCGAGGAAGAGAGCTCTTAAGAAGTTCTTTAGGGTTTGAGAGAGGAAGGAGAAGGTGAGCGTTGTGAGGGAGTAGAGGTGTGAGGGAGATCACACGGTTGCTCCGAACTTGCTGCATCTTGCTCCTCTTGTGGCCCTAGAAGAATTTGTGGGAGGATCTCCAAGGAGAAAAGCTTTTCTACATCCGTGACCTCGAGGTACTCTGCCTTCTCCAGGAGGGAGAAAAATGAGAAGGTTCTCTTCCCTCGCCAGAAGGGTGAAAACAGAGTTTGGCACTCCGCCACGCCGAGTTGGTGAAAGAGAGTATTGTAAGGGCTTCTCTGCCTTGCCAAGGGGGGCAAAAGCAGAGCTATTACTCGTACTGAAATACCCGAAGCGGAGGACTCCGGGGAGTGGACGTAGGTCATGGTTTGACAGAACCACTATAAAAATCTTGGTGTGATTTTTCTTATTCTCTTTCATTACTGCGTGCTTTTATTCTTTTTTTTTTCAATATTTGCTTGAAAAAAATTGTGAAAAAGATTGTTTAAATTTTCGTGTTAAAATTTTAAAACATCAAAAATAATAGAACTCCTGCTTAGGTTTTAACTGTTGTCAAAAAGTTTTCACAATTCACCCCCCTATTGTCCATCTAGTAATTTCAATTGGTATTAGAGCTAGTTTTTCAAAAAAAGTGTTTTAGAAACCTTGAAAAAATGATCATGTCACATTTTGGTAATCACAACACTACGGAGGGCTATTCAATAACCCATCCACCGCTTTCTGATAACATTCCATTTGATTTCTGGAAAATTAGAATGTCTACTTTTTTACAATCTATTGATTACTGCATGTGGATGTTAGTGAACGATGGATATGTTGCACCGTTTAAAACTATTAATGGATTGAAAACTTTTGTACCTTTTAATGAATGGAGCAATGAGGATAGAGAATTAGC
The DNA here is from genome assembly GCA_016618105.1 of Dendrobium huoshanense. NCBI lineage: Eukaryota > Viridiplantae > Streptophyta > Magnoliopsida > Asparagales > Orchidaceae > Dendrobium > Dendrobium huoshanense. The sequence goes on from CM028359.1 coordinate 57,952,807, forward strand.
CCAATTGAATGCTAAATGCCTAAATTGTTTTTTCTGTGCATTGACGTCTGAGGATTATATGAGAGTATCTACCTGTGCTACTGGTAAGGAGATTTGGGATAGACTGTGCATTACATACGAAGGAACAAATGAAGTAAAACAGTCTAGGCTTAATATTTTACTAAACGATTATGAACTCTTCCGCATGAAACCTAGCGAAACAATATCTGACATGTACACTAGGTTCACCTAAATCGTGACATCCTTGCATGCATTAGGTAGAGAGATTTCAAATTCTGAGAAAGTAAATAAAATTCTTAGATGCTTACCTAGTTCCTATGATGCAAAGATAACTGCTATCATTGAATCTAAAGACCTTAACGTTTATTCTATTGATAATCTCCTTGGGTTACTCATTTCATACGATCAAGGAGTGAGTCAGAGACAAAGTGATGCAGGTGAAAGGAAGAAGGAGCGAACGGTGGCATTAAAAGAAAACAACTCAGAAAGTGAAAGCTCTGTAGGGGAGAAAGAGGATGAGATAGCACTGATGACCCGACAGTTTAAAAATTTCCTGAAGGGAAAACATATGTGTCATCAGAACAACTGGAATAAAGGTAAGAGCTCAAGGTCCAATAAGGTTTCATCTGATACAATCTGTTTTGAATGCAGGAAGCCAGGTCACCTTCGAGCCGATTGCCCCAATCTGAAGAGTCAACCAGCTAAGGAGATGTCAAAGCCAAATACAAGAAAGGAAAGATGAAGACACAAAAAGCTTTTTGGGCCGACTCTGCCTCAGAATCATCAGAAGAAGAAGCAGAGGAGGAGGTAACAAATCTGTGTCTTATGGCTAATGATAACCTTGATCAATTAGATCAAGATGAGGTATGTCAACTCTCATATGAAGAATAATTACTTATTTTTGAAAATATCCATGACTCGTATAGAAAGTTGAAATAGATGCATGCCAAGCTTAATATTGAATTTAGTTCTTTACAAACCGAGCATGCTAAGTTGTTTAAGGAAAATTTTGATTTAGATCGTGATCATATGCTACTTCTTGATGAGTATGATGCATTAAATAAGAAGCATATTAAACTAACTGAAATGCATAAAACCTTGAAAACCACTCTTGTTGAACTAGAAGAAGCTTTTCAAAGGTTAGACAAACTTGCATTAGAAGTAGATCACAATAAGCATTTGTTAAAAATAGAAGTTCATGGATTGACATATCAAAACAACACGTATAGTGAAAGCATCAAAGAACTAGAAAATGAAATTGCATCACTCACAGGACAACTTAGAAAACCACCAACACAGCATGCATCATATAACTCTATGAAGAGGCACCACCACCCATGTAGATTAGTAAACCTATTTTTTGGTGTTAGGTGCTTCTCTTGTGGCATGCTAGGTCACATAGCCCGCACATGCAAAATTTGCCGTATGACACACTTAGTATGGAGACCCAAACTGCATCCATCACAGCATAACATGCATACATCTCATTCATGCAAGCATAAGGTGGAACCCAAACTCACTTGGGTTCCCAAATCTAATCTCTGAATGAAATTGTAAGGATGCTCTCACAAAAGACCTAGTGAGAGTATGTGGTACCTGGATAGTGGCTGCTCATGACACATGACAGGAGATATGAAGAAGTTCATTCTACTAGAGACCAAACCTGGAGGCAAAGTAACGTTGGGAGACAACACTACCAGGAAAGTGATAGACTCAGGTATTGTTGGTAATGCTAAAAAAATTTTAATTGAAAATGTCTTACTAGTCGATGGTTTGAAACATAATTTACTTAGCATTAATCAAATGTGCGACAAAAGTTTTTATGTTAAATTTCTATCTGATAAATGTGTTGAGTCCAGTAATTAGGTTGTTAAGCCTAAGTAAATGTCCCACGGCTACCAAGAGGGGGGGGTGAATTGGTAGTTTTAAAAATTTTAAACCCTCTTAATAATAAAGTGTAACCGAAATAAAATTTTCTTTTAAAGTTTGTAGAAAAATGTTTTTCAACCACAGAGTTGTTAAAACTGAAATTTAAAGTGCGGAAACGTAAAAGCAATAAAGTAAATGACACCAGATTTATAGTGGTTCGGTTTATAACCAGACCTACATCCACTCCTCAGAGGCACCCTCTGAGTATTGCACTAATACCACAAAGTGACTCTCCTTTAGCACCCACAGCAAGGCGGAGAAGCCTGTACAAAACACTCTTTTCACCACTACCCGGTGCGGCAGAGAACCGTCGTCCTTTTACACAATCCACAGTGTTGGCAGAGAACCGTCGTCCTTTTACACTCTCCTAGTGTGGGCAGAGAACCCTTCGTCTATTCACACTTTCCAAATATCGGCAGAGAACCGGATCTCCTTGACTGATCTTCTCACAAGAATCTAGAAGGAAGAAAGAAAAGAGTGAAGAAATCCAATTTCATAAGTAGAGACTCTTACCTTAGTAATCCAAGTGAAGCCTTCTCACTCCAGTGGTAGGAATCCTCCTTTGAATGCTCTCTTCCACTCTCTCCTTGGCTATTCTCTCAAGAGGCACGAAGATCAAATGACAAAAAGATTGGGTGGCAGTCTAATTTGGACTATTTATACAAAAGACATGAAAAACCGCCCAAAAACTGCAAGTTTTCAATTCTGTACGCAGTGGATCGTCCTGTACGATCCTGGATCGTCCTGGACAATTTTACTTAAACGATCTGAAATGACCCAATTTGTATATGTGTACGAAATGATTTCGTACAGCTGATCGTCCTGTACGAACTAGGTTTGTCCAGTACGAACGGTTATTACAAGGTCGGTTCTAGAAACTGTTGAAAACTGTTCTAAGTCGGTTCATCGTTTGGACGAAAATATGTTCGTCTGGACGAAAATTTTCCAGAGAGCCGATCGTCCTGGACGATTATTTATTTCGTCTGGACAAAAATTTTCCAGAGCACCAATCGCCGCGGACGATAATTTGTTTTCGTCTGGACGAAAATTTTCCAGAGAGCTGGTCGTCCGGTACGATATTTATTTTCGTCTGGACGAAAATTTTCCAGAGGACTGGTCACCTCGTACGATGATAAAATTCGTCTGGATGAAAATTTTACAGAGAACCCATCGTCCGGGACGATAATAAAATTCGTCCTGGACGAATAGGACTTAGAAAAAAATTTTTAAGCAAGTTCCTATTCGTTCCAAGTGCTCTATAGGAGATAACTGACAGATCGTCCAGTACGATAAATATCGTCCTGTACGATCAGTATAGAATTTTAAGATCTCCTTATGTGTGTGTGAGAGATTTTATTCACTCAATTACAATCACTCCCTTTCAAAATTAATTCAAAGAAAAAGCAGACTTCAAATAAACAAAATATCTCATGTTGAATTTGATTTGAAGTTTTCGTAGTCTGGAGTCTGATTTTCTTGAAATGTTAGTACGCACAAGAGCAAATGCAAATCTTCTAAAATTGTTAGGAGATAACTATATATTTGAACAATAATGTTTGGAATCATCAAAACTACATAAGTTGCACAAATATAAATCATTCAAATAGCAACTATTCAAACAATCTCCCCCTTTTTGATGATGGCAAAATAATTATTGTTAGTATGATTTCAAGTTAAAACAATTCTCTGATCTCCTAAACTCCCCCTGAATTTATGAGTACATTAAAATAAGGAGGCATTAAAGAACAATATTTTTGTTTTTCAAATTTTTTAACACAAGCAAAAAAAACTTGTAAACAGAAATAAAAATAGAAAACAAAAAAAAAATCACAAACACAAAATTTCTCCCCCTTTTTGACAGCAACAAAAAGTGAAGAAGAAAAAGACAAGAAATGTAAATAATTATATGAAATTCATTTTTAAAATTTAATCTAAATTGTGATTTTACATAGGGTATGCAATTTTAAACTAAAGATATTAGGTGAATCATAGAAATTCATAAAATTTAAGAAATGATATAACATTGTAAGTAAGAAGAATTTATCAAAGACATGATTCAATTTAGACATTCGACTATTGAAGATCATTACAAGAGAGATGTAAAAAAAATTATATATTTCAAAGTTCAATATAATATAAATGAGCATAAGATCAATTTGAATTAAGAGATTGAATGAATTTGGAAAGAAGATAATTACCTCATGTGGCGCTTTGCGCATCTTTTCAAAGTTTTGGAGCACATTTTTGTGTATTTTTCTTTGGTTGGGCTTATTTTGTGCCTCTTTTTCACTTTGCAAATTTTGCGAATTCCTTTTGATTTTTGTACATTTGTACAATTTTCAAGAGTAATTTGACCAATTCTTTCCAAAATCTATAATCTAAAATTTCAAATATTTCTAGGTGCATAAATATCATTTGAGCATAGAAATACAAAATAAGAAAACATCAAAATTGCAATAATAATATTAACTTTTATGTAGTCTAAATGAATAGACATGAATTTAAAAGTTCTAATTACAACAAGTTATAAACAAATTATAAATTTAGAAAGTCTAGATTTTCTAATATAGATAATCTCAAATTACAATCGAATTTAAGCACTATGTAGATTAAATAATACTAATGAAATTCACAAACATTAACCACATTTCAAAACAAATCTAATAGAAATAATTTTTCATTAAAATTAAAGGAATGGATTACACATAAAAAAAAGATACATTGAACTTAAAAACATAAAAACAATCACAATAACACAGATAAGATAAAAATAAAACAAACAAAAAGAACCAAAAAAAAACAACAGACACACATAAAAAATCTACTGTTCTTGAGGAGGAGGAGGAATGCCGCCAAAGAGATTGAAGTAGGAGGCCATCAACATGACATTGGTATTAATTTCATGAACTTCATCTTTAATGTTACCAATGTCTTGTTGCTGCTGCGTAAGTTGAGCATCAAATTGATCAAATCTTTGATCAATGTGAGTCTCTAGTCTATCAAATCTCTCAATCAGATTCTGGTAATCTGATTGAGAAGCAGAAGCTTGTACTCCTTCTTCTTCTTCTTCTTCTGAAGCACTAGCATGTGCTTTTTCTTTTTCCTCCTTGAAGAGCAATCTGAATGATGCATCGTTATAGTAAACTGGCTCTTCATATTCTTCATCAGGATGCACTATATTGTACTTTTTCTCCAAAATATAAGTAATTAAGTGCCCTAATGAAATGTTCTTCTTCCTCTTCTGATCAGGATGTCCTATTTCTGAAAGCCCATAGATATGATCTAGGATGAGTTGGGCTTCATCAATAGGATGTCTTTGCATGATTAAAAAAGTTAGACAAGAAAGGAGAGGAGTAATGTTAATCCTATCACCAGCTTTAGGAATAATTGAGGATCTAAGGATATGCTGGATGATTCGGGCATCTTGGGTCATACCAGCCACTCTAGCAACATGATTGTCAATCGCATTTTCTCTAATTACCCTATTGATTTGAAACCATTTGAAGGAGGTTTCTGACATTAGGGTGTGGGCTCTATATCCCTCAGTTCTTAAGTTTAAAAATGCACCAAGGTCGTGCTTGGTGATCTCAACTTTTTTCTTAAAAACAAAAGAACTAATGATAGAGTGGTCAGAATTGAAACTCATGTTGGCTAGAAAGTAGTGGTAGGTTTGTTTATTGTAGAGATGGATGAGAGAAAGAATGAACTGAAATTGGGTTGAGGCAAAGAGGTGCAATACCCGAAATTTCAACTCTGTTTGGATAAGAATGCGAGACGGAGTGATTTTTGCAGATGCAAAACGAGGAAAAGATTCCTCATTTGCCTTGGAAAGAAAGTTGTCTGGGGTATTCCTATTTGGTTTCCTCACCAAAACCTTTTGTCTTTTGCTAGACGAGGCCATTATTGATTTGATGTAGAAAGGGATTGAAAAAGATGTTTGAAAGTGTGATTGTCAAGTTTGAAAGCCTTCATATTTAAAGAAAAACGATACGTTCGTCCTGGACGAAAATATTCATCCTGGACGAAAAATTATCGTTCGTCTGGACGAAGTAATTTCGTACAGACAATCCAATTCGTCCAAAATGTAACGGCTTTTCGTATTCAACACAACTTACGATGCGTCCTTTCGTACAGGCTTTTTGACTTGACCGATCGTACAGACGAAAAAATTTCGTACAGACGATCAAAAAGTGAATCGTTTTAATGACTCTTGAAAACCGTCCCCTACAATGAACCGACACATGTTCGTACAGACGAACAAATTTCGTACAGACGAAGTTCGTATTAAAAACTGTCTTATCCACTCAACCGCTGCATTCAATCGTCCCGACGTTTGAGAGAGAGAAAAAATTCGTCCTGGACAATTAAATATCGTACAGACGATCTAATTAAAAACTGCTCTCAAAATGGTTTAAATTCGCGCAAACTGTTCATTCACACATCGTCCCGTACGAAAATAATTTCGTCCTGGACGATGTCCTCCAAAAAAAATTTAATTTTGATTTTTTAAATTAACAAAAACATTCAAAAAAAAAAATAAAACATAAAACAAAATCTTAAATCCAAAAACAATTCATTAAAAAAAAACACACAAAATTCACAAAATCACAAAAACAAAACAAAACACAACAAGTATCAATGTTGCAAAAACATTTTGGTTAAGCATTCAAATCAATAACACCAAGCCTTGTTCTTAAAGTACTGAAGGTATCAAAGGCTAAAGGTTTTGTAAAAATGTCTGCAAGTTGATTTTCAGTTGAAACATGTATGAGTTAAATTTCTCCTTTGGATACATGATCCCTTATAAAATGATGTCTTATATCAATGTGTTTGGTTCTAGAATGTTGAATAGGATTTTTGGAAATGCAAATAGCACTAGTATTGTCACAATAAATTGGAATAGTGCCTATAGTTAATCCTAAGTCAATCAACTGTTGTTTTAACCAAAGTACTTGTGCCACACAACTTCCTAATGCAATGTATTCTGCTTCTGCAGTAGATAGTGCCACTGAATTTTGTTTTCTACTAGACCATGAAACTAATGAATTTCCAATGAATTGACATGTTCCAGAAGTGCTTTTCCTATCCACTCTACAGCCTGCAAAGTCAAAATCTGAGTAACCAATAATTTCAAATGAAGAGCTAAACTTAGGATACCAAATTCCTAAGTTTTGAGTTCCTAGTAGATATCTTAAAATCCTTTTTACTGCTGTCAAATGTGATTCTTTTGGATCTGATTGAAATCTAGCACATAAGCAAACACTAAACATAATATCTGGTCGGCTAGCAGTCAAGTAAAGTAAAGATCCAATTATCCCTCTAAATTTCTTTTGATCAACAGATTTTCCCTTAAGGTCTTTATCCAACTGAACTGAAGAACTCATTGGTGTACTAACAGGTTTAGCATTGTCCATTTCATATTTTTTGAGGATGTCCTTAATATATTTGGTTTGACTAAGAAAAGTACCTTCCTCAAGTTGCTTAATGCTAAATCCTAGAAAGTAATTTAAATCTCCCATTAGACTCATTTCAAATTCACTACTCATTGTTTTAGAAAAATCATCACAAAGATGTTTATTTGAAGATCCAAAGATGATGTCATCCACATAAATTTGAACAATAAGTATATCCTTTCCAATTTTCCTTAAAAAGAGAGTTGTATCCACACTTCCTTTTTCAAAAGATCTTTCAAGTAGGAAGGTGCTTAACCTCTCATACCAAGCCCTAGGTGCCTGTTTCAATCCATATAATGCCTTTTTTAATTTGAAAACATGATTTGGAAATTTAGAATTTTCAAAACCTGGAGGTTGTTCTACAAAAACATCTTCCTCAATTACCCCATTTAAAAAGGCACTTTTGACATCCATTTGAAATAATTTAAAACCTTTAAAACAGGCAAAGGCTAGTAAAACCCTAATTGCTTCAAGTCTAGCTACAGGGGCAAAAGTTTCCTCAAAATCAATTCCTTCAATTTGATTATACCCCTTAGCTACTAATCTAGCCTTATTTCTAATGACTACTCCTGAGTCATTCATTTTATTTTTGAACACCCACTTGGTTCCAACAACACTTTGATCTTTTGGCCTTGTAGTTAGTTCCCAAACTTTATTTCTTACAAATTGATTTAACTCTTCTTGCATGGCCAATATCCAAAATTCATCTGAAAGTGCTTGATCAATGTTAGTGGGTTCAATAGTTGAAATAAAGGCTGAATGATTGACTTCCTTGTTTAATCCACGCCTAGTTCTAACACCCTCACTTGGTTCACCTATAATCAATTCCTTTGGATGGTTTTTAGAAAATCTCAAATCTCTAGGCAAAGGGTCTTCTCTTTCTAAATTTTCTTCCACATTTTCTTTCAAATTTAATCTATCAATCTTTTGGGAGTTTTCTTCAATTTCTTCTTCAACAACTTTTGGCTCTTCCATGTTTCCATTTTCATCAAAAACAACATGTGTGGTTTCTTCAATGACTAAAGTTCTTTTGTTGAATACTCTATAAGATTTTCCAACACTTGAATATCCAACAAAAATTCCTTCATCTGATTTTGGATCAAATTTTCCTAAGGCAGATTTTCCATTATTATGTATGAACACCTTGCAACCAAATACATGCAAATGAGACAAATTTGGTGTTCTCCCTTTTAGCAACTCATAGGGTGTTTTATTCAAATTTGATCTCACATTTACCCTATTCAGAACATAGCATGCAGTGCTAACCGCCTCAGCCCAAAAATATCTAGGAAGTGAGTATTCTGCTAACATTGCTCGGGCGGCTTCTATTAATGTTCTGTTCTTTCTTTCAACTACTCCATTTTGTTGAGGAGTTCTAGGTGCAGAAAAATTGTGATCAATCCCCTTTTCTTTACAGAAATCTTCAAATCTTTCATTTTCAAATTCTCCTCCATGATCACTTTGTATAGAAATTATTTCACATCCTAGTTTTCTTTGTATCCAAGTTGAAAAATTTCTGAATTCCTCAAATGATTCACTCTTATGAAAAAGAAATTTAACCCAGGTGAATCTTGAAAAATCATCTACTATAACAAATCCATATACCTTTCCTCCTAGACTTACCGTGCTTACAGGTCCAAAAAGATCCATGTGAAGAATTTCTAATAGTTTACTGGTCCTAAGATCTTTAATGGACTTAAAAGAAGACTTCACTTGTTTTCCTAGTTGACATGCATCACACAGATGGTCCTTAGTAAAGTCTAGTTTAGGTATTCCTCTCACCAAATTCTTTTGGGTAATTTTCTAAGATTTTTCATACTAGAATGACAAAGTCTCCTATGCCAAAGCCATGATTCATCAGAAACAGTTTTCAAACAAAAAGCAGTAGGAGATTGAATACAATTTAAATCTAGCATGTAGACATTGTTCACCCTTTTTCCATTTAAAACAATTTTTCCATTTAGGCTAATTATGCAGCTAGTAGGTAAAAATTTTACATTATAGCCCTTATCACATAGCTGACTTATGCTAAGCAAATTATGTTTTAAGCCTTCAACTAATAAAACATTGTCTATGAAAAAGTTTTTCAAATTTCCAATCATACCTGATCCAACCACTTTCTTTGTGGTATTATCTCCAAGTGTAACCTTGCCTCCACTCCTGGCTTCCAGCGTTATGAATTGAGCAGTATCTCCAGTCATGTGCTTAGAACATCCGCTGTCCAGGTACCATATACTCTCACGAGGTCTTGTGTGAGAGTATTCCTGCAAAATTCTCAAATGTTAGACCTGGGAACCCAAACTAGTTTGGGTTCACCTTTATGAAATTTATAATCAGATGCATGTGTGATATGTCTAGGTTTATGCATCTTAGTTCTCCACACCAAATTAGGTTTCATCTTTAAAGTGCAGGTGTGAGATATATGTCCCAAAAATCCACAATTGTTACATTTAACATTAGGAAAAATATTCCTATGTTTTCTTTCATATGATTGTCTTCTAAGGGATTTCATGAATTTAGGATAATATTTAGGATTTGTAAAATCTTCAAGTTTAGGGGGGTTCCTATTATCCTCGAGAGCTCTTATAGTAAGTTTGTAAAATGAATTCATATCCTCCAAGATTCGATTTGTATAATTGATTCTATATGTCTTGCTCTCAGATTCATCCTTAAATTTCTTAAATTCTTTTTCAAGTTCAGCATAGGATGATTTTAAATTCTCAAAATTTTTATTCAAGTCATCATATTCATCAAGTAGTTTCATGTGGTTGCTATCAATTAAAGCATGATCTTTCCTAAGAATTTCGTGTTCCTTATTAAGCTCTTCCAATTCTAAAACTAAACTAGCATGCATCTTTTTCGTTTTCCTATATGCATCATGCATGTGTTCAGAAACTTCAAACAATTCATTATTAGTTAAATCACATACCTCTTCTTGATCTGATTGTTCAGATTTATCTGCCATCAAGCAAAGGTTGGTGACTTCTTCTTCTTTTTCAGTCTCAGATGAGTCTGAAGCTGAGTCCGCCCAAAAAGCCTTTTGAAACTTCTTCTTGCCCTTCTTTACCATTGGTTTCTCCTCTACCTTCTCCTTGCTAGGAGTGGCTTTGAGTTTTGGACAATCAGTCTTTATATGACCTGGTTTCCTGCATTCATAACAAATCACTTCATTAGAAACCTTGCCATTTCTGTTATACTTACCTCTATTCCATTGCTGGCGTCTCTTCTGCTTCCTCTTTAAAAAGTTTCTGAATTGTCTAGTCATCAGTGCAATATCGTCTTCATCCTCAGGTTGTGAGTGTTCACTTTCTGACTCTTCCACATTTAGTGCAATATTCTTGTCCTTTCTTGGTTCACCTGCATCAATCTTTCTTTGACTTACTCCTTGCTCGTAAGCAATGAGTGAACCAAGAAGATTGTCAATTGAATAAATGTTCAGATCTTTAGACTCTGTAATTGCAGTAATTTTAGCATCATATGCAGTAGGTAAACAACGAAGAATCTTATTAACCATTTTCAGCATTTGTTAATTCCCTACCAAGTGCATGCAAAGAGGTGACAATTTGAGTGAATCTTGTGTACATGTCAGATATAGATTCATTAGGTTTCATGCGAAATAATTCGTAGTCATGTAACAAGATATTGAGTCTTGATTGCTTAACCTCATTTGTCCCTTCATAAGTAATACAAAGTCTATCCCATATGTCTTTTCCGCTTTTACAAGTGGAAACTCGCATGTAGTCTTCAGATTTTAAAGCACAAAAGAAACTATTTAAACATTTCGCATTTAATTGTGCTAAGTCACGTTCTTCTATAGTCCAATCTGCATAAGGTGTTTCTACCCTAATTCCATCAACTAATCTAGTTGGTTTTGTGTAACCTTCCTGGACTAGCATCCACATGCGATAATCAAGTGACTGTAAGAAAGTAGACATGCGTGTTTTCCAAAAATCAAAAGGAATATTGTCAAACAGTGGAGGTCTAGTGATAGAGTAACCCTCAGGTGTGTTTCGGTTTCCAAATGTAGCCATCTACGTTAATCAAAAAGTAGTTCAAACTTATGATTTTGAAACAAAGCTCTGATACCACTTGTTGAGTCCAGTAATTAGGTTGTTAAGCCTAAGTAAATGTCCCACGGCTACCAAGAGGGGGGTGAATTGGTAGTTTTAAAAATTTTAAACCCTCTTAATAATAAAGTTGAACCGAAATAAAATTTTCTTTTAAAGTTTGTAGAAAAATGTTTTTCAACCACAGAGTTGTTAAAACTGAAATTTAAAGTGCGGAAACGTAAAAGCAATAAAGTAAATGACACCAGATTTATAGTGGTTCGGTCTATAACCAGACCTACATCCACTCCTCAGAGGCACCCTCTGAGTATTGCACTAATACCACAAAGTGACTCTCCTTTAGCACCCACAGCAAGGCGGAGAAGCCTGTACAAAACACTCTTTTCACCACTACCCGGTGCGGCAGAGAACCGTCGTCCTTTTACACAATCCACAGTGTTGGCAGAGAACCGTCGTCCTTTTACACTCTCCTAGTGTGGGCAGAGAACCCTTCGTCTGTTCACACTTTCCAAATGTCGGCAGAGAACCGGATCTCCTTGACTGATCTTCTCACAAGAATCTAGAAGGAAGAAAGAAAAGAGTGAAGAAATCCAATTTCATAAGTAGAGACTCTTACCTTAGTAATCCAAGTGAAGCCTTCTCACTCCAGTGGTAGGAATCCTCCTTTGAATACTCTCTTCCACTCTCTCCTTGGCTATTCTCTCAAGAGGCACGAAGATCAAATGACAAAAAGATTGGGTGGCAGTCTAATTTGGACTAATTATACAAAAGACATGAAAAACCGCCCAAAAACTGCAAGTTTTCAATTCTGTACGCAGTGGATCGTCCTGTACGATCCTGGATCGTCCTGGACGATTTTACTTAAACGATCTGAAACGACCCAATTTGTATATGTGTACGAAATGATTTCGTACAGCTGATCGTCCTGTACAAACTAGGTTCGTCCAGTACGAACGGTTATTACAAGGTCGGTTCTAGAAACTGCTGAAAACTGTTCTAAGTCAGTTCATCGTTTGGACGAAAATATGTTCGTCTGGACGAAAATTTTCCAGAGAGCCGATCGTCCTGGACGATTATTTATTTCGTCTGGACGAAAATTTTCCAGAGCACCAATCACCGCGGACGATAATTTGTTTTCGTCTGGACGAAAATTTTCCAGAGAGCTGGTCGTCCGGTACGATATTTATTTTCGTCTGGACGAAAATTTTCCAGAGGACTGGTCGCCTCGTACGATGATAAAATTCGTTTGGACGAAAATTTTACAGAGAACCCATCGTCCGGGACGATAATAAAATTCGTCCTGGACGAATAGGACTTAGAAAAAATTTTTTAAGCAAGTTCCTATTCGTTCCAAGTGCTCTATAGGAGATAACTAACATATCGTCCAGTACGATAAATATCTTCCTGTACGATCAGTATAGAATTTTAAGATCTCCTTATGTGTGTGTGTGAGATTTTATTCACTCAATTACAATCACTCCCTTTCAAAATTAATTCAAAGAAAAAGCAGACTTCAAATAAACAAAATATCTCATGTTGAATTTGATTTGAAATTTTCGTAGTCTGGAGTCTGATTTTCCTGAAATGTTAGTACACACAAGAGCAAATGCAAATCTTCTAAAATTGTTAGGAGATAACTACACATCTGAACAATAATGTTTGGAATCATCAAAACTACATAAGTTGCACAAATATAAATCATTCAAATAGCAACTATTCAAACAAAATGTCTGATTAGTTTATTGATAAACTAGTTTTAGAAGAAAAATGAATGAACAATGTTTACATGTTAGACCTTGATTGCATTGATAGCTCAAATTCATTTTTTTTTTTTGAAAACAATAGTTTATGACTCGTGGCTATGGCATAGGAAACTATGCCATGCTAGTATGAAAACTCTTAGAAACATCACTCAGAAAAACCTAGTTAGAGGCGTACCTAAGTTAGATTTCACAAAGGATCATTTATGTGATGCTTGCCAACTAGGAAAACAAGTAAAATCATCTTTTCATTCAATTAGAGATGTGATCACTGCTAGGCCACTAGAAATCCTACACATGGACTTATTTGGACCCGTTAGTACAGCCAGCATAGGTGGAAAAAATTATGGAAGATGTCTATGTTGAGCAACCCCCAGGATTTGAAAGTTCACAATTTCCAAACCATGTATTCAAATTAAAGAAGACACTTTATGGATTAAAGCAAGCACCTAAAGCATGGTACGAAAGACTTAGCTCATTTCTATTGGATAGAGGATTTAAAAACGGTAGTGTATATACTACACTCTTTTTACAAAAGGTAAAAGAAGAAATTCTCATTGTTCAAATATACGTGGATGACATTCTATTTGGATATTCAGATAAAATGTTATGTGATGAATTTTTAAAAACAATGAGTAATGAGTTTGAAATGAGCATGATGGGAGAACTTAATAACTTTCTTGTCTTTAGTGTAAAATAAATGGATAATGGAACATTTCTTAGCCAAACAAAGTACATTAAGGATATCTTAAAAAAATATGAAATAGATAATGCTAAACCCATGAACACTCCAATGAGCTCAACAATTCAATTAGACAAAGATCCTAATGGAAAATCAATAGATCAGAAGAAATATAGAGGAATGATTGGGTCCCTTCTTTACCTGATTGCCAGTAAACCGAACATAATGTTTAGTGTGCGCCTCTATACTCGTTTTCAAGCTGATCCTAAAGAGTCTCACTTAACTGCTCTCAAGAGAATTCTTAGATATCTACTAGGCACCCCAAACTTAGGAATTTGGTATCCTAGGCACAGCACTTCCTTTGAAATCTTAGGGTACTCAGATTCTGACTTTATAGGATGTAGGATAGATAGAAAAAGCACCTCTGGTACCTGCCAATTCATAGGACAATCATTATTTTCTTGGTCCAGTAGGAAGCAAAACTCAGTAGCACTTTCCACAGCCGAGACATAATATATTATAGTAGGAAGTTGTGTTGCACAAGTACTATGGCTAAAACAACAAATTCTTGATCTTGGCCTACAAGTAGGAACCATTTCAATCATGTGTGATAACACAAGCACAATTTGCATCTCTAAGAACCCAATTCAGCACTCTCAAACAAAACACATAGACATTAGACACCATTTCATTAGAGATCACGTTGCTAAGGGAGATATAGAATTGCATCACATCGCTATAGGAGATCAATTAGCTGACATATTCACAAAACCTCTAGCTTTCGACACATTTAGCACCTTGAGGACTAGATTAGGTGTCAAAGATATAACTTCATAAAAAAATTAAAATTAAAATAAAATAAAAAAATTATAAAAAAAAGGAGTGCTCCTAATCATCACACACTCACTACACAAAAAGCACTAAACCTTGACTCTGTATATCATACTATACGATACACATATCGTACTATATGGTATATTATAATATACACAGAACACACCTAAATGATAAATTTCGTCTCTGTTGATCGTACTGTACGACTAACATCGTACTGTACGATACATAAATGGTCCTCGTACGGTACGATATCTCCTCTTCGTACTATACGTGCCACGTTAGCGAATGGATTGGGAAGAATTTAAGCATGCTGGTACATTATTATTGTCGGTCGTACTGTACAATATACATACATCGTACTGTACGATCCACCTCAGCCAATGGATAAGAATGAAATAAATAAGTTCGGTACGATATTAATGCAATTTGAACTGTACGATACACCTATTCGTATAGTACGATATGTTTGGTCAAAAGTCATACTGTATTGCTCGGGATGATCGATATTCCTCTAATCGTACTGTACGATATTCATCATACTGTATGTTTTGACATCCTTTTCCCGGTACGAACCGTTAGAACAATTAATGCCATATCGTACTGTACAATGTCGGGAAAATTCTATAAATTGCCCGGCTAGGCTGCTGTTTTCACTCACACTTTCCTCACTTCATTCACACCTTATCCTTCTCACATTTCACACCTTCCTCACTTCACTCTACACGATGTTTAGCTCCAGAGGCCGTTTGGCAACTGGAAGTTCGTCTTCTTCTTGCCATCATAGCGCTCAGTTCCTAAGTGCTGAAAATGAGGAAGCCTACCATAAGTATAAGGCCTGCAAAATTACTCCTTCCAAAATGCTCAATCATGCTACACTAAATTTTGAGGTACTGAACCTCTTTGCTTCCACCACCTTTCAGTTCCTCCTCACCCTTGCCTTTCCCTACAACTCCGAACTTTTATTAGAATTTCTAGTAAATCTTACATACACTGTCGACAACACAACTTTCCACTCCTTTATTTGTCGTTAAAACATAGAAATCACCAGAGCCGACATCGCCCAATATATTGGGCTATCCACTGAAGGTCCTAGGGTTCGTTCCTTCCTCACAAATGAATTTGATTAGAGCGATGTTAATCGAGTCCTTAGGAACGCTGCTTTCTATCAACACCAGCCCCTTGTCCAATCACTAAATCGGAATGCCAGAATTATTCAACATGTCCTTAGAACCTCTATAATACCTAAAGCTGGCGACCGGATCAACAAAACCCCTGTTTTATCTGTCGCTACCTATCTCATCATGTCCAACACCAAATTTGACTTGGTCGATTTAACTGTTGACTACATTCGTCATATGACCTTCATTTGTCTCCCTACCACTCGCCGAAAATAAAATATATATCTTGGTCATCTTATAGGATATATTCTCCAAAATAAAATCAATTGACCTATCCTGGTGAACCCGAAAACATTCCTATTTTTTATACGGATGCCTCATTCTGTATTCTTTTCCATCGGGGACACGAGCCAGAAGAACCTGTATTTGACGAAGAAGAAGGAGAAGATGCCCCAGCTGTAGCTCCAGCACGTCCACGACGACATGCACCACCTCGAGCACCTGCACCAGCACACGATGATTTGGTCAAACGCTTTGACCAACTTCAGACTCATCTCGATACTCACATTCAAGAACAACATCAGCAATATGAGACATATATGCAATGGTTTGGAGAACGCTTTAGTGCTAATTATCAGCGCTTTGACACTCTCTTTCAATACTTCCAACCAAACCCACCTCCACCACCGTCTGATCAGTATCTTCTACTTTAGATTGTCTTTGTATTGTAGCTTCTTTTTATTTCAGTGTTTTCTCCTCTTTTTGGTGCTGTCAAAATGGGGAGAAGGTTGTTGTATTTCGTTTCTATGGTTAAATGCATGTTTTTTTCTTTCATGCTGCATTTTCTTTTATTTCGTTTTTTCTTGTTCTTTTGTTTAAATTAAATTAAAAAAAATGCCTTTAACACTTGCTTACAACAAACATTATTTGACATCATCAAAAATGGGGAGATTGTTACAACTCATGTCCCCGAGACCCCGAGTTTGAGATTTTGATGATGACAAATAATGTCGTTTGAATTATCTTGAGATTCATTGAATATTATTTCTTATTGCCCGTGAGTACTAACATTTTAGGAAAGATCAAAAGCAACTCAGGACGACAGGAAGACTCAAGAATGGGTACATTAGGAGTATGAGTCTGCAATGTATTTTATTGTGCATTTTATTTTTATTTTCTTGAGTCTGGCCATAAAATGCATAAAAGTTTGAGCAACCATGCACACACACAGGGGGAGAGTGTTTTTAAATGAAACATTTAGAGCTTTTCTTTCTCTGTAGATCATACTGTACGATATTATGTCGTACCGTACGATCAGAGCTTTGTAGGACGATTCTGTGAATAGATCGTACCATACGAATATAATCGTACTGTACGAAATGTTCAAATCCAAAACCCTAGCTGTTGTTTTAACTTAAGTAAGTTATTTTGCGCCGCTCGTACTATACAAACACGTTCGTACTGTACGATTTATTTTAAACACTAACTTAATTTAACCCGTGATTAGTGCAATAAATTCGGGCTGAATTATAATTTGAACATCGTACTGTACGAACCTGTTCGTACCATACGATGAACAGAGACGAATTATAATCATCCCAAAGATCATCCTAGATGATCTCTTGGATTTTGTCTCATTGTACTGTATGAAGTACATCATACAATATGATGAACAGAGATAATGTTTGATCATCCAAACTATCATCATGTACGAACAGAATTATTGTGGATCATATCATATGATTTAATATCATACCGTAAGATTTAATATCGTACCGTACGAATGTTTTTGAACTGTTCGTACTACTTCATACCAGGACGAAGTCTGTTTATACATATCGTACTGTACGATTAGAAACCGTACTGTACGATAGTAACGGCTACTTTTGAAATCTCAGAGATTTTGGTGCCCATTTTTATGTGAAAAACTTGTCATATTTTGTTGAGTGAATTAGAAGAGGAGAACATGGTTAGAGAGGGATTCCGAGGGAGAGAGCTCTTGAGAAGTTCTTTAGGGTTTGAGAGAGGAAGGAGAAGGTGAGCGTTGTGAGGGAGAAGAGATGTGAGGGAGATCACACGGTTTCTCTGAACTTGCTGCATCTTGCTCCTCCTATGGCCCTAGAAGAATTTATGGGAGGATCTCCAAGGGGAAAGGCTTTTCTACATCCGTGACCTCGAGGTACTCTACCTTCTCTAGGAGGGAGAAAAATGATAAGGTTCTCTTCCGTCGTAAGGAGGGTGAAAACAGAGTTTGGCACTCCGCCACGCCGGGTTCGTGGAATGGAGTATTGTAAGGGCTTTTTTTCCTTGCCAAGGAGGGAAAAAGGAGAGCTATTGCTTGTAGTGAAATACCCGGAGTGGAGGACTCTAGGGAGTGGACGTAGGTCATGGTTTGATCGAACCACTATAAAAATCTCGATGTAATATTTCTTATTGTCTTTCATTACTGCGTGCTTTTTTTTTCAATATTTGCTTGAGAAATTTTGTGAAAAAGATTGTTTAAATTTTCATGTTAAAATTTTAAAACATAAAAAATAATAGAACTCCTACTAAGGTTTTAACTGTTGTCAAAAATTTTTCATAATTCACCCCCCCCCCCCCCCCTTTTGTTCATCTAGTAATTTCATTATGGTCTCAAATTATAGTTATGCAGATGCCGGGGGAGAGGTGATTTTGGCACATCCTCATTCTGTTGGATCATAGGAGATCAAAAATTCATTATTCTTTGGTGCATGTCCAGTCGATACGCATCTGGTACATCGGCAATCACTCTGTCTCATAAAAAGATTTCTGGAAAGGGGTCATAATGCTGAAACACACTCCTAGGCAAAAAATTGTAGCTATTCTCGTGCAGCCGCATCACGAGACCCAATAATTGCCTTTGCTGGTCCCACGATGCTGATTTCTTCTTTCGGGTTGCAGCGAGCCAGCCCTACTAGTGATTCATGGGCCATGGTAAATAGCTTCTAAAAAAAAAGAGAGAGGGATGGTTATAAAAAGGGTTGAAATATGAGGACATCCTAGGAGGTCACCCATCCTAGTACTACTCTATCCCAAGCACTCTTAACTACAGAGTTCTGATGGGATATGGTGCACTGGTGCTGGTATGGCCACACACATAATCTTTTGGTCTCAAACTATAGTTATGTAGATGCTGTCGGAGAGGTAATTTTGGTGCATCCTCATTCCAGTAGACCATAGGGGAGTTAAAATGCATTATTCATCGGTACATGCTAGGCCGATGCGCCTCTAGCACATCGAAGCTCACTCCGCCTCAGAAAAAGCTTTTGGAATAGGATCATAATGCTGAAATGGACTCCTGGGCGAAAAG
Source organism: Dendrobium huoshanense (assembly GCA_016618105.1). Lineage (NCBI taxonomy): Eukaryota > Viridiplantae > Streptophyta > Magnoliopsida > Asparagales > Orchidaceae > Dendrobium > Dendrobium huoshanense. Next base: position 57,971,984 of record CM028359.1, read on the forward strand.
TTGTTGCTATTTCAGTGCAGCCGCATCATGGGACCCGACGGTCACCTACGCGGGTCCCACAATGTAGATGTCTTCACTCGGGTCATGGTGAGTCAACACTGCTAGTGGTTCGTGGGCCGTGGTAAAGAGCTTCCGAAAAAAAAGGAGAGAGGGATGGTTAATAAAAAGAGTGCAACACTAGGACTTCCTAGGAGGTCACCCATCCCAGTGCTACACTCACCGAAGCATGCTTAACTGTAGATTTCTGGTGGGATCTGGTGCACTAGGGCTTGTATGGTCGCACCCGTAATCTTATGGTCTCAATCTATAGTTATATAGACGTCGAGGGAGAGATATTTTGGCTCATGCTCATTCTGGTGGATTGTAGGGGATCAAAAATGCATTATTCATCGGCGCATGACCAGTCTTTGCACCACAAGCACATCGACGCTCAGTCCGTCTCGAAAAAAGCTTTCTGGAATGGGGTCAAAAATCTTAAATAGACTCCTACGCGGAATGTTGTTGTTATTCCCGTGCAGCCGCATCATGGGACCCGACAATCACCTTCGTGGGTCCCATGACAAATATTTTATTCTCTTGGGTCACGATGATCCAACACTAATAGTGATTCATAGGTCGTGGCAAAGAGCTTCCAAAAAAAAAAGAGAGGGATGGTTAAAAAAAAAGGGTACAACACTATGACATCCTAAGAGTTCACCCCTCCCAGTACTACTTTCGCCCAAGCATGCTTAATTGCAAAGTTCTAATGGGATCCAGTGCATTGGTGCTGGTATGGTTGTACCCATAGTCTTATGGTGTCAAATTATAGTTATGCAGACACCGGAGGAGAGGTTATTTTGGCCCATCCTCATTCTGGTGGACTATAGGGGTTCGAAAATGCATCATTCATCGATGAATGCCCTGCTGATGCACCTCTAGCACATCGTTGCTCTCTCCATCTTGGAAAATGTTTTTTAGAAAGGGGTCATAATGCTTAAATGGACTCAAGGATGGAAAATTGTTGCTTTTCTCGTGCGGCCGCATCACTGGACCCAATAGTCTCCTTCGTGGGTCCACAATGAGAATTTCTTCGCTCGAGTTGTGGCGAGCCAACACTGCTAGTGGTTTGCGGACCGTGCTGAAGAGCTTCCCAAAAGGAAAAATAAATAGGGATGGTTATAAAAGGGGGTGCAACACGAGGACTTCCCAGGATGTAAATCCAACCCGGTACAACTCTCGCCTAAGAACGCTTAACTGTAGAGTTTTGATGGGATCCGATTTGCTAGTCCCGGTATGGTCACACCCAAAGTCTTATGCTTTCAAATTATAATTATGTAGAGCCAGGGGAGAGGTGATTTTGGTGCATTATCATTCCAGTGGACTATAGGGGATAAAAAATGTGTTATTCATCAGAGCATGCCGACCGATGCACCTCTAGCCATCGATGCTCACTTCATCTAAGAAAATGTTTTATGGAATGGGGTCATAATGCTAAAACGGACTCATGGGCAAAATGTTTTGCTATTCTTGTGCAGTCGCATCACAGGACCCAATGATCACCTTCACGGGTCCCACGATGCTGATTTTTTTGCCCGGGTCATGGCGAGCCAACACTGCTAGTGGTTCATGGGCTGTGGCAAAGAGATTCCCAAAAAAATGAGAGAACGATTGTTAAAAAAAGGACTGTAACACAAGGACTTGTTGAGTCTAGTAAATAAGTTGTTAAACCTAAGTTAATGTCCCAAAGCTACCAAGAGGGGGAGGGGGGTGAATTGGTATTTAAAAACTTTCCGCTATTTTAATAATTTTAATCAAAATTAAATTTTAATGATATTTTTTATAAAAAGTTCTTCAACCACAATTTTTAAAACACTAAAGTAAATGCAGAAAATAAAAAGCAGTAAAATAAAAAGACACACGATTTATAGTGGTTCGGTCTAAACCAAACATACATCCACTCCCCAGAGGCACCCTCTGAGTATTGCACTAATACCAATAGTGTCTCTCCTTTTGCACCCACAGCAAGGAGGAGAAGCCTTTACAATCACTCTTTTCACCACTACCCGGTGCGGCAAAGAACCGTCATCCTTTTACACTCTCCTAGTGTCGGCAGAAAACCGTTCGTCCTTTTACACTCTCCTAGTGTCGACAGAGAACCATTCATCCTTGTATACTCTCCTAGTGTCGGCAGAGAACCGTTCATTCTTTTACACTCTCCTAGTGACGGCAGTGAACCGTTCGTCCTTTTACACTCTCCTAGTGTCGGCAGAGAACCGTTCGTCATTTTACACTCTCCTATTGTCGGCAAAGAACTAGATCTCCTTGACAGATCTCTTCCCAAGAAATCTAGAAAGAAGAAAGAAAAAGAGTGATGTAACCTCAAATCACAAGTAGGAAATCTTACCTTTGAACACTATGCAAAGCCTTCACGCTCCAATGGTAGAAATCCTTCTTTGAATGCTCTCTCTCACTCTCTCCTTTACTCTTCTTTCAATAGGCACGTAGATAAATGAGCAAAAAGATTGGGTGGCAAGCTAATTTGGACTATATATACAAAATATAAGAAAAACTGTCTAAAAACTGCAAGTTTTCAATTCTGTACGCAGTGGATCGTCCCGTACGATCGTGGATTGTCCTGAACGATTTTACTTAAAGTGTCGGAAACAAACCTAATGTATATTGGTACGAACTATGTTCGTACATGCTCATCATCCCGTACAAACTAGGTTTGTCCGATACGAAACAGTTATTACATAGTTCGGTCCCCAAAATTCTACAGAACGTAACCAACTGACGTAAGTTAGTTCGGTTCATCCTGGGACGAACAGGTTTCATCCTCAGACGATTTTATACATAGTGTTTCATCCTGGGATGAAAATTAATTTCGTCCTGTACGATCGCATATAGAGAGCTTCGTCCTGGGACGAAAATTAATTTCATTATGTACGATCTCATATAGAGAGCTTCGTCCCGGGACTAATATTAAATTCGTCCTGGACGATTAGGACTTAGAAAATTTTCACCTCGCCTATTCAATTCATTGCTCTTCTGAAGGTTAATTGACATGATCGTCCCATACGAACCAAGTTCGTCCTGTACGATCAGTTCATAAAAATTGTCCCCCAAGAGTGTGTGTTGTGATTTTTCACTCAATTATAATCACTCCCTTTCATTTCAAAACTTGTAATTTATAAAAGAATAATTTGAAGTCTTCATCGCTTGGAGTTGATTTTCCTGAAATGTTAGTACACACTAGAGCAAAAAAAAAACTTTCAAAAAGTGTTAGGAGATATATAAAAACAATAATATTTGAAATCATCAAAATAATACAAGTTGCAAGAATGTAAAACATGCAAATAGCAACTCTCTCTACAATCTCTCCCGTTTTGATGATGGCAAAACAATTATTTTTTGTAGGGTTTCAAATTCTAAGTATCTCCTAAACTCCCCCTGAATTGATGAACTCATGAAAATAGGGAGGTATTTGAAGTAAAAAAAAATTTGTTTTTCAAAAATTTTATACAACTAAAAATAAAATAAAGGACAAAACAACAAAACAAAAAAAAATTTCAAACACACATATGAAAATCAAACACTACGAAAAACATAACACACATACAAAAATCAAACACTACGAAAGAAAGAGAAAAAAAATACGCAACAAACAATATCTCCCCCTTTTTGACAACATCAAAAAGTGAAGAAGAAAAGAATGTTAGAAATAAAAGTAGCAGTATGAAATTCATTTGATATTTTAAGCTTGAAAGTGATAGAGATAAGATATGTAAATAAAATCAAAAACATTAGAAATATCATAAAATTTCATATAATTTAAGAAGTGATATAACTTTGAAAATAATAAGAATTTTTCAAAGGCATGTGCTAATTTAGACATGAAGATAAAGAAAATCATTGCACTAAGGATGAATAAAAATTTTATATTTCAAATTTCAATTTAAATTATAAATGAACATTAGATCAATTTGAATTAAGAGATTTAAAGAGTCTGGAAAGAAGTAATTACCACATGTGGCGCTTTGCGAATTTTTTTCAATTTTTTTTATACCAGCACATTTTTGTGCATTTTTTTACTTTGGGCTTATTTTGTGCCTCTTTTTATCATTGCAAATTTTTTGCACATTTATTTTGATTTTTGTACATTTGTATAATTTTCAAGAGTATTTGAATTCTTTTCAAAATCAATAATCTAAAATTTCAAATTTTTTTAAGTGCATAAATACTAATTGAAAAGAGAAATACAAAATAAGAAAACATCTAAATTGCAATAATAATACCAAGATAATGTAGTCTAAATAAGAGACATGGAATTGAAAATTCTAATAAAATCAAGTTATAAGCATGTCTTAAATTTAGAAAAATCATATTTTCTAATGAAATTAATTTAAATTTACAAGTTAAATAAAGTACTATTAAGATTTAAATAAAATGAATGTCATAAAGTCTAACACACATTTCTAAAACATTTAACAACAAAACATTGAAACTTATATTGATATCGGATAAAACTATTACAATTTAAACTTTTTTGATATCAATAGTAACACAACTAAAACATAAAGAAATAACACACAAAAGGAAATCAATAACTCATGAACAATACTGAAGTACAGAACAAACATAGACCAAACACTAAACAAACATTGAACAAATCACTCAGATGGACCCTGATCTGGACGAGGAGGTGGTGCTGCACCAAAAAAGCTAAAGTAACTACTGATCGTGAACATGTTGGTATTAATGGCATTTATTTGTTCACGCATATATCCCATATCCTGATTGTTCTGAAAATCTTGCTGCTGCAGATGAGTTTCAATTTGATCAAATCTTTGATCAAAATGAGCATCTAAATTTTCAAATCTTTGAACCAAATCCTCATAATTTGGTCTAGAAGCATGTGAAGGTTCGGCTTCTTATTCTGTTTCACTTAGAACTACATGAGTTCTGCTGGGCTCGTCCTCATTGAAGATAGCTCTAAAGGATGCGTCGTTGTAGTAGAGTGGTTCTTCAAAGTCTTGTTCAGGATGAGTTAAATAATACTATTTCTCCAAAATATAAGCAATCAGATGTCCTAAGGCTATGTTCTTCTTCCTTTTATGATCAACATTACCAATTTCAGAGAGACTATAAATGTAGTCAATTAGGAGTTGGGCCTCATCTATAGGTTGTCTAGTCATAATCAAGTAGGTAACTGTAGAAAGAAGAGGAGTGATGTTGATTCTATCACCAGCTTTAGGGATAATGGAAGTTCTTAGAACGTGCTGGATGATACATGCTTCACGCAATAAAGTTGAAACTTTAGGTTGATGATCCTTAACTCTTATTCCTCTAATCACCCTTTTGACTTCAGTCCAGTCAAAATTTGTGACGGTTAAGGTATGTGCTCTTAAGCCTTCAGTCCTTAGGTTTAGGAAGATACCAAAATCATCCTTAGTGATTTCAACTTTTTTTTGAAAACAAAAGAAGTGATGACAGAATGGTCAGAGTTGAATGACATGTTTGCTAATGAAGTAGTGAAAGGTTTCTTTGTTTTAGAAATGGACTAGAGTGAGGATTAAACTAAATTGGGTAGAGGCAAACAAGTGCATTACCTTAAAAGTTAGTTGATCCTACAGGAGAACTCTAGATTGAGTGATTTTTGCAGAGGAAAACCTAGGAAAAGATTCTTCATTTGCTCTAGACAGGAAGTTTTCGGATGTATTCCTAGGAGGACCCTTAGCCAAAGTCTTTTGACGCTTGCTAGAACTTGCCATTGAAGGATTTGAAGAGTGAAAGGTTTGAAAGAGATGTGTGAGAGTGATTGTTCAGTAAAAAAACTGTTGTTACTTTAAAGAAGAACGACTATTCGTACTTGACGAATTTTTCGTTCGTCCCGTATGAAAATATTTCGTATGGATGAACGAATGAGTTTAAAAATAACGGCTTTTCGTAAACACTCAATTTCTGAAGCATCCTTTCGTACAAACTTTTGACCAAGATGATCGTACCGATGAACATGTGTTTGTACGGACGATCAAAAATTTAACTCGTTTTGATGGCAGTTGAAAATCGTCCACCGCCATGAATCGACATGTGTTCGTCTGGACGAACCAAAGGTTCATACGGACGAAGTTCATAATAAAAACTGTCTTATCCATTCAACTGCTGCATTCAATCGTTCCGTCGTTTAAAAAATATTTTGTCCCGGATGATCGTGACGATCGTACAGACGAACTACATTAAAACTGCTCTTAAGACGGTTCGAAATCACGCAGTTTTGTCATTTTACACACATCATCCCGTACAAAAAAATTTCATCCCGGACGATGATGACCACAAATTTTTCATTTTTACACTCAAAACAAAAACGAATAAAAATAAACAAGACACACTTAAATACACACCAGAAATAAACATAACAACAAAACAAAACAAAAACAAAAATACAATGAACACAAAAAAACAAAAACAAAATATCAATATTGCAGAAAAACATTTTTATCTAAACATTTAAATCAAACTCCTAGCCTAGTTCTTAATGTACTGAAAGTATGAAAGGCTAAAGGTTTTGTAAAAATGTCTGCATGTTGATTTTCTATTGAAACATGGTTAAGTTCAATTTCTCCCTTGGATACATGATCCCTTATGAAATGATGCCTTATGTCAATGTGTTTGGTTCTTGAATGTTGAATAGGATTTTTCGAAATGCAAATAGCACTAGTATTATCACAATAAATTGGTATATTGCCTATAGTTAATCCTAAATCAATCAACCGTTATTTTAACCAAAGTACTTGTGCCACACAACTTCCTAATGCAATGTATTCTACTTCTACAGTAGATAGGGCCACTAAATTTTGTTTTCTACTAGACCATGAAACTAACGAATTTCTAATGAATTGATATGTTTCAGAAGTGCTTTTCCTATCCACCCTACAACCTGCAAAATCAGAGTCTGAATAACCAATAATTTCAAATGAAGAGCTAAACTTTGGATACCAAATTCCTAAATTCTGAGTTCCTAGTAAGTATCTTAAAATCCTTTTCACTGCTGTCAAATATGATTCTTTTAGATCAGATTGAAATCTAGCACACAAGCAAACACTAAACATGATATCTGGTCGGCTAGTTGTCAAGTAAAGTAATGATCCAATAATCCCTCTAAATTTCTTTTGATCAACAGATTTTTCCTTAGGGTCCTTATCCAACTGAACTGAGGAACTCATTGGTGTACTAACAGGTTTAGCATTATCCATTTCATATTTTTTGAGGATGTCCTTAACATATTTAGATTGACTAAGAAATGTACCTTCCTTAAGTTGCTTAATGCTAAAGCCTAGAAAATAATTTAAGTCTCCCATTAAACTCATTTCAAATTCACTACTCATTATTTTAAAAAAATCATCACAAAGATTTTTATTTGAAGATTAAAAAATGATATCATCCACATAAATTTGAACAATGAGTATATCCTTTCCAAATTTTTTTAAAAAAAGAGTTGTATCCACACTTCCTTTTTCAAAAGATCTTTCAAGTAAGAAGGAGCTTAATCTCTCATACCAAGCCCTAGGTGCTTGTTTTAGTCCATATAATGCCTTTTTCAATTTAAAAACATGATTTGGGTATTTAGAATTTTCAAAACCTGGAGGTTGTTCTACAAAAACATCTTCTTCAATTACCCCATTTAAAAAGGCACTTTTCACATCCATTTGAAATCATTTGAAACCCTTAAAACAAGCAAAGGCTAACAAAACCCTAATTGCTTCAAGTCTAGCTACAGGGCAAAAGTCTCCTCAAAATCAATTCCTTCAATCTGATTATACCTCTTAGCAACTAATCTAGTCTTATTTCTAATGACTATTCCTGAGTCATTCATTTTATTTTTGAATACCCACTTAGTTCCAACTATGCTTTGATCTTTTGGCCTTGAAGTAAATTCCCTAACCTTATTTCTTACAAATTAATTCAACTCTTATTGTATTGCCAATATCCAAAATTCATCTGAAAGTGCTTGATCAATATTAGTGGGTTCTATAGTTGAAATAAAGGCTGAAAGATTGACTTCTTTGTTTAATCCACGCCTAGTTCTAACACCCTCACTAGGTTCACCTATAATCAATTCTCTTGGATGATTTTTAGAAAATCTCAAATCTCTAGGCAAAGGGTTTTCTATCTCCAAATTCTCTTCCACATCTTTTTCCATGTTTATTCTATCAATCTTTTGGGAGTTATCCTCAATCTCATCTTCAATAACATTTGGCTGTTTCAAATTTCCAGATTCATCAAATACAACATGTGTGGTCTCTTCAATAACCAAAGTTCTTTTGTTGAATACCCTATAAGATTTTTCAATGCTTGAATATCCAACAAAAATTCCTTCATCTGATTTTGGATCAAATTTTCCCAAGGCAGATTTTCCATTATTATGAATAAACACCTTGCAAGCAAAAACATGCAAATATGACAAATTAGGTGTTCTCTCTTTTAGCAACTCATAGGGTGTTTTATTTAAATTGGATCTCACATTCACCATATTCAGAACATAATATGCAGTGCTAACCGCCTCAGCCCAAAACTATCTAGGAAGTGAGTATTCTGCCAACATTACTCGGGCAGCTTCTATTAATGTTCTATTTTTCCTTTCGACTACTCCATTTTGCTGAGGGGTTCTTGGTGTAGAAAAATTGTGATCAATTCCTTTCTCTTTACAAAAAGTTTTCAAATCTCTCATTCTCAAATTCTCCTCCATGATCACTTTGTATAGAAATAATTTCACACTCTAATTTCCTTTGAATCCAAGTCAAAAAATTTCTAAATTCCTCAAATCATTCATTCTTATGAAATAGAAATCTAACCCAAGTGAATCTTGAGTAATCATCCACAATAAAAATCCGTATACCTTCCCTTCTAGACTTATAGTTACAACTGGTCCAAAATAATCCATGTGTAAGATTTTCGAAGGTTTACTAGTCCTAAGATCTTTATTGGACTGAAAAGAGGACTTCACTTGCTTACTTAATTAACATGCATCACAAAGGTGGTCCTTATTAAAGTCTAGTTTAGGTATACCTCTCGCTAAATTCTTTTGGGTAATCTTTCTAAGGTTTTTCATGCTAGAGTGACAAAGTCTCCTATGCCAAAGCCATGACTCATCAGAAACAGTTTGTAAACAAAAGGCAGTAGGAGATTGAATGCAATTTAAATCTATCATATAAACATTTTTTACCCTTTTTCCATTTAACACATCTTTACCATTTATGCTTAATATGAAGCTAGTAGAAAAAAATTTTACACTAGAACCCTTATCACATAGCTGACTTATACTTAGCAAATTATGTTTTAATCCTTCAACCAACAACACATTGTCAATAAAAAAGTTTTTCAAGTTTTTAATCATACCTGATCCAACCACTTTCTTTGTGGTGTTATCTCCAAGTGTTACTTTTCCTCCACTTCTGGCTTCCAGCGTTATGAATTGAGTAGTATCTCCAGTCATATGCTTTGAACATCCACTGTCCTGGTACCATATGCTCCCACGAGGTCTTATGTGAGAGCAACCCTGCAAAAATATCAAATGTTAGACCTGGGAATCCAAACAAGTTTTGGTTCACCTTTTAGCAATTTATAATCAGATGCATGTTAGATATGTCTAGGTTTATATATCTTAGATCTCCACACCAAATTAGATTTCATCTTCAAAGTATAAGTGTGTGCTATATGTCAAAATAATCCACAATTATTACATTTGACATTAGAAAAAGTATTCCTAAGTCTTCTACCATTTGTTTGTCTTCTAAGGGATTCCATATATTTAGGATAAAATTTAGGATTTATAAAATCTTCAAGTTTGGGGGGTATCACATTATCCTCAAGAGCTCTTATTTTTAACTTATAAAATGAATTAATATCTTCCAAGTTTCGATTTGTATAATTGATTCGATATGTTTTGCTCTCAGATTCATCCTTAAATATTTTAAATTCTTTTTCAAGATCAACATAGGATGATTTTAAAATCTCATGATTTTTATTCAGATCATCATATTCATCAAGTAATTTCATGTGGTTGTCATTTATTAAAGCATGATCTTTTCTAAGGATTCATGTTCTTTCTTAAGTTCTTCCAATTCTAGACTTACACTAGCATGCATCTTTTTCATTTTCCTTTATGTATCATGCATGTGTTCAGAAACTTCAAATAATTCATCGTAACTTAAGTCACATACCTCTTCTTAATCCGATTGATCTACACTATCTGCCATCAAGATAAGATTGGTAACTTCTTCTTCCTTTTCAGTCTCTGATGAATCTGAAGCTGAGTCCGCCCAAAAACCTCTTTGAAACTTCTTCTTGCCTTTCTTTACAATTGGTTTCTCCTCTACCTTCTCCTTGCTAGGAGTGGCTTTGAGTTTTGGGAAATCAGTCTTGATATGACCTGGTTTCCTGCATTTATAACAAATCACTTCATTAGAAACCTTGCCATTTTTGTTAAACTTACCTCTATTATATTGCTGGCGTCTCTTCTGCTTCCTCTTTAGAAAGCTTCTGAATTGTCTAGTCATTAATGCAATATCGTCTTCATCCTTAGGTTGTGAGTGTTCACTCTCAGACTCTTCCACTTTTAGTGCTATATTCTTCTCCTTTCGTGGTTCACCTTCATCAATCTTTCTTTGACTAACCCCTTGCTCGTAAGAAATGAGTGAACCAAGAAGATTGTCAATAGAATAAATATTTAGATCTTTAGATTATGTAATTGTAGTAATTTTAGCATCATAAGTAGTAGGTAAACAATGAAGAATCTTATTAACCATTTCAACATTAGTTAATTCCCTACCAAGTGCATTCAAAGAAGTGACAATTTATGTGAATCTTGTGTACATGTCAGAAATAGATTCATTTGGTTTCATGTGAAATAACTCATAATCATGTAACAAAATATTAAATCTTGATTGCTTAACCTCATTAGTCCCTTCATAAGTTATATAAAGTTATCCCATATGTCCTTTCCACTTTTGCAAGTGGAAACCCGCATATAGTCTTTAGATTTTAAAGCATAAAAGAAGCTATTTAAACATTTGGCATTTAGTTGAGCTAAGTCATGTTCTTCTATAGTCCAATCTAAAAAAGGTGTTTCTACCCTAACTCCATCAACTAATCTAGTTGGTTTTGTATAACCTTCCTAGACTAGGATCCACATACGATAATCAAGTGATTGTAAAAAAGTAGACATACGTGTTTTCCAAAAATCAAAAAGGATATTGTCAAACAGTGGAGGTCTAGTAATAGAGTAACCCTCAGGTGTATTTTGGTTTCCAAATGTAGCCATCTACGTTAATCAAAAAGTAGTTTATACTTATGATTTTGAAACGGAGCTCAGATACCACTTGTTGAGTATAGTAAATAGGTTGTTAAATCTAAGTTAATGTCCCAAAGCTATCAAGAGGGGGGTGAATTGATAGTTAAAAATTTTCTATCTTTTAATAATTTTAACTAAAATTAAACTTTAATGATATTTTTTATAAAAAGGTTTTCAACCATAATTTTTAAAACACTAAAGTAAATATAGAAAATAAAAAGCAGTAAAATAAAAAAGACACATGATTTGTAGTGGTTTGGTCTAAACCAAACATACATCCACTCCCTAGAGGCACCCTCTGAGTATTGCGCTAATACCAATAGTGTCTCTCCTTTTGCACCCACAGTAAGGCAGAGAAGCCTTTACAATCACTCTTTTCACCACTACCCGGTGCGGCATAGAACCGTCAACCTTTTACACTCTCCTAGTGTCGGCAGAGAACCGTTCGTCCTTTTACACTCTCTTAGTATCGATAGAGAACCGTTCGTCCCTTTACACTCTCCTAGTGTCGACAGAGAACCGTTCATCCTTTTACACTCTCCTAGTGTCAATAGAGAACCGTTCGTCCTTTTACACTCTCCTAGTGTCGGCAGAGAACCGAATCTCCTTGACAGATCTCTTCCCAAGAAATCTAGAAAGAAGAAAGAAAAAGAGTGAAGTAACCTCAAATCACAAGTAGAAAATCTTACCTTTGAACACTATGTAAAGCCTTCACGCTCCAATGGTAGAAATCCTTCTTTGAATGCTCTCTCTCACTCTCTCCTTTACTCTTCTTCCAATAGGCATGTAGATCAATAACCAAAAAGATTTGGTGGCAGTCTAATTTGGACTATATATACAAAAGACAAGAAAAATTGCCCAAAAACTGCAAGTTTTCAATTATGTACGCAGTGCATCATCCTGTACGATCGTGGATTGTCCTGGACTATTTTACTTAAAGTGATAGAAACGAACCTAATGTATATTGGTATGAACTATGTTCGTACATGCTCATCTTCCCGTACGAACTAGGTTCGTCCGGTACGAAATGGTTATTACTTAGGTCGGTCCCCTAAATTCTACAGAACATATCCAACTGACGTAAGTCGGTTCGGTTCATCCTGGGATGAACAGGTTTCGTCCTCAGACAATTTTATATAGATCGTTTCATCCTGGGACGAAAATAAATTTTGTCCTGTACGATCGCATACAGAGAGCTTCATCCTGGGACAAAAATTAATTTTGTCCTGTACGATCTCATACAGAGAGCTTCGTCCCGGTACAAAAATTAATTTCGTCCAGACGAACAGTGAAAGTGAGAATCCAGAGACATTCATCCCGAGATGAATATTAAATTTGTCATGTATGATTAGGACTTAGAAAATTTCCTCCTCGCCTGTTCGATCCATTGCTATTCTTAGGGTTAATTGACATGATCGTCCCGTACGAACCAAGTTCATTCTGTATGATCAGTTCATAAAAATTGTCCCCAAGAGTGTGTGTTGTGATTTTTCAGTCAATTACAATCACTCCCTTTCATTTTAAAACTTGTAATTTACAAAAGAATAATTTGAAGTCTTCATCGTTTGGAGTTGATTTTTGTGAAATGTTAGTACACACTAGAGCAAAAAAAAACTTCCAAAAAGTCTTAGGAGATATATAAAAATAATAATATTTGAAATCATCAAAATAATACAAGTTACAAGAATGTAAAATATGCAAATAGCAACTCTCTCTATAGGACTTCCCAGGAGGTCACCCATCCCAATACTACTCTCGCCCAAGCACGCTTAGCTATGGAGTTCTGATGGGATTCGGTGCACTGCTGTTGGTATAGTCACACTAGTAGTCTTGTGGTCTCAAGTTATTATTATGCAGACACTGGGGGAGAGGTGATTTTGGCACATCCTCGTTATGTTGGACTGTTGGGGATTGAAAATTCATTATTCGTCAGCGCATGCATGGTCGATGCACCTCTTGCACATCGGCGCTCACTCCATCTCAAAAAACCTTTTCGAAATGGGGTCATAATGCTTAAACAGACTTTAGGGAAAAAAGTTGTTGCTATTATAGTTCGGTCTCATCACAGGACCCGAGGGACACCTTCGCGGGTCCCACGATATGGATTTCTTTGCTCGGGTGGCGGCGAGCCAAAACTACTTGTGCTTCATGGGCTATGGTGAAGAGCTTCCGAAAAAGAAAAGAGAGAATGATAGTTAAAAAAAGGGTGCAACACGAGGACCTCCCAGGAGGTCACCGATCCCAGTACTACTCTTGCCCAAGCATGCTTAACTGCGCAGTTCTTATGGGATCTAGTGAATTAGTGTTGGTATAGTCGCACCCGTAGTCTTATGATCTCAAATTATAGTTATGCAGATGCTGGGGGCGAGGTGATTTTGGTGCATCCTCATTCTGGTGGATCGTAGGGGATCAAAAATATGTTATTTGTTAGCACATGCCCGGCTGATGCGCATTTGGAACATCATCGATCACTCCATTTTGGAAAAATCTTTCCAAAATTGGGTGATATTGCTAAAATTGACTTCTGGATGAAAAGTTGTTTCTATTCCTGTGCGACCGCTTCACAGGCCCCAATCGTTGCCTTCACAGGACCCACGATGTGGATTTCTTCGCTCAGGTTGCGGCTAGCAAACCGTGCTAGTGGTTCATGAGCCATGGAGAAGAGCTTGCGAAAAAAAAAAAGAGAGGGATGGTTAAAATAAGGGTGCAAAACGAGGACTTCCAAGGAGGTCACCCATCCTAGTACTTCTCTTGCATAAGCACGCTTAACTACGAAGATCTGATGGGATCCAGTGCACTAGTGCTAGTTTGGTCAAACCCGTAGTCTTGTGGTCTGAAATTATAGTTATGCAGACGTAGGGGCAGAGGTGATTTTGGTGCATCCTCATTCCGATGGACCCTGGGGGATAAAAAATGCTTTATTTGTTGGCGCATGGCCGGCCAATGTGCCTCTTGCACATCGGCTCTCACTCTGTCTTAGAAAAAGGTTTTGTGAATGGGGTCATAATGCTTAAATGAACTCCTGGGCGGAAAGTTATTGCTTTTCCCGTGCGGCTGCATTACGTGACCCAATAGTCGCTTTCGTGAGTCCCACGATGTAGATTTCTTCGCTCAGGTCGCATTGAGCCAACACTGCTAGTGACTCGTAGGCCGTGGTGAAGAGCTTCCGATAAAAAAAAAAGAGATAATGGTGGTTAAAAAAAGTGTGCAATATGAGGACTTCCTAGGAGGTCACCTATCCAGTACTACTCTCGCCCAAGCATGCTTAACTACGGAGTTCTGATGGGATCGAGAGAACTGGTGCTGGTATGGTCGCACCTGTAGTCTTATGGTCTCAAAGTATAGTTATGCAGATGCCAAGAGATAGTTGATTTTGGCACACCCTCATTCTGGTGTATCGTAGGAGATCGAAAATGCATTATTCATTGGCCCATGAAGAGCCGATGTGCCTTTGGCACCTTGGCTCTCACTCCATACTAGAAATAGCTTTTCAGAATGGGGTCATAATGCTAAAATGGACTCCTATGAAGAAAGTTATTTCTATTCCGGTAGGGCCATATCACAGGGCCCGACGGTCGCCTTTCCGGGTCCCATGATGTGGATTTCTTTACTTAGGTCATGACGAGCAAACCCTATTAGTTGTTTATAGGCCATTGCAAAGAGCTTCAAAAAAAAAAAAGAGAAGGATGGTTAAAGAAAAGGGTGTAACACGAGGACTTCCTAGGAGGTCACCCTTCCCATTACTACTCTCACCCATGCACAATTAACTGCAGAGTTCTGAAGGGATTCGGTGTTCTGGTGCTGATATTGTCACAACCGTAGTCTTATGGTCTCAAATTATAGTTATGCAGATGCCATGGGAGTGGTGATTTTGGTGCATCCTCATTTTGGTGGACCGTAGGGGATCAAAAATGCATTATTCGTCGGTGCATGCCAGGTCGATGCTCCTCTAGCTCATCGGTGCTCAGTCTATCTCAAGAAAAACTTTTTGGAATGGGGTCATAATGCTGAAATAGATTCCTGGACATAAAGTTATTATTTTTCCCGTGCATCCGCATCACGGGACCCGACGGTCGCCTTCGCGGGTCCCACCATCCAGATTTCTATGCCTGGGTCACAGGGAGCTGACATTGCTAGTGGTTTGTGGGCTGTGGCGAAGAGCTTTAAAAAAAGAGAGAGAGATGGTTAAAAAATGGGTGCAACATTTGGACTTTCCAAGAGGTCACCCATCCCAGTACTACTCTCGCCCAAGTACGCTTAACTATGGAGTTTTAATGGGATCTGGTGCACTGGTGCTGGTATTCTCGCACCCGTATTTTTATGGTCTTAAATTATAGTTATGTAAATAAAGGAGGAGAGGAAATTTTGGTGCATCCTTGTTCCGATGGACTATAGGGGATCAAAAATGAGTTATTCGTTGGAGCATTCCCGGCCGATGTGACTTTCGCACATCGATGCTCACTCCGTCACGAAAATGGATTTTCAGAATGTGGTCATAACGCTGAAACAGACTCATGGGAAAAAAGTTGTTACTATTCTCGTGCAGGTACATCACGGGACCTGACGGTCGCCTTTGTGGGTCCCATGATGCAGATTTATTTGCTTGGGTCATGGAGAGCCAACACTGCTAGTGGTTTGTGGGCCATGGCGAAGAGCTTTCAAAAAAAAAAAGAGAGAAGGATGGTTAAAAAAATAGTGCAACACGAAGACTTCCCAGGCGGTCACCCATCCCAGTACTCGTCTCGCCCAAGCATGCTTAACTACGGATATCTGATGGGATCCGGTGCATTAGTGCTGGTATGGTCACACCTGTAGTCTTATGGTCTCAAATTATAGTTATGCAGACGTCGGGGCAAAGGTGATTTTGGCGCATCCTCATTTTGGTGGACCGTAGGGAATCAAAAATGTGTTATTCATCATTGTATGCCTGACCGATGTGCCTCTAGCACATCGAACTTCACTCCGCTCAAAAAAAAGCTTTCAAATTGGGGTCATAATGCTTAAATGGACTCATGGGCGGAAAGTTGGTTCTATTCCCTTGTAGCCACATCAAGGGACCCGACAGTCACCTTCAAGAGTCCCACGATGTAGATTTCTTCACTCGAGTTGCAACGAGCCAATATTGCTAGTGATTCGTGGGCCGTGGCGAAGAGCATCCAGGAAAAAAGAGAGAGGGATGGTTAAAAAAAAGGGTGCAACATGAGGACTTCAAAGGAGGTTTAGCGGAAGAGGTGATTTTGACACTTTCTTATTCCGTTGGATATTAGGAGATCAAAAATGTTTATTCATCAGTGCCTCTTGCACATCGACGCTCACTCCGTCTCGGAAAAAGCTTTCCGAAATGGGGTCATAATGCTGAAACGGACTACTGGACGGAAAGTTGTTGCTATTCCTGTGCGGCCGCATCACGGGACCTGACAATTATCTTCGTGGGACCCACAATATGGATTTCTTCGCTCAGGTCGTTGCGAGCCAACACTACTAGTTGTTCGTGGGCCATGCTAAAAACCTTCTGAAAAAAAAAGAGAGAGAGGGATGGTTATAAAAAGGGGTGCAACACGTGGACATCCAAGGAGGTCACCCAACCCAGTACTACTCTCGCCTAAGCACCCTTAACTACGGAGTTTAGATGGGGTCCGATGCACTGGTGCTAGCATGGTCTCACCCAAAGTCTTATGGTCTCAAATTATAGTTATGCAGACGCTAGGGGAGAGGTGATTTTGGCACATCTTCGTTCTAGTGGACTGTAGGGTATCAAAATACATTATTTGTCCGTGCATGCCAAGTCGATGCACCTTTAGCAATCGGCGCATAGTCCGTCTTAGAAAAAGCTTTTTGGAATAGTATCACAATGTTGAAACAGAATTCTACGTGGAAATTTGTTGCAATTCTCATGCGGCCACATCACGGGACAAACCATTCACCTTTGTGGGTCCCACGATATAGATTTCTTCACTCGGGTCACGGCGATCCAACACTGCTAGTGGTTCATGGGCCATGGAGAAGAGGTTCCAAAAAAAAAACATAAGAGAGAAGGATGGTTAAAAAAAAAAGGGTGCAATACAATAACTTCCCAGGAGGTCACCCATCCCAGTACTACTCTTGCCAATACACGCTTAACTGCGGAGTCTGATGGGATCCAGTGCACAGGTGTTAGTATGGTCGCACCCATAGTATTATGGTCTCAAATTATAGTTATGTACATGCCGGTGGAGAGGTGGTTTTGGCGCATCCTCGTTTCGATGGACTGTAGGGGATAAAAAATGTATTATTCATCGGTGCATGGTCGGCCGATGCGACAATAGCTTATTAGCGCTCATTCCATCTCGGAAAAGCATTCCCAAATGGAGTCATAATGCTGAAACAGACTCCTGGACGGAAAGTTGTTGCGTTTCCCATGCGGCCACATCATGGGACCTGGCCATTGCCTTTGTGGGTCCCACGATGCAGATTTCTTCTCCTTGGTTACGGTGAGCCAACACTGCTAGTTGTTCGTGGGCCATGGCGAAGAGCTTCCAAAAAAAAAAGAAAGAGGGTTGGTTAAAAAAAAGGGTGCAACACAACGACTTCACAGGAGGTCACCCATCCCTATACTACTTTTGCCCAAGCACGCTTAATTATGGAGTTCGGATGGGATCTAGTGTGCTGGTATGGTCACACCCATAGTCTTATTGACTCAAATTATAGTAATGCAGACACCGGGGGAGAAGTGATTTTGGCACATCCTCGTTCCAATATATTGTAGGGGATGAAAAAAGCATTATTCATCAACGCATGCCTGGTCGATGTGCCTCTAGCACATTGGCACTCACTCAGTCTTAGAAAAGCTTTCGGAATGCAAACATAATGCTAAAACAGACTCCTGGATGGAAAGTTATTTCTTTTTCCGTGTGGCCGTATCTTGGGACCCAACAATCGCTTTCACGGGTCCCACGATACGGATTTCTTCACTCGGGTCATGGCGAGCCTACATTGCTAGCGGTTCGTGGGCTGTGCCAAAGAGCTTCAAAAAAAAAAAAAAAGCGAGAGAGATGGTTATAAAAAAAGGAGCAACACGAGGACTTCATTGGAGGTCACCCACCCCAGTACTACTCTTTCCCAAGCACGCTTAACAGCGGAGATCATATGGGATATGGTGCACTGGTGCTTGTATGGCTGCACCCGAAGTCTTATGGTCTCAAATTTTAGTTATGCAGATGCCGGGGGAAAGGTGATTTTGGCGCAACCTCATTCTAAATGCATTATTCATTGGCACATGCCTGACTGATGCGCCTCTAGCACATCTTCACTTACTCCATCTCGGAAAAATGCTTTTCGGAATGAGTTCATAATGCTAAAATAGACTCCTAGACATAAAGTTTTTGCTTTTCCCATGAGACAGAATTATGGGACATGACATTTGCCTTCGCAGGTCTCACAATGTATATTTCTTTGCTCGGGTCACAGCGAGCCAATGCTGCTAGGGGTTTGTGGGCCGTGGCGAAGAACTTCCAAAAAAAAAGAGAGGATGGTTTAAAAAAAGGGTGCAACATGAGGATTTCCTAGAAGGTCACCCATTCCAGTATTATTTTTGCCAAAGCACTCTTAACTGTGGAGTTTTGATGGGAACTGATACACTGGTACTGGTCGCACCCGTAGTCTTATGGTATCCAATTATAGTTATACAAATGCTAGGGGAGAGGTAATTTTGGTTCTTCATCATTCGGGTGGACTGTAGTAGATTGAAAATGCATTATTCATCGGTGCTTGCCCAGCCAATGCACCTCTTGCACATCGGAGCTTAGTCCATCTCAAAAAAAGATTTTCGGTATGGGGTCATAAGCTTAAATAGATTTCTAGGCGAAACGTTGTAGTTACTCCTGTGCGGCTGCATCACGGGACCCAACGATCGCCTTTGCGGATCCCACGATCCAGATTTCTTCGCTCAAGTCACGGCAAGCCAACACTGCTTATGGTTTGTGGGCCATGCCGAAGAGCTTTCAAAAAAAAAAAGTGAGAGGGGTGGTTAAAAAAAAAGGTGCAACATGAGGAGTTCCTAGGAGGTCACCCATCCCAGTACTATTCTCACCCAAGCAAGCTTAACTGTTGAGTCCTGATGGGATCCGGTGCACTGGTGCTTATGTGGTCGCACCCGTAGTCTTATGGTCTCAAATAATTGTTATGCACATGCTGGGGGAGAGATGATTTTGGTGCATCCTCATTCTGGTGGACCGTAGGGGATCACAAATGTATTATTCATTGGTGAATGCCCAGCTAATGCGCCTCTTGCACATCGGTGCTCACTCCAACTCAGAAAAATCTTACCGGAATAGGGTCATATTACTTAAACAGACTCCTTGGAAGAAAGTTGTTTATATTCTCGTGCGGCCGAATCACGGACCCGACGGTCACCTTCACGGGTCCCACGATGGGAATTTCTTCGCTTGAGTCGTGGTGAACCAACACCGCTAGTGGTTCGTGGGCTGTGATGAAGAGCTTCTAAAAAAAATAGAGAGAAGGATGGTTAAAAAAAGGGTTTAACATGAGGACTTCCTAGGAGGTCACCTATCCTAGTACTACTCCTGTCCAAGCACGCTTAACTGAAGAGTTCTTCTGGGATGCGATGCACTAGTGCAGGTATGGTCACACCCATAGTCTCATGGTCTCAAATTATAGTTATGCGGATGCCGGGAGACAGGAGATTTTGGCACATCCTCATTCCAGTAGACCGTAGGGGATCAAAAATGCATTATTCGTCGATGCATGAGCAGCCGTTGCGCCTCTAGAACTTCGGCGCTCACTCCATCTTAGAAAAAGCTTTTTGGAATGGGGTCATAATGCTTAAACTGACTCCTTGGTGGAAAGTCGTTTATTTTATGGTGCGACCCATCACGGGACCCGACGGTTGCCTTCGTGGGTCCCATAATACAGATTTCTTTGCTCGGGTCACGGTGAGCCAACACTGCTAGTTGTTCATGGGCCATGGCGAAGAATTTTCAAAAAAAAAAAAAATAGAGGGAGGTATGGTTAAAAAAAAGGTGCAACACGAGAACTTTTTAGGAGGTCATCCATGCCATTACTATACTCGCCCAACCAAGCTTAACTATGAAGTTCTAATGGGATCTGGTACACTGGTACTGGTATGGTCGCACCTGTAATCTTATGGTCTCACTTTATAGTTATGCAGATGCCGGGGGAGAGGTGATTTTGACACATCCTCATTCAAATGGACCGTAAGGTATCAAAAATACATTATTCATTAGTGCATGCTTGAACGTTCAATCTGTCTCATAAAAAGCTTTCCAAAATGGGGTCATAATGCTGAAACGGACTCCTCAACGGAAAGTTGTTGCTTTTCCCATGTGGCCACATCACGGGACACGAGAGTCGCCTTTGCGGGTCCCACGATGCAGATTTGCTAGCTCGGGTCACAGGGGGCCAACACTACTATTGGTTCATAGGCCATGGCAAAGAGCTTCCAAAAAAAAAAAAAATAGAGGGATTGCTAAAAAAAGGGTGCAATACTAGGACTTCTTAGGAGACCACCCATCCTAGTACTACTCTCGCCCATACACGCTTAACTATGAAGTTCTGATGGGATCGGGTGCACTGGTGCTGGTATGGTCACACCTGTAGTCTTATGGTCTTAAATTATAGTTTTGCAGATGTCGGAGGAGAGGTGATTTTTGCACATCCTCATTCCGGTGGACCGTCGGGGATAAAAACTACGTTATTTGTCATTGCATTCCCGGCCGATGTGCCTCTAACACATTGGCGCTCACTCCATGTTGGAAAAAGGTTTCAGAAATGGGGTCATAATGCTGAAACAGACACTTGGACGAAAAGTTATTGCTTTTCTCGTGCGGACGGATCACGGGACTGGACGATCGCCTTTGTGGGTCGCATGATATGGATTTCTTCGCTTCGTTCTTGACGAGCCAACACTGCTAGTAGTTCATGTGCCATGGCGAAGAGCTTCCAAAAGAAATAGAGAGTGATGGTTATAAAAGGGGTGCAACACGACGACATCTTAGGAGGTCTCCCATCCTAGTACTACTCTGCCTCGAGCACGCTTAACTACGAAGTTCTGATGGGATCCAGTGCACTGGTCCTGGTATGGTCACCCCCGAAGTCTTATGGTCTCAAATTATAGTTATGCAGACACCAGGGGAAAGGTAATTTTGGCGCTTCCTCAATCTGATGAAGCATAGGGGATCGAAAATATGTTATTCATCTTTGCATGCACGGCCAATGCATCTCTGGACATCAGCGCTCACTCTG
This sequence comes from Dendrobium huoshanense, assembly GCA_016618105.1. Lineage (NCBI taxonomy): Eukaryota > Viridiplantae > Streptophyta > Magnoliopsida > Asparagales > Orchidaceae > Dendrobium > Dendrobium huoshanense. The sequence continues at coordinate 57,993,573 of CM028359.1, forward strand.
TCTTGGAAAAAGCTTTTCGAAATGGGGTCATAATGGTGAAACGGACTCCTGGGCAGAAAGTAGTTATTCGCGTGCGGCCCCATCGCGGGGCCTGACATTCACCTTTGATGGTCCCACGATGCGGATTTCTTCGCTTGGGTGATGGAGAGCCAACACTACTTGTGGTTCGTGGCCCATGGTGAAAAGCTTCCAAAAAAAATGAGAGAAGTATTGATAAAAAAAGGGTGCAACACGAAGTCTTTCTAGGAGGTCACCCATCCATGTACTCTTCTCCCCCAAGCACGCTTAACTGCGGAGTTTTAATGGAATCCGGTGCACTGGTGCTGGTATGGTCGCACCCATTATCTTATGTTCTCAAATTATAGTTATGCATATGCTGGGGGAGTGGTGATTTACGCCCATCCTCATTCTAGTGAGATATAGGGGATAAATGCATTATTCGTCGGTGCATGCCTGACCGATGCGTCTCTAGCACATCGACGCTCACTCTATCTAAGAAAAAACTTTTGGAATGCGGTCATAATGCTAAAATGGACTCCTAGATGGAAAGTTATTGCTTTTCCCATTCGGCTGCAATACGAGACCCCACAGTTGCCTTCATGGGTCCCACGATACAGATTTCTACGTTCGGGTCACGGCGAGCCAACATTGCTAGTGGTTCGTGGGCCATGCCGAAGAGCTTCCAAAAAGAGAGAGAGAGAGAGAGAGAGAGAGAGATGGTTATTAAAAGGGGTGCAATATGAGGACATCCCAGGAGGTCACCCAAACCAGTACAACTCTTACCCAAGCATGCTTAATTATGGAGTTATGATGGGATCGATTGTATTGGTGCTGGTATGGTAACTCCCGAAGTGTTATGATCTCAAATTGTAGTTATACATACGCTAAGGGAGAGATGATTTTGGCGCATCCTCATTCTAGTGGACTGTGGGGGATCAAAAATGCTTTATTTAGGGGTGCATGCCTATCTGTTGGACCTCTAGCACATCGGTGCTCACTCCATCTCGAAAAAAGCTTTCTTGAATGGGGTCATAAAGCTAAAACGAACTCCTGGGAAAAACATTGTTTCTATTCTAATGCGGCCGCTTCACGAGACCCAACAGGGGCCTTCATGGGTCCCACGATGAGGATTTCTTTGCTCGGGTCGCAGCAAAACAATATTACTTGTGGTTCATGGGCCATGGAGAAGAGCATCCAAAAAAACAAATGAGAGAGGGTTTGTTAAAAAATGGTGCAACACGAAGACTTCCCAGGAGGTCACCCATGAAACATGCGGCCGCATTATGGAAGCCAACGGTCTCGTTCGTAGGTCCCACGATGCGGATATCTTTGATCGGGTCACGATGAGCCAACACTGCTAGTGGTTCGTGGGTCGTGGTGAAGAGCTTCTGAAAAAGAGAGAGAGAGACAGAGAGATAGACATGGTTAAATAAAAGGGTGCAACATGAGGACTTCCCAAGAGGTCACCCATCCCAGTAATACTCTTGCCCAAGCATGCTTAATTGTAGAGTTTTGATGGGATCAGGTGCACTGGTGCTGAAATGGTATCACCCATAGTCTTATGGCCTCAAATTATAGTTATGCAGATAAAAGGGGAGAGGTGATTTTGGTGCATCCTCGTTCTAGTGGATCGTAGGGGATCGAAAATGCATTATTCGTTAGCTTATGCCCACTTGATGCACCTCTAACTCATCTGACCTCACTACGAATAGGAAAAAGCTTTTCGGAATGTGGTCATAATGCTGAAACAGACTCCTGGGCAGAAAGTTGTTGTTATTCCTGTGCGGCAGAATCATGGGACCCGACAGTCTCCTTCATGGGTCCCATGATACGAATTTCTTCGGTTGGGTCGCTGCGATCCAACACTACTAGTGGTTTGTGGGCCATGACGAAGAGCTTTCAAAAAAAAAAAAAGAGAGATGGATAGTTAAAAAAAGGCTGCAACGTGAGGACCTCACAGGTGGTCACCAATCCCAATACTACTCTTGCCCAAGCATGCTTAACTGTGGAATTCTGATGGGACCTGGTGTGCATTGGTGCTAGTATGGTCGAACCCATAGTCTTATGATATCAAATTATAGTTATGTAGACACCAGGGGAGAGGTGATTTTGGTGCTTCCTCATTCCGATGGATCGTAGGGGATCGAAAATGCGTTATTCATTGGCGCATGCCCTATCGATGTACCTCTAGCTCATTGAACCTCACTTTTTCTCGACAAAATCTTTCTGGAATGTGGTCATAACGCTCAAATGGAGTACTGGGTGGAAATTGTTGCTATTCTCGTGCGGTCACGCCATGGGACCCGACGGTCTCCTTTGCTTTTCCCACGAAGTGGATTTCTTCGCTCGGGTCGCAGCGAGCAAACACTACTAGTGGTTTGTGGGCCGTGGCGAAGAGCTCTGAAAAGAAAAAAAGAGAGAGGGATTGTTAAAAAAAGGGTGTAACAAGAGGACTTTCTAGAAGGTCACCCATCCCAGTACTACTCTCGCTCAAGCATGCTTAACTGCGGAGTTCTAATGGGATCCGGTGCACTGGTACTGGTAGGGTAGCACCTGTAATCTTATGGTCTCAAATTGTAGTTATACAGAGGTCGGGGGAGAGGTGAATTTGGCTCATCCTCATTCCGGTGGATTGTATGGGATTGAAAATGCTTTGCTTGTGGGTGCAGGCCTGGCTGTTGGACCTCTAGCGCATCGGCACTCACTCTGTCTCAAAAAAAGCTTTCCTGAATGTCATCATAATGCTGAAACGGACTCATGGGCAGATAGTTGTTGCTATTCTCATGAGGCCGCATCAGGGGACCCAACGGTGGCCTTCGCAGGTCTCACGATGTGGATTTCTTCGCTCGGGTCACGGCGAGCCAATAATACTAGTGGTTCAAGGGCCATGGAGAAGAGCATCCGAAAAAAAAAGAGAGAGAGTTGGTTAAAAAAATGGTGCAACACGAGGACTTCCAGGAGCTCACCCACAAATCATGCGGCCACATTATGGAAGCCGACAGTCACATTCACGGGTCACGATGAGGATTTCTTTGCTTGGATCACGATGAGCCAACACTGCTAGTGGTTCGTGGGCCATGGCGAAGAGCTTCTAAAGAGAGAGAGAGAGAGAGAGAGAGAGAGAGAGAGAGAGAGAGAGAGAGAGAGAGAGAGAGAGAGAGAGAGAGAGAGAGAGAGAGAGAGAGAGAGAGAGAGAGAGAGAGAGATGGTTAAAAAAATGGGTGCAACACGAGGACTTCCCAAGAGGTCACCCATTCCAGTACTACTCTTGCCCAAGCATGCTTAATTGTGGAGTACTGATGGGATCCGGTGCACTCATGTTGGAATGGTCCCTCTCATAGTCTTATGGTCTCAAATTATAGTTATGAATATGTAAGGGGAGAGGTAATTTTGGCGCATCCTCGTTCTGGTGGATCGTGGGGGATCAAAAATGCATTATTTGTTAGCTTATGCCCAGCTGATGCACCTCTAACTCATCGGACCTCACTCCGAATAGGAAAAAGATTTCTGGAATGTGGTCATAATGCTAAAATGGACTCCTAGGAAGAAAGTTGTTGTATTCCTGTGCGACAGAATCATGGGACCTGATGGTCGCCTTCGTGGGTCCCACGATACAAATTTCTTCGCTCGAGTCACGGCGAGCCCACACTACTAGTGGTTCTTGGGCCACGACGAAGATCTTTCAAAAAAAAAAAAGAGAGTGGGATGTTTAAAAAAATGGTGCAACATGAGGACTTCCGAGGAGGTCATCAACAAACCATGTGGCCGCATCATGGAACCTAACGCTCGCATTCGCGGTTCTTACGATCCATATTTCTTTGCTTGAGTCATGGCGAGCCAAGACTGCTAGTGGTTCATGGGCCGTGGTGAAGAGCTTTCAAAAAAAAAAAAAAGATGGAGGGATGTAAAAAAGAAGGGAACAACACGAGGACCTCCAGGAGGTCACCCATCCCAATACTACTCTTGCCTAAGCACACTTAATTATGGAATTCTAATGGGATCCAGTGCATTGGTGCTAGTATGGTCGCAATAGTAGTCCAATGGTCTCAAATTATAGTTATGTAGACACCAGGGTAGAGGTTATTTTGGCTCATCCTTGTTCCGGTGGATCATAGGGGATCGAAAAAGCATTATTCATTGGCGCATGCCCTACCGATGCGCCTCTAGCATATCGAACCTCACTCCGTCTCAAAAAATTATTTCCAGAATGTGGTCATAATACTGAAATGGACTCCTGGGCTAAAAGTTGTTGCTATTCCTATGCGGCAGCGTCATGGGACTTGACGGTTGCCTTCGCTTTTTCCATGATGTAGATTTCTTTGCTTGGGTCGCGGCAAGCCAACACTATTAGTGGTTCATGGACCGTGGCGAAGAGCTCCGAAAAACAAAAAGAGAGAGAGGGATGGTTAAAAAATAGGGTGCAAGATGAGCACTTCCCAGGAGGTCACCCACGAACTATGCGACCACATCATGGAATCCGACGGTCATGTTTGTGGGTCCCATGATGCGGATTACTTTGCTCGGGTCACAGCAAGGCCAACACTACTAGTGGTTCGTGGGCCGTGGCGAAGAGCTTCAGAAAAAAAAGGAGAGAGGGATGGTTAAAAAAATGGTGTAATACGAGGACCTCCCAAGAGATCATCCATCCCAGTACTACTCTTTCCCCAGTACGCTTAACTGCGCAGTTTTGATGGGATTCGATGCACTGGTGCTGGTATGGTCGCACCTGTTGTCTTATGGTATGAAATTATAGTTATGCGGACACTAGAAGAGAGGTGATTTTGGCGCATCCTCGTTCCAATGGATCGTAAGGGATTAAAATTACATTACTCATTGACGCATGCCTATTGATGCGCCTCTATCTCATCGGACCTCACTCCATCTTGAAAAAAGCTTTTCGGAATGTGGTCATAATGCTGAAATAGACTTCTAGGCTGAAAGTTGTTGCTATTCCCGTGCGGACACATCATGGGACCCAACGATCGCCTTCGCTTTTCCCAAGATGTGGATTTCTTCGCTCGGGTTGCGGCTAGACAACACTACTAGTGATTTGTGGGCCGTGACAAAGAGATTCAAGAAAAAAAAGAGAGAGGGACGGTTAAAAAAAAGGGTGCAATATGAGGACTTCCTGGAGGTCACCCATCCCATTACTATTCTTGCCCAAGCATGCTTAACTGTGGAGATCTTATAGGATCTGATGCACTAGTGCTGGTATGGTCACACCCATAGTCTTATGGTCTCACATTATAGTTTTGCTGACACAAGGGGAGGTGATTTTAGCGCATCCTCACTCCGGTGGATCGTAGAGGATGGAAAATGCGTTATTATCAATGTATGCCCAGCCGATGCACCTCTAGCACATCAGACCTCACTCTGTCTTGGAAAACGCTTTCTGGAATGTGGTCATAATGCTGAAACAGACTCCTAGGCAAAAAGTTGTTGCTATTCCCGTGCAGCAGCATCACGGGACCCGACGGTCGCCTTCTTGAGTCCCATGATGTAGATTTCTTTGCTCAGGTCATGGAGAGCCAACACTACTAGTGGTTCATGGGCCGTGGCGAAGAGCAAAAAAAAAGAGTGGGATGGTTAAAAAAAAGGGTGCAACATATGGACTTCCCAGTAGGTTACCCATAAACCATGCGCCCGCAGCATGGAACCTAATGGTCGCGTTTGCGGGTCCCATGATGCAGATTTCTTTGCTTGGGTCACAGCGTGCCAACACTACTAGTGTTTTATGGGCCATGCCGAAGAGCTTCCAAAAAAAAGAGAGGGGGATGGTTCAAAAAAGGGATGCAACATGAGGACTTCCCAAAAGGTCACCCATCCCAATACTACTCTTTCCCAAGCACACTTAACTGCAGAGTTTTGAAGGGATCTAGTGCACTGGTGCTGGTATGGTCGCACCCATACTCTTATGGTATGAAATTATAGTTATGCAGACACCGGGGGAGAGGTGATTCTGGAGCATCCTCGTTCCAATGGACCGTAGGGGATCGAAACTTTGTTATTCATCGGCGCATTCCCATCTGATGCGCCTTTCGCACATCTGCGCTCACTCCATCTCAGAAAAAGCTTTCCAAAATAGGGTCATAATGCTGAAATGAATTCTTAGTGGAACGTTGTTGCTATTCCCGTGCGACTGCATCACGTGACCCGACGGTCTCCTTAGCGGGTCCCACAATGCGAATTTCTTTGCTTGGGTCACGGCGAGCCAACTCTTCTAGGAGGATTTCACAGAAGGTTACCCAAACAAATACTACTCTTGCCCAAGCATGCTTAACTGCGAAGTTCTGAGGGGATCTGGTGCACTGGTACTAGTATGGTCGCAACCGTAGTCTTATGGTCTCAAATTATAGTTATGCAGACACCGCATGAGAGGTGATTTTAGAGCATCCTCATTCTAGTGGATCATAGGGGATCGATAATGCGTTATTCTTAGGCGCATTCTCAGCCGATGCGCCTCTCACACTTCAGCACTCATTCCATCTCGGAAAAAGCTTTCCCAAATGGGGTCATTATGCTAAAATGGACTTTTGGCCAAAAAATTATTTCTATTCCCGTGCGGCCGTATCACGTGACCCGACGGTCGCCTTCGTGGGTCTCACGATGTAGATTTCTACACACGGGTCACGATGAGCCAACACTGCTAGTGGTTCTTGGGCCGTGGCAAAGAGCTTCCAAAAAAGGGTGCAACATGAGAACATTCCAGGAGGTCACCCTTCCTAATACTACTCTTGCCCAGGCATTCTTGATTGCAGAGATCTGATGGGATCCGGTGCACTGGTGATGGTATGGTCGCACCCGTAGTTTTATGGTCTCAAATTATAGTTATGCAGGCTCCAACAGAGAGTTGATTTTGGAGTATCCTCATTACGGTAGGCTGAATGGGATCAAAAATGCATTATTCATCATTGCATGCCTGGCCAATGTGCCTCTAGCACATCAGCACTCACTCCATCTCAGAAAAAGCTTTCCAAAATGGGGTCATAACGCTTATACGTACTCCTGGGCGGAAAATTGTTGCTATTCCCATGCGGTCGCATCACGGGACCTGACAGTCGCCTTCGAGGGTCCCACGATGTGGATTTCTGCTCGGGTCACGGCTAGCCAACACTGCTTGTGGTTCATGGGCCATGGTGAAGAGCTTCTGAAACAAAAAGAGGGATGGTTTTAAAAAAAGGGTGCAACACGAGGACTTCCAAGGAGGTCACCCATCCGAGTACAACATTTGCCCAAGCACTCTTAACTGCAAAATTCTGATGGGATCCATTGCACTGGTGCTGGTATGGTTGCAACCGTAGTCTTATGGTCTCAAATTATAGTTATGCAGACGCTGAGGGAGAGGTGATTTTGGCGCATCCTCATTCTAGTGGACCGTAGGGGATCAAAAATGTGTTATTCATCGGTTCATGCCCGTCCGATGTGCCTCTAGCACATCGGCACTCACTCCATCTCGGAAAAGATTTTTGGAATGAGGTCATAATGCTGAAATGCACTATTGGGCAGAAAGTTTTGCTATTCCCAATCGGCAGCATCACGGGACCCGACAGTCACCTTTGGGGGTCTCACAATACGGATTTCTTTGCTCGGGTTGAGACAAGCCAATACTGCTAGTAGTTCATGGGCTGAGGCAAAGATCTTCTGAAAAAAAAAAAAGATAGATGGATGGTTAAAAAAGGGTGCAGCACGAGAACATCCCAGGAGGTCACCCATCCCAGTATTGTTCTTATCCAAGCGCGCCTAACTACGAGGTTTTGATGGGATCTGGTGTACTGGTGCTGGTATGGTTGCACCCGTAGTCTTATTGTCTCAAATTATAGTTATACAGACACCGGGGGAGAGGTGATTTTGGAGCATCCTCATTCAAGTGGACTGTAGGGGATCAAAAATGCGTTATTCATTAGCACATGCCTAGGCGATGCACCTCTAGCACATCGGTGCCCACTCCATTTAAGGAAAAGCTTTCTGGAATGGAGTCATAATGCTGAAATGCACTCCTAGGTAGATAGTTGTTGCTATTCCCGTGCAGCCACATCACGGGACCCGACGGTTGCCTTCTTGGGTTCCACGATGTGGATTTTTTCTCTCGGGTCATGGCGAGTCAACATTGCTAGTGGTTCATGGGTAGTGGAAAAACGCTTTTGAAAAAAAAAAAGAGAGGGATGGTATAAAAAATGGTGCTACACGAGGAATTCATAGGTGATCTCCCATCACAGTACTACACTCACCCAAGCACTTTTAACTGCAGAGTTTTGATGGGATCCGGTGCACTGGTGCTGGTATGATCACTCCCGTAATCTTATGGTCTCATATTATAAGTATTCAGATGCCGGGGAGAGGTATTTTTGGAACATCATCTTCTAGTGGACCGTAGTGGATCAAAAATGTGTTATTCATCAGTGCATACTCTACCGATGCGCTTCTAGCACATCGGCGCTCAATTTGCCTAAAAATAATCTTTCCAGAACGGGGTCAAAATGCTGAAACAAACTCTTGGACAGAAAGTTATTGCAATTATAGTGCATCACACAACCTAATAGTCGCCTTCATGGGTCCTACAATGCGGATGTCTTCGCTCAGGTCATGGCGAGCCAACACTGCTAGTGATTCATGGGCCGTGGCAAAGAGATTCTGAAAAAAAGAGAGAGGAATGGTTAAAAAAAGGGTGTAACACGAGGACTTTCCAGGAGGTCACCCATCCTAATACTACTCTTGCCCAAGCATGCTTAATTATGCTAGTATGGTCGCACCCATACTCTTATTGTCTCAAATTTTTGTTTTGCAGATGCTGGGGATAGTTGATTTTGGAGCATCCTTGTTATGGTGGACAATTGGGGATCAAAAAAGCATTATTCGTCTGCACATGCGCGGCCGATGTGCCTCTAACACATCGGAGCTCACTCCATCTTTGAAAAAGCTTTCCGGAATGGGGGCATAATATTGAAACGGATTTATGTGCAGAAAGTTGTTGCTATTCTCGTGCGGCCGCATCATGGGATGCGACGGTCGCCTTCACTTTTCCCATGATGCGGATTTTTTCACTCGGGTCGCGGCAAGCCAACACTGCTAGTGGTTCGTGGGCAGTGGCGAAGAGTTTCCGAAAAAAAAGAGAGAGGGATGCTTAAAAAAGGGTGCAACATGAGGACTTCCTAGGAGGTCACCCATCCTAGTACTACTCTTGCCCAAGAATGCTTAACTATAGAGTTCTGATGGGATCTGGTGCTTTTGTGATGGTATGGCCACACACATATTCTTCTAGTCTCAAATTAAAGTTATGAAGACAATTTGGGAGAGGTGATTTTGGAGCACCCTCATTCCGATGGAAGGTAGGGAATCAAAAATGCATTATTCATTGGCGTATGCCCGGCTGATGCGCCGCTGGCACATCTGAGTTCACTCGGTCTCAAAAAATGCTTTCTTGAATGGGGTCATAATGCTAAAATGGACTTCTAGGCGAAAAGTTGTTGCTATTCCCGTGGGGCCGCATAATGGAAACCGACGGTCACCTTCGTGGGTCTCACGATGCAGATATCCTTGCTTAGGTCATGGCGAGCCAACACTGCTAGTGGTTCGTGGGCCGTAGAAAGGAGCTTCCAAAAAAAGAAGAGAGAGGGATGGTTAAAAAAAGGATGCAGCACGAGGACTTCCCAGGAGGTCACCCATTCCAGTTTTACACTCTCCCAAGCACGTTTAACTGCAGAGTTCTGATGGGATCTGGTGCACTGGTGCTGGTATGGTCGCACACATTATCTTATGGTCTTAAATTATAATTCTTTAGACGTTGGGGGATAGGTGATTTTGGCGCATCCTCATTCCCGTGGACCGTAGGGGATCGAAAATGTATTATTCGTTAGTGCATGCCTAGCCGATGAGCCTCTTGCATATTGGTGCTTACTCCGCCTCGAAAATACCTTTATGAAATGGGGTCATAATACTGAAATCGACTCCTGGGCATAAAGTTGTTGCTATTCCCGTGCATCTGCATCACGGGACCCGACAGTCACCTTCACGGGTCCCACGAAGCAAATGTTTTCCCTCGAGTCCCGACTAGCCAATTTTGCTAGGGATTCGTGGGCCGTGGCAAGGAGCTTCTAAAAAAAGAGAGAGAGGGATGGTTAAAAAAAAGAGTGCAACATGAGGACTTCCCAGGAGGTCACCAATCCAAATACTACTTTTGTATAAGCACACTTAACAGCGGAGTTCTGATGGGATCTAGTGCACTAGTGCTGTTATGGTCACACCTATAGTCTTATTGTCTCAAATTAAAGTTATGCAGACGCCATGGGAAAGGTGATTTTGGTGCATCCTTATTTTGATGGACCGTAGGGGATTGAAAATGCATAATACGTCAGTATATGCCCAGCCAATGAGCCTCTCGACATCGGCGCTCACTCTGTCTCTGAAAAAGCTTTCAAGAATGCGGTCATAATGTTGAAACAAACTCCTGGGTAAAAATTTGTTGCTTTTCCCGTTCGGCCGCATCACGGGACCCGATGGTCACCTTCGTGGGTCGTACGATTCAGATTTCTTCGCCCGGGTTATGGTGAGATAATATTGCTAGTGGTTCATGGGTCATTGCGAAGAGCTTTTGAAAAAAAGAGAGAGAGGGATGGTTAAAAAAAGGGTGCAACACGAGAACTTCATAGGAGGTCACCCATCCCAGTTCTACTCTCACCAAAGCATGCTAAATTGTGGAGTTCTGATGGGATTCGGTGCACTGCAGCTAGTACAGTCACACCTATAATCTTTTGGTCTCAAATTATAGTTATATAGACGCCGGGGGAGAGGTGATTTTAGCGCATCCTCATTCTGGTGGACTGTAGGTGATTAAAAATGTATTATTCTTTGGTGTATGCCCGTCCGATGTGCCTCTGGTACATGGGCACTCACTCTATCTCAAAAAAGCCTTTCCAGAATGGGGTCATAATGCTGAAACACACACCTGGGTGGAATGATATTGCTATTCCCCAGCAGCTGCATCATAGGACCCGACAGTAGCCTTCGTATGTCTTACGATGCACATTTCTTTGCTCGGGTTGCAGAGAGCCAACACTACTAATGGTTCTTGGGCCGTAACGAAGAGCTTATGAAGAGAGAGAGAGAGAGAGAGAGGGATGGTTAAAAAAATGGGTGAAACACGAGGACTTCCCAAAAGGTCACCGATCCTAGTACTACTCTTGCCCAGTGCACTAGTGTTAGTATGGTCACACCCGTAGTCTTATGGTCTCAATTTATAGTTATACAGATGCCGGGGGAGAGCTAATTTCTGAGCATCCTCATTCTAGTTGATCGTAGGGGATCAGAAATGCGTTATTCGTAGGCTCTTTCCTGGATGATGCACCATTGGCATGTTGGCGCTCACTCCGTCTCGAAAAAAGCTTTCCAGATTGGGTTACAATGCTGAGATGCACACCTGGGCGGAAATTTATTGTTACTCCCATGCAGCCGCATCAAGGTACCTGATGGTCACCTTCACGGGTCCCACGATGGGGATTTCTTTGCTCGGGTCACAGTGAGCCAACCATGTTAGTGGTTCATGGTCCATGGTGAAGAGCTTCCGAAGACAAAAAGAGAAAGCGATGATTAAAAAAATGGTGCAACATAAGGACTTCTTAGGAGGTCACTCATCCCAATACTACTCTCGCCCAAGAACGCTTAATTATGGAGTTCTGATAGGATCTGTGCACTGGTGCTGGTATGGTCTCACACATTGTCTTTTAGTCTCAATTTATAGTTATGCAGATGTCAGGGGAGTGGTGATTTTGGCACATAATCATTCTAGTGGACTGTAGGGGATCGAAAAGGCATTATTCGTCGATGCATTCTCGACCGATATGCCTCTCGCACATCGGCGCTCACTCTATCTCAGAAAAAGCTTTCAATAATAGGGTCATAATGATGAAACAGACTCCTAGGCGGAAAGTTATTGCTATTCCCATGCGTCTGCATCATGCGATCCGACGGTCGCCTTCATGGGTCCCACGATGCGGATTTCTTCACACGGGTCATGGCGAGCCAATAGTTCTAGTGGTTTGTAGGCCATGGCGAAGAGTTTCCAAAAAATAAAAAGAGAGAGGGATGGTTAAAAAGATAGGGTGCAACATGAGGACTTTCTAGGAGGTCACCCATCCCAGTATTACTCTCGCCCAAGCACTCTTAACTTCGGTTCAGATAGGATCCATTGCACTAGTGTTGGTATGGTCGCACACATAGTCTTATGGTCTCAAATTATATTTACGCAGACGCCAGGGAACATGTGATTTTGGCGCATCCTTATTCTAGTGGATCGTAGGGAATCAAAAATGCGTTATTCATTAGTTCATGCCTGGCCAATGCGCCTTTAACACATCGACACTCACTCCATCTCAAAAAAAGCTTTCTGGAATGGGATCATAATACTGAAACAGACTCTTGGGAGGGAAATTGATGCTATTCTTGTGCGGTTGCGTCACGGAACCTATTAGTCGCCTTTGTGCGTCCCACGATGTAGATTTCTTAACTCAGGTAACTGCGAGCCAACACTTCTATTGGTTTGTGGGCCGCGACAAAGAGCTTCCCAAAAAAAAGAGAGAGGGATGGTTAAGAAAAAGGGTGCAGCACAAGTACTTCCCAGGATTCACCCATGCCAGTACTTCTCTCGCCCAAGCACGTTTAACTATGGAGTTCTTATAGGATCTAATGCACAAGTGCTAGTATGGTCGCATACGAAGTCACATGGTCTCGAATTATAGTTATGCAGATGCCGGAGGAGAGGTGATTTTGGCTCATGCTCATTCCAGTGGATAGTAGGAGATCAAAAATGCATTATTCATGGGCGCATGCCCAGCTGATGCGCCTCCGGCACATCAGATCTCACTCCATCTTGGAAAAAAGCTTTCTTGAATGGGGTCATAAGGCTGAAATGGACTCCTGGGGTGAAAGTTGTTACTATTCATGTGCGGCCACATAATGGTGAAATAAATAGATCTATAAGAGGGGGGTGAATTATGAAAACTTTGTTGTAATAATTAAAACCAAAGCAGGAGTTGTAATTTTTTTTTGATGTTTTTAAATTTTTAACACGAAAATTTAAACTATTACGTAGTCAAACAGCTGAACTCAACGTGCAATAATAGAATTCTTTTCTTCCACAAATTTCACCAAGAAGATATTATGAAAATTAAGTGCAAGTAAAAGTAAATAGCAATAAGGAAAAAATACACCAAAATTTTATAGTGGTTCGGTCAAACCATGACATATGTCCACTCCACGGAGTCTTCCACTCCGGGAATTTCACTACAAACTATAGCTCTCCTTTTGCCCCCCTTGGCAAGACGGAGAAGCCCTTATAATACTCCCTTTCACCAACCCAGCGTGGCAGAGTGCCAAGCGCTGTTTTCGCCCTCCTGGTGATGGTAGAGTAGCTTCTTATTTTTCTCCCTCCTGGAGAAGGCAGAGAACCTTCGAGGTCACAGATGTAGAAGAGTCTCCTCCTCAGAGAGCCTCCCACAAGTTCTTCCCGAGCCACAGGAGGTGCAAGATGCAGCAAGAACGGAGCAACCGTGTGATCTCCCTCACACCTCTTCTCCCTCACCAAGCCCACCTTCTCCTTCCTCTCTCAAACCCTAAAACTTCTCAAGAGCTCTCTCCCAAGGATTCCCTCTCTAATCACGTTCCCCTCTTTCTGTCTCTCTCACAAAACATAAAAATTTTGACACATTAAATGGGCTCCAAAATCCCTGAAATTTTTAAAGTAACCGTTACAATCATACCATATGATTTCACATCGTACAGTACGACATGTATAAATAGGCTTCGTCCTGGTATCAAGGTGTACCAACAATTCAAAATCTAATAGTACAGTATGATAAAAAATCGTATGGTACGATCCTCAATACTACTGCTCATACAGGATGATAGCCGGGACGATCAAATATCATCTCTGTTCATCGTATGGTATGACCTACATTGTACAGTACAAATGGTCAAAATCAAGGCATCAGGCAGGACGAATTTCGGGACAAATTTTGTCTCTGTTCATTGTATGGTACGGTATACATCATATAGTACGATGAGACAAAAATAAGGGATCATCTAGGACGACCTCTAGGATGATCAGAATTCATCTCTGTTCATCGTATGGTACGAATGTGTTCGTATAGTACGATTTTTAATTAGTGATTAACCCTTGATTTATTCCATTAATCACGGGTTAATTTAAGTATTTAAAATAAATCGTACAGTACGAACGGCTGAGAAAAACTTGCTTAAGTTAATTTGACGACTAGGGTTTTGAATTTGGAACTCATCGTACAGTTCGATCTCATTCGTATGGTACGATCTATTCCCAAAATCATTTTAAAAGCTAAGATCATACAGTACAAAATAAAGTCATACAGTGTGATAACCAGAGAAAGAAAAACTATGTTTTTTACTTTTAAAACCCTCTCCCCTTTGTTGGTGGAATTTTGAAAACATGTTTTGAAAATATTGGTTTTCTTTGGGAGTTAAAGTTAAATTCTAATTCTAAAATTGAATCATCCTGTTAGAAAGAATATATCACCTCGAAAGATGAAAATAAAATTTCATAACGGCGTTCAGATTTAGAATTATGAAATTCATCTTGAATATTATGACCGGATGCTAAAGAGAACTTCATATGGCCCCGAAGGGTCAAAATGAGGTTCAATTGAATATCCAGCTACAATATTCAAGAAGTGTGATCATTAGGTTCACATCCAAAGCCTTATCAAAGAAAGATGTATCTCCCCGAAGGGAGAAAATATCATTCGATGATAATTCTTTGAATATGATAATAATGATCACTAATATTTTAAGTTTTCCCAAAGAAATCCAATTGAGTTTTGAAAAATCAATTTTTAAAATCAAGTGTGTGTGGTTCTAAATCTCCTACGAGCGCAAGCCCTCTTAGTTAATTACATCGTAGGGAGATAAAATCCCCTACGAAAAATCTCGATTAAAATAGTGGCAAAATGTTATTAGATTTTCTAGGAGTGATATCAAAAAGAGATGAATTTTAGAAACTCAAAAGAGAATGGATCAAAATTGAGCAGTTATTAATGGAGTCAAAGGAGGAGAGGTAGGGGACACTTTGATTCCAGAACCATCCGGAAGTGTCACAACTTAATCTAAATATTGAGCTTTAAGTTTTGGATTGAAATAATATTTAATTAGAGTTGAGCATTTTATTAGAAATTTGGGACTACATTCCCGAAATTTGGGGTCTTATAATGAAATATCTGCCCCATATCCTAAATCTATTTTGGATACTGGACCACAGTCGTCCGATCCTAACTAATGCAGTGCAAGATCTGGACTTACCCCGGCCTGGATTGGGGAGCCAGCTAACCACCTAATCGATTTAAAAGAGATGAGTTCGGTCTTTTATGAAAGAGTGGTAGGGATGTTATAATTGAAGTTTTGGAGAGTTAGGGCCGACATCTAGAGATTCTCCTAATTGACCCCTTTGACTTATGCTGGGTGCTAAAATGCTAAGGACTATGAAATTAAAATTTTGACTCTTTTAATTTGTATCTATTGCAATGCATGCTGGTTGACAACTTCCAAATCAAGTATGCTTGAAATTTTAAAAATAGGATTATAAAATAATTTTTTAGAAGACTGGACTTCCCCAGGCCCGGCACCTCGTCCTCATAGGTCAGACTATCCGGACTCTACCCGCAGGCGAGGAAGGGTCTAAAGCAAGGAAAGAGTAATGCAGAAATATGCATGTGACCCCGGGGTCGATCCCCGGCTAATTCCCTAGATTCGTTATCTTTCTATGTTATTTAGACTCACTAAAATTTTAGACTTTTAAGGTTATGAGTAGAAAACTTTCACACCCTCACGAGTCTCACGTATCCAGGCGAAAACAAAAAGCGGCATGCAATCGCCAAAAAAACTAGTAAAAACAAGTAATCTTAAAGGCAATCAAATCATCACATCAAATATAAATTAATTAATAAATGTCCATAGGCAGAATTGCCTTGCTTATTACAAACCAGAATATTACAGAAAGTAAAGTGGCCGGGCACCACTGACAACAATCCGGATTCTAAATCTAGTAATGATGCAAGTTATCTTGAGTGGGATACTCTCAATCTTCAAATCTTCAAATCTTCAATCTCATTCTTCTTTGGACTCCTTTTCTTCAATCTTCTTTGAATCTTCGTAGTGAATTACCCAAATGGATAAGAGGGCACTTCCTTTAAGGGGAAGGCCACTCTTTCCTCTTTGGGTAAGGAAAAGGTATGATCCAAATTTGGATTTCCAAATGGAAAAAGAGTGTTCCCTAAAGGGGTATCCTTTCCTTTTTGGAATCCAAGCTTTGGATCTATGTATCCCAACTCAAAATCAACTTTCACAACACTTGACACTTACACAAATTACATTAATATCAAAATAAAAATCTAGACTCACCTGCAGGGTTATCCTAAGCAATTAATATATAAAAAGTAGTTATTCCCAAGCAGTTGTATATGAGCAGAAAAGAAAGTAAACATACTGACCACGCTCTTTTTATGATTTGGGGGCTTTAGCAGCTGAAGCACCTGTGCAAAGAATTTATAATAATTGATTTTTTTATTAACTTTGCCCCCCTTTTATTGCCCTGCATGAGCGTGGCCACCTGTAAAAAACTGTGTGAACATTTAGATCGCTCCTAACCTAAGGGTAACCTAGTCGCCAAACACATAAACCATCCACAGAGTGCAAAAAAGTAAGCAGACACAACAAAGCAATTTCATCCATAACATGCAGTGAAAACTACGAAAAATTTGGCACACAGCAGTAATGTAAACACCGGCCTAACCTAGATCTAGAGTTGGTTGTCCTAGCACATCATCTAAAGTGTGTGTAGAAGGTCATGTGGCAGGGGTAGATCATAAAATGGCTAATTCGTTAAAGTTGTCTAAAATTCTGGGTTTGTTAAGGCTTAAAAGGGGGATTTAAGTTAAACTTTAAGTATTAGTGAATTAGGAATTTTTATTAAATGTATTTTAAAAGTTAATTGATTACTACCTTTGTTTCACACCGAGGCCGTGAAGTTTATTTCACCTTCCTTGGGGCTAAGCTAATAGCCTCGTAGGCCTGGGTTACCCAGTAGCAATCGGGGTTGATTAAGTTATTTAAATTAGTTGGAATTAAAGGAGTGGATTGATATTAAAGGGAGTTGGTTGCTTATTTTAATAGATTAGTCGTGAATTTTATTAACCTATTAAGAAAATTCTTAAATTTGGAGGAGTTAATAAGTTTTGGAGGTCATCCAGATATGCTAATTAAGGGGTCAAAATTTGACTTTTAAAATTAGAGTTAATCTTAAGGGTTTCAGATTTTTAACAAATACTAGACCTTATTATGAGTTGTTAGACATGTGGCACATTAAATTTGGAGTTTTCTATCAAAAGTTATGATTTTTAGAAGTTTTGACTCGGTTTTGACCTAGAGTTGACCAAAATGTTGACTTTTTGACTTTGACCAAATTTTGGGGGTTTGAAATTTTTAAAAAATACTAGATTTTAATTAGAGTCATTAGCCACTGAGTTAGATTGATTTGGAATTTTTTACAATTAATTATGAATTTTGGAAGTTTGGGTATTTATTGAAATTATTAAATTGTTTCAATTAAGGGTCATTTTAGTGATTGGATCCCAAATGAGTCCCAAACTTCTTGAAATCAACTCCAAAGATCAGAAATGATCTAAGGAGAGATCAGCAAATGTTTAAAGATTTTTTGGGATTTTTAATAATTTTTAATTAATTAAAATTGATTAAACATTGATTTTGATTAAAATTAAATTAAAGTGGATTTTAATGTCAAATTAAAGGATATTAAATTTTCAATGATTAAGAGTTGAAATATGGTTAATTAGAGGTATTATGGGTATTTTTTGAATTAATATAAATTTATAATGATTTATTGAATTTTCTAAGTCGTTAAAGGGGCTAAAATTTGACATGCTCAATTTTCTAACTTAATTACCTTCAAATTGAGTAAAATTTAAACCTAAGGTACCTGATGTCACTAAGTTTACTATGTTCAAGTTTCACTCCTATTGGGTGTGTGTACAATCCTCTATGAATTTTCTAATTTTTCTAGACATTTCCTTAATTATTTTTCCTAGGTGTCTCTACTATTTAAATAGGCATGAAACTTGGTGTATCTAACCCTGACATATATTTAATCATACCACAGAAATATCACAACAAAATACTAAAATTCTAAGGAGTTATGAATTTTCAAAGTTTAGGATCCAAAATAGACCATTTACCTTTAAAATTCATATCACAGAAATCTATTGAGCATATGAACCTAGAAAAATTATGAAACATGCTTACGATAGTCAATAATCATCCACCAAAATTTGGGCTTCATTTGATCACTGTATTGTGAGAAAATAGCAATATATGAAATTCAAAATAAACTCAAATATCTCACAATACAGAAATCAAATCAAACTAATTTTAATTTTAATAAATACTACATTAGATTATCTTTCCAACGAGCCCAAGAACGCCCCATTTGGTGGAGAACTCGATTTTCTGTGAATTTTCGAAGATTTGAAGCATTTAAAGCATTTTTTATTCAAATTTGGGTCAAATCGGCTGACGGTGACGTGGCGGCGTGGCGTGACGCCACGTCACCCTCCCATACCGTGGGATGACCCACGTTCAATCCTGGAGGAAGCCGCACAGTATACCCAGATCTGAGCCGTCTGATCGTCGATCGGACGGTCCAGATCTGCTCTAGTTCATTTTGAATAGAAATCTTTAAATGCTCATATCTTTCAAAATACTTGACGAAATTGAACGAAATTTGAACTGTAGCTAGAGGGCAATATGATCTTGTAATGCCTGGAGTTTGGAGGCTCCATTCATTGTAAAATTGCTACAGTTTCAAATTGAAATTTAAAAGGAAAATGAGCATAACACGATCCAACCGTCGGATTTTTGAGATTTTTGGCTTGTTGGAAAGCTGCAGCAATCCTATAAAACTTTCCTGAAGACGCCAAAAGCCGGATCTTGCCGAATCGAAAGTTATATTGGAAAGTCCTCTTTCTCTCTATAGAATGCTCTCTCCTCACTAAAATAGTGATTTGAGGCTTGGAAATGGTTGGGAAAAGCTTGGGAAGGCCTTGGAATGTGTTGGAGTGTATGGGAGGAGCTCTTGGAAGGTTGAGGGCTACTGGAGTTTGGAGATTTTGATCATATCAAAGGGAATGATGAAGAAGCCACCTTTAGGTCAAGTTTTCCCTCACTTTACCTTTGGCTTTTGGATTGGATGGTTGAGATTTGATTTGGAGTTGTTTTGGATGAGTGCCAAGTGTCCCCTATGCTGCCCAAAGCTATGGAATAGGGTTGGTGGTTGAGAGTGACATCTCTTGGTCCATGTGAAGAGGGACCACACCTTTTTTCCCATTTGGATGAACCAATTCCAAGCCTTATTAAAGAGGGTTGGTTTAAGCTCTATTAGGGGAGGAAATGTGTCACATCACATCTTGTTTAAGCAGGTTCTAGACTAAGCCATGGATTGCCAAGGTGGCTTGATGATGTGGCCAAGAGTTTGAGATTAAGGATTTGAATTTTTAAGTAAATACATGAAGTTAAAGAGGGTTTTGACCTCTCCAAATGAGTTGACCAAGTCAACCTAATATGAGGATTGACTTGAAAGTCTTTGGACATGTCATGGGTGTCCAATTGAATGATTTTGAAAGATTGATTTGATTCAAATGGGTTGAATAATTGAATTTGACAAGTGTGTAGGTTAAAGGTTGATTTGGTCAACCATGATTGACTTGGTCGACCTGGTCAAACCATGAGTCAACTTTGGATTCCATGTGTTCCTAAAGTCATTTAGGATCCATTGGAATGATATTTGAAGAAGATTTCAAAGGTTGATAAGTCAAATCAAGTTGAGTTTAGGCCAAAAGTCCAAAAATCTCCATTTAAAGGCATTTTGGTCATTTTGGACTCAAGTCAATTCTGGGTCAAATTGAATCTAAAAAGATGTAGATCATTGCTTAATAAGTTAATATCAAGGTATTAAGAGGGATCAAATGATTTGGAGGGGGATCCAAAGTCAAATTCCATTAGGTGAAAGGCCTAGTGGCATGGATTGTAAATATTTAAAGGTTTTGCAACATTTGGAGTTGGATTAAGTTTAAAGGGTTAGAATCCTCCAAATGAGCTCAAATTTGGAGGGTAACCTCTAAAGACATGTCTTATCACTTTGCAATTGATAGGCCCTGAATCAGAGATCATTTGACTGGGTTTTGAAATGTTTGAAAATTCTTTGAAAAGGGTCTTTAGGACAAGACCTTAAGACTTTGAATTTGAGTTTAGACTTCTAGATTTGGAATGGATTTTAAGTTTGAATGATTAGTATTGAAGTATCCAAATCATTTATAATCATGTGGTGATTGTTAATGAATGTATGAGGTCAAAGCTAGATTGAAGTTTGGATCAAAGTCTAAGTTGAATGTTGGATTGTCAAATTGATTGGATCAAGGTTTGGATATCTTTGAAACTTGAATTAATTTGAATTTGAGTTGAATGAAGTTCGAGATTTAAATTGATCAAAGGTAAGAATCAAATTGAAGTTGGAGTTGATCAAATGTAATTGATTAGAGGTTGAGGTTGATCAAGGGTGGGGATTGATTTGAAGTTGGAGTGGTCCTAAGATCTAGAGGAGTTCTAAGATCTAGGATTTAAGAGAATCCTAGGCTCTAGAGTAGGCTCTAAGGTCTGGCTTTAGGAAAGAATCCTAAGGTCTAGAGTGGATCCTAGGATCTAAAATTAATCTGGAGTTTGGAAGGGCCTTAGTGACCTCATACAAAAATGAGGTCAACAAATGGACCCCCAATGTGTGTGGTAGAAGGAACTTCTGCTGCACACATTGGCATTGACCGAATAGGAGTAGGATCTTAAAGAGTTGAAGGAAGGGCATCACCCAACCTTAAGTCCATTGGAAACTAGTGAAAAGCTTACACCTATTCTGAAGAGAGGACTGGAGAAACCAAGGTAGGGAATACCTAACCTTGGGTCTAAGGAAGGGCATCACCCAACCTTAGGCCTATAGGATGCAGATAGAAGACTTACTCCAAATAGGCAGATCAACTGGCAAACTAGGATGATGCCAAGAAGGGCGTACTCCACCACTAGCGAATGGTCATGTGGGGAGGAAACTTGCTCCACACAGAGGACCTCAACTGGCAAACTAGGATGGTGCCATGAAGGGCGTACTCCACCACTAGTGAATGGTCATGTAGGGAGAAAACTTGCTCCACACAGAGGACCTCAACTGGCAAACTAGGATGGTGCCACGAAGGGCGTACTCCACCACTAGCGAATGGTCATGTGGGGAGGAAACTTGCTCCACACAGAGGACCTCAACTGGCAAACTAGGATGGTGCCACGAAGGGCGTACTCCACCACTAGCGAATGGTCATGTGGGGAGGAAATTTGCTCCACACAGAGGACCTCAGCTGGCAAACTAGGATGGTGCCACGAAGGGCGTACTCCACCACTAGCGAATGGTCATGTGGGGGGGAAACTTGCTCCACACAGAGGACCTCAACTGGCAAACTAGGATAGTGCCACGAAGGGCGTACTCCACCACTAGCGAATGGTCATGTGGGGAGGAAACTTGCTCCACACAGAGGACCTCAACTGGCAAACTAGGATGGTGCCACGAAGGGCGTACTCCACCACTAGAGAAATGGTCATGTGGGGAGGAAACTTGCTCCACACAGAGGACCTCAACTGGAAAACTAGGATGGTGCCACGAAGGGCGTACTCCATCACTAGCGAATGGTCATGTGGGGAGGAAACTTGATCCACACAGAGGACCTCAACTGGCAAACTAGGATGGTGCCACGAAGGGCGTACTCCACCACTAGCGAATGGTCATGTGGGGAGGAAACTTGCTCCACACAGAGGACCTCAACTGGCAAACTAGGATGGTGCCACGAAGGGCGTACTCCACCACTAGCGAATGGGAATCAGGATGGTGCCACAAAGGGCGTACTCCACCACTAATCCCCGGGTCAAATGCTAGGGTGGTGCCACGGAGGGCGTACTCCACCACTAGCGGGCCTAATCCTAAGGGAAGGAAGGACCTAACCTTGAGGAAAAGAGAATTGGAAATAATGATTGATGATTTTTAACTTGATTTGATTTCTATGAATTTTAAGGGGTGAATTTGATGTTTAACTTGATCCTCATCATGCATTATACTTCTTAAAGAACCACCCAAATGAAATGAATCATCTGGTGGCATCTTCAAAATAAATCAATTGTCATGAACCTCCCTTATAGATCATCTCTGGTGGACAATCCAGTCAAAATTGATTCAAAACTTCCATTAATCTTATGGTGGACTAAAATTAGTCTCGAAAGGACTATTTTCAAGTCTCATACTTGGAAAGTCCTGAGGTGACACAATTTATAATGAGCTTGAATCATACGTGACTTATGTAATTTCAAATTTTATTGAGTTCAAAACAACTTTCTTCGAGGCCTTCGAGCTCCTCCAATCGGAGTTGGGCACTCTACTCAGTTGTGACTCAATTTTGAAAATAAAATTCCAGTGATGTAAAACACACCTCTATGTGAGAACAACCTTGGACCCAACATAGAGTGTTATTTCACGGAGTGGATCTTAAAAAAATGATGCCTATGTTTAAAGATTCACATATATCTCTCAAGAATGGAATTTGATTTCTTATTAGGAGTAAAAGATTCATTCTTTTTATTGAAAATTTCATCTTAATCATTTGGACCCTGTCAGAACGACTAGTGGGAACAAATTCAAAAGTATAGTGAGAAGTTGAGTGACTCCAATTGACCCGAAAAGAGCCAAGGGTTTTGGATTTTGTTGACCCAGATCAAATTTCATAGAAATTGAACTAGGTTCTCCCCTTATAAAAATTTTGAATTAAAATCAATTTCAAAAGGATTTAAGTTGGATCGAGAAATTTAATCTTTTTAATTCTCTTGCATAGAATTTCCTATCTAATAAACTGTCTATACACGATAATAAATCTAGATTCAAAATTTTACAAAGTCAAGCTATTAAGGGTGATCGGGACCTTTGAAATTTAAGGATTTAAAAAGAAGGAAGCCTCTTTCACTTTTTTTTTGTGACGTGCTTTGCACATCTTTTTATTTCTTTGTTGCACTTTGCGCCTTTTTTTAATGCACTTTGTGCATCCTTTGAATTTTTTTTTCTCTCTTTTTTTTAAATAAGAGGCTTCACTTTCTTTAATACCTTAACATGATAGTTCCTTTTTTATTTTAATCCAGGATTATATCGCAAGTATAAGAGAAGGAAATTTATTCTCTTATCCAAGGAAGAATAATCCCCAAATTGGACCCAATCTTTTGATAAGAAAATATCAGCTTGACTTGGAAAATCGTTGAATAGATTTAGAACATGCAAGAGAAGCCTATAAGATAGAAAACCGCGAGAAGACTGAGAAGATTTTCATTTAAAAAACCAACTTAAATTTGATACAAATTTTAGTTCAAAAATCAAATCAACCGGCAGAAGCGGTAGGAGGGAGGTGCCTTTAAAGATCCAGTGGGGTCAACCACGACTCTCTCCTATTTTTGATTAAAAGTAGAGGTCAATCTTTATTAAAAAGATGGATCAACTATCTTGAAAATTTTGACCCAGTACACTTGAAAAATAATATGATTTCCTTCAAAATAGTAAGTCCAGGTGGCAAGGCCCAATCAATGTAAATTATATTTCCACAATCTCTTAAGAGAAAGAGATTGTTGTGGGGTCTGCACTATCCCTAACTAATGATGCATCATCTCAATTTAAGGATCTATCGCGATAGGACCCATCTAGAAGTTAAATTCAAATGGTGTCACTATCTGATAAGATCTCATATCCATTATTATTTCCCTCCCTAATTACTAGTAACCTAGCAATTATGAGAGTGGCACCCCGGGTGGTTTCTGCACATCCTCCTCTATAAAAGACGCAGTGGGGCACGTGTAGTAACGTGACCAAACTTCATCTAGTAGAGTGGATGGGTCATAACCTTCAACTAGGGGCCGATGGTCTATTCCAGGTGATTGCTTGGTTCTTTCTTGATTGATTCTCTCTGTGTAGTAGTCAAGAAGGTGTATTGGAGATTGTGCTCTCGTTTTCACAACCTCCCTCCTTTGAATAACAGGAGTAGGTGGAAAACATTTCCACCATGGAGGGGGTAGGTGTAAGGAGCATCAAATTCTCGATTGGCCTCAAATTTAACTTATTTCAAGGCTTCTACCTTAGCAGTCTTTTTGGCCTTAGCAACCTTCTTCTTAACCTATTTAAGGTATTTCTTCCGCTTACTTTTACTGGCAATAGGGGTGTTAGAACTTGATCCAATCTCATATTGAGATGGTAATCCTTTCATTGTTAATGGTTCTTGGTTCTTATCCTCCTGAGTAGAGGGCACAGTGGTCGAAGGGGCGACAATAACCTCCATCATAGAGATGGGGGAGTCAACTCCTGACCCTAAAGTAATCTCGACTAGGGGGACATCCCTTTGTATTCCAGTAGAGAGATCAATCATTTCTTCTCCGTTGACTGATAACTTAAAGTTTTGAAATTCTATCCCAAACTGGATCAAGTTGCCAGAGGTAATTCCTTCTATTGTCAAGTTTCTATCTAGGGAGAAGATGAGTTTTCCAGCCATTTGAGTATTTAAGTATCCTGGAATTAAGGAAAAGTGATTTAAGTTAGTCAATCTTGAATTAAAATTTAAATTTTAAGCATGATTAATTTTCTCTAAATCTTGAACCTCAATATGTTGAGTTTTCACCAAATAAGAGAGTTTAAAAAATTGATTAAGAATATTCAAGGAACCTGGCTTAACTCCTTTGCTCTACCAATTAACTTGGAGGCAAAATATCAAAGCCCGGCTTAGACAAAGATTTCATCACTCGCCTCTCTATTTGAAAGGTATTTTCTTTTAGATGTTGGCCACACTCACCCAAGAAAGAAATGGGTAGAGGGACCAACGGAAGAAAGGTAGTTAAGACTACCGATGAAACAAAATTTTGCCATTATTAAAGATGGAGAGAGAGATTTGTCCCACCGGGCGTGCCATTTTTTGTTGGTGAAATTTTAAAAACATGTTTTGAAAATATTGGTTTTCTTTGGGAGTTAAAGTTAAATTCTAATTCTAAAATTGAATCATCCTGTTAGAAAGAATATATCACCTCGAAAGATGAAAATAAAATTTCATAACGACGTTCAGATTTAGAATTATGAAATTCATCTTGAATATTATGACCGGATGCTAAAGAGAACTTCATATGGCCCCGAAGGGTCAAAATGAGGTTCAATTGAATATCAAGCTATAATATTCAAGAAGTGTGATCATTAGGTTCACATCCAAAGCCTTATCAAAGAAAGATGTATCTCCCCGAAGGGAGAAAATATCATTCGATGATAATTCTTTGAATATGATAATAATGATCACTAATATTTTAAGTTTTCCCAAAGAAATCCAATTGAGTTTTGAAAAATCAATTTTTAAAATCAGGTGTGTGTGGTTCTAAATCTCCTACGAGCGCAAGCCCTCGTAGTTAATTACATCGTAGGGAGATAAAATCCCCTACGAAAACTCTCGATTAAAATAGTGGCAAAATTTTATTAGATTTTCTAGGAGTGATATCAAAAAGAGATGAATTTTAGAAACTCAAAAGGGAATGGATCAAAATTGAGCAGTTATTAATGGAGTCAAAGGAGGAGAGGTAGGGGACACTTTGAGATTCCAGAACCATCCGGAAGTGTCACAACTTAATCTAAATATTGAGCTTTAAGTTTTGGATTGAAATAATATTTAATTAGAGTTGAGCATTTTATTAGAAATTTGGGACTACATTCCCGAAATTTGGGGTCTTATAATCAAAGATCTGCCCCAGATCCTAAATCTATTTTGGATACTGGACCACAGTCGTCCGATCCTAACTAATGCAGTTCAAGATCTGGACTTACCCCGGCCTGGATTGGGGAGCCAGCTAACCACCTAATCGATTTAAAAGAGATGAGTCTGGTCTTTTATGAAAGAGTGGTAGGGACGTTATAATTGAAGTTTTGGAGAGTTGGGGCCGACATCTAGAGATTCTCCTAATTGACCCCTTTGACTTATGCTGGGTGCTAAAATGCTAAGGACTATAAAATTAAAATTTTGACTATTTTAATTTGTATCTAATGCAATGCATGCTGGTTGACAACTTCCAAATCAAGTATGCTTGAAATTTTAAAAACAGGCTTATAAAATAATTTTTTAGAAGACTGGACTTCCCAGGTCCGGCACCTCGTCCTCATAGGTCAGACTATCCGGACTCTACCCGCAGGCGGGGAAGGGTCTAAAGCAAGGAAAGAGTAATGCAGAAATATGCATGCGACCCCGGGATCGATCCCCGGCTAATTCCCTAGATTCGTTATCTTTCTATGTTATTTAGACTTACTAAAATTTTAGACTTTTAAGGTTATGAGTAGAAAACTTTCACACCCTCACGAGTCTCACGTATCCAGGCGAAAACAAAAAGCGGCATGCAATCGCCAAAAAAACTAGTAAAAATAAGTAATCCTAAAGGCAATCAAATCATCACATCAAATATAAATTAATTAATAAATGTCCATAGGCAGAATTGCCTTGCTTATTACAAACCAGAATATTACATAAAGTAAAGTGGCCGGGCACCACTGACAACAACCCGGATTCTAAATCTAGTAATGACACAAGTTATCTTGAGTGGGATACTCTCAATCTTCAAATCTTCAAATCTTCAATCTCATTCTTCTTTGGACTCCTTTTCTTCAATCTTCTTGGAATCTTCGTAGTGAATTACCTAAATGGATAAGAAGGCACTTCCTTTAAGGGGAAGGCCACTCTTTCCTCTTTGGGTAAGGAAAAGGTATGATCCAAATTTGGATTTCCAAATGGAAAAAGAGTGTTCCCTAAAGGGGTATCCTATCCTCTTTGGAATCCAAGCTTTGGATCTATGTATCCCAACTCAAAATCAACTTTCACAACACTTGACACTTAAACAAATTACATTAATATCAAAATAAAAATCTAGACTCACCTGCAGGGTTATCCTAAGCAATTAATATATAAAAAGCAGTTATTCCCAAGCAGTTGTATATGAGCAGAAAAGAAAGTAAACATACTGGACACGCTCTTTTTATGATTTGGGGGCTTTAGCAGCTGAAGCACCTGTGCAAAGAATTTATAATAATTGATTTTTTTTTTAACTTTGCCCCCCTTTTATTGCCCTACATGAGCGTGGCCACCTGCAGAAAACTGTGTGAAAGGGTAACCTAGTCGACAAACACATCAACCATCCACAGAGTGCAAAAAAGTAAGCAGACACAACAAAGCAATTTCATCCACAACATGCAGTGAAAACTACGAAAAATTCAGCACACAGCAGTAATGTAAACACCGGCCTAACCTAGATCTAGAGTTGGTTGTCCTATCACATCATCTAAAGTGTGTGTAGAAGGTCGTGTGGCAGGGGTAGATCCTAAAATGGGTGATTCGTTAAAGTTGTCTAAAATTCTGGGTTTGTTAAGGCTTAAAAGGGGGATTTAAGTTAAACTTTAAGTATTAGTGAATTAGGAATTTTAATTAAATGTATTTTAAAAGTTAATTGATTACTACCTTTGTTTCACACCGAGGCCGTTAAGTTTATTTCACCTTCGTTGGGGCTAAGCTAATAGCCTCGTAGGCCTGGGTTACCCAGTAGCAATCGGGGTTGATTAAGTTATTTAAATTGGTTGGAATTAAAGGAGTGGATTGATATTAAAGGGAGTTGGTTGCTGATTTTAATAGATTAGTCGGGAATTTTATTAACCTATTAAGAAAATTCTGAAATTTGGAGGAGTTAATAAGTTTTGGAGGTCATCCGGATATGCTAATTAAGGGGTCAAAATTTGACTTTTAAAATTAGAGTTAATCTTAAGGGTTTCAGATTTTTAACAAATACTAGACCTTATTATGAGTTGTTAGACAGGTGGCACATTCAATTTGGAGTTTTCTATCAAAAGTTATGATTTTTAGAAGTTTTGACTCGGTTTTGACCTAAAGTTGACCAAAATGTTGACTTTTTGACTTTGACCAGATTTTGGGGGTTTAAAATTTTTAAAAAATACTAGATTTTAATTAGAGTCATTAGCCACTGAGTTTGATTGATTTGGAATTTTCTACAATTAATTATAAATTTTGGAAGTTTGTGTATTTATTGAAATTATTAAATTGTTTCAATTAAGGGTCATTTTATTGATTGGATCCCAAATGAGTCCCAAACTTCTTAAAATCAACTCCAAAGATCGAAAATGATCTAAGGAGAGATCAGCAAGTGTTTAAAGATTTTTTGGGATTTTTAATAATTTTTAATTAATTAAAATTGATTAAACATTGATTTTGATTAAAATTAAATTAAAGTGGATTTTAATGTCCAATTAAAGGATATTAAAATTTCAATGATTAAGAGTTGAAATATGGTTAATTAGAGGTATTATGGGTGTTTTTTGGAATTAATATAAATTTATAATGATTTATTAAATTTTCTAAGTCGTTAAAGGTGCTGAAATTTGACATGCTCAATTTTCTAACTTAATGACCTTCAAATTGAGTAAAATTTAAACCTAAAGTACCTGATGTCACTAAGTTTACTATGTTCAAGTTTCACTCCTATTGGGTGTGTGTACATTCCTCTATGAATTTTCTAATTTTTCTAAACATTTCCTTAATTATTTTTCCTAGGTGTCTCTACTATTTAAATAGGCATGAAACTTGGTGTATCTAACCCTGACATATATTTAATCATACCACAGAAATATCACAGCAAAATAGTAAAATTCTAAGGAGTTATGAATTTTCAAAGTTTAGGGTCCAAAATAGACCATTTACCTTTAAAATTCATATCACAGAAATATATTTAGCATATGAACCTAGAAAAATTATTAAACATGCTTAAGATACTCAATAATCATCCACCAAAAGTTGGGCTTCATTTGATCAATGGATTGTGAGAAAATAACAATATATGAAATTCAAATAAACTCAAATATCTCACAATACAGAAATAAAATCATTCTAATTTTAATTTTAATAAATACTACATTAGATTATCTTTCCAACGAGCCCAAGAACGCCCCATTTGATGGAGAACTCGATTTTCTGTGAATTTTCGAAGATTTGAAGCATTTAAAGCATTGTTTATTCAAATTTGGGTCAAATCAGCTGACGGTGATGTGGCGGCGTGGCATGACGCCACGTCACCCTCCTATACCGTGGGATGACCCACGTTCAAACCATGAGGAAGCCGCACGGTATACCCAGATCTGAGCCGTCTGATCGTCGATCGGACGGTCCAGATCTGCTCAAGTTCATTTTGAATAGAAATCTTTAAACGCTCATAACTTTCAAAATACTCGACGAAATTGAACAAAATTTGAACTGTAGCTAGAGGGCAATATGATCTTGCAATGCCTGGAGTTTGGAGGCTCCATTCATTGTAAAATCGCTACAGTTTCAAATTGAAATTTAAAAGTAAAATGAGCATAACTTACGATCCAACCGTCGGATTTTTGAGATTTTTGGCTTGTTGGAAAGCTGCAAAAATCCTCTAAAACTTTTATGAAGACACCAAAAGCCGGATCTTGCCGAATCAAAAGTTATATGGGAAAGTCCTTTTTCTCTCTCTAGAATGCTCTCTCCTCACTAAAATAGTGATTTGAGGCTTGGAAATGGTTGGGAAAAGCTTGGGAAGGCCTTGGAATGTGTTGGAGTGTATGGGAGGAGCTCTTGGAAGGTTGAGGGCTGCTGGAGTTTGGAGATTTTGATCATATCAAAGGGAATGATGAAGAAGCCACCTTTAGGTCAAGTTTTCCCTCACTTTACCTTTGGCTTTTGGATTGGATGGTTGAGATTTGATTTGGAGTGGTTTTGGATGAGTTCCAAGTGTCCCCTATGCTGCCCAAAGCTATGGAATAGGGTTGGTGGTTGAGAGTGACATCTCTTGGTCCATGTGAAGAGGGACCACACCTTTTTCCCCATTTGGATGAACCAATTCCAAGCCTTGTTAAAGGGGGTTGGTTTAAGCTCTATTAGGGGAGGAAATGTGTCACATCACATCATGTTTGAGCAGGTTCTAGACTAAGCCATGGATTGCCAAGGTTGCTTGATGATGTGGCCAAGAGTTTGAGATTAAGGATTTGAATTTTTAAGTAAATACATGAAGTTAAAGAGAGTTTTGACCTCTCCAAATGAGTTGACCAAGTCAACCTAATATGAGGATTGACTTGAAAATCTTTGGACATGTCATGGGTGTCCAATTGAATGATTTTGAAAGGTTGATTTGATTCAAATGGGTTGAATAATTGAATTTGACAAGTGTGTAGGTTAAAGGTTGATTTGGTCAACCATGATTGACTTGGTCGACCTGGTCAAACCATGAGTCAACTTTGGATTCCATGTGTTCTTAAAGTCATTTAGGATCCATTTGAATGATATTTGAAGAAGATTTCAAAGGTTGATAAGTCAAATCAAGTTGAGTTTAGGCCAAAAGTCCAAAAATCTCCATTTAAAGGCATTTTGGTCATTTTGGACTCAAGTCAATTCTGGGTCAAATTGAATTTAAAAAGATGTAGATCATTGCTTAATAAGTTAATATCAAGGTATTAAGAGGGATCAAATGATTTGGAGGGGGATCCAAAGTCAAATTCCACTAGGTGAAAGGCCTAGTGGCATGGATTGTAAATATTTAAAGGTTTTGCAACATTTGGAGTTGGATTAAGTTTAAAGGGTTAGAATCCTCCAAATGAGCTCAAATTTGGAGGGTAACCTCTAAAGACATGTCTTATCACTTTGCAAGAGATAGGCCCTGAATCAGAGACCATTTGAATGGGTTTTGAAATGTTTGAAAATTCTTTGAAAAGGGTCTTTAGGACAAGACCTTAAGACTTTGAATTTGAGTTTAGACTTCTGGATTTGGAATGGATTTTAAGTTTGAATGATTAGTATTGAAGTATCCAAATCATTTACAATCATGTGGTGATTGTTAATGAATGGATGAGGTCAAAGCTAGATTGAAGTTTGGATCAAAGTCTAAGTTGAAGGTTGGATTGTCAAATTGATTGGATCAAGGTTTGGATATGTTTAAAACTTGAATTAATTTGAATTTGAGTTGAATGAAGTTCAAGATTTAAATTGATCAAAGGTAGGAATCAAATTGAAGTTGGAGTTGATCAA
This sequence comes from Dendrobium huoshanense, assembly GCA_016618105.1. Classification (NCBI taxonomy): domain Eukaryota; kingdom Viridiplantae; phylum Streptophyta; class Magnoliopsida; order Asparagales; family Orchidaceae; genus Dendrobium; species Dendrobium huoshanense. The sequence continues at coordinate 58,024,841 of CM028359.1, forward strand.
ATGTAGGAATTGATTTGAGGTTGAGTTTGATCAAGGGTGGGGATTGATTTGAAGTTGGAGTGGTCCTAAGATCTAGAGGAGTTCTAAGATCTAGGATTTAAGAGAATCCTAGGCTCTAGAGTAGGCTCTAAGATCTGGCTCTAGGAAAGAATCCTAAGGTCTAGAGTGGATCCTAGGATCTAAAATTAATCTGGAGTTTGGAAGGGCCGTAGTGACCTCATACAAAAGTGAGGTCAACACCCCTATGTGTGTGCATGGTTTCTCAGACTTACATGCAGTTTGTGGCCAGACTCAAGAAAATAAAAAATAAAATAAATAACAATTTACATTGCAAGACTCATACTCCTAATCTAGCCAATCTTGAGTCTTTCTGTTATCCTGAGTATCTTGTGATCTTCCTGAAATATTAATACTTTTAAACAATAGCAAACAATAAATGATATTCAATGAATAGTAGTTCAGGCGACATTATTTGTCATCATCAAAATCTCAAACTTGGGGTCATGGGTCGTAATAATCTCCCCTTTTTTGATGATGTCAAATACTATTTATTGTAGGCAAGTTTGAAAGGCATATATATATATATATATATATATATATATATATATATATATATATATATATATATATATATATATATATATATATATATATATATATATATATATATATTTGTTAATAGAAAAAGAAAATATGAACTAGACAAGACAAGAAAAGAGATGAAATGAATTCAATTGAAACACAAAAAGAAACTACAACATAAAAAAACTACAACAATCTTGTCCCCCTTTTGACAACACCAAAAAGAGGAGCAAACAACACTAAGAAAGAAAAATACAACGCATACACTTCAAAGGGAAGGATTTTGATCACTTGGATGTGGAGGTGGGTTTGGCTGAAAATAGTGAAGGATTGTGTGAAATCTTTGATCAATCGCAGTGAAGCGTTCCCCAAACCATTGCATGTCAGCCTCGTGTTGCTGATGCTGCTCTTGTATGTGCGTATCGAGGCGAGTCTGAAGTTTGTCGAAGTATTCGACTAAATCGTCATATGGATAAGCTGGTGTAGGAGCTTGGGGTGCTACATGTCGTCGTGGTTGAGCTGGAGTAGCTGCGGGGGCATCTTCTTCTTCTTCTTCATCAAAGATGGGTTCTTCAGGCTCTTGTCCCTGATGGAAAAGAATACAAAAAGAGGCATATGTATAAAAGATTGGAAGATTATCGGGTTCACCAGGATATATTAGGTTGTATTTTTTCAAAAGGATGTATCATATAAGGTGACTAAGAGCTAGATTTTGTTTCCAGCGAGTAGTAGGGAGGCGAACGAAAGTCATACGACGAATGTAATCAATAACTAAATCAGCCTCATCGAATTTGGTGTTGTACATGATAAGATAGGTAGCGACAGATAAAATCAGGGTCATGTTGATCCGGTCGCCAGCTTTGGGTATTATAGAGGTTATAAGGACATGTTGAATAATTCTGGCATTTCAATTTTGCGATTGGATGAGAGGCTGGTGTTGATAGAATGCGGCGTTCCTAAGGACTTGATTAGCATCACTCCAATAAAATTTATTTGTGAGAAAGGAACGAACCCTAGGCCCTCAGTAGATAGCCCAATATATTAGGCGATGTCGGCTTTGGTAATTTTGATATTTTTGTGACAGTCAAAGGAGTGGAAAGTTAGGTTGTCAACGGTGTAGGTTAGATTTGCTAGAAATTCCAAAAGAAGTTTAGAGTTGTAGCGGAAGGCAAAAGTGAGGAGGAACTGATTGGCGGTGGAAGCAAAGAGGTTCAGTACCTCAAAATTCAGGTCGGCCTAATTGAGCATTTTGGAATATTTAATTTTGCAGGCTTTATACTTATGGTAAGCTTCCTCATTTTCAGCACTCAGGAATCGAGCGCTGTGACGGCCAGAGGAAGACGAACTTCCTGTTACCAAATGACTCCTCTTGCTGGAACTAGACATCGTATAGAGGCTGAGTGAAAGGTAAGAAGGAATAGGTGTGATCGAGGTGAGCTGCAAGTGAAGCAAATTTATAGAATTATTCCAACATCGTACAATACAATCTAGTTTTGTATAGTACGATTGGTAATAAATGTTCTGACGGGTCATTTTAGGAAAAGGTGGTCAACTCGTACCGTAAGATGAATATCGTACCGTACGATCAGAAGGATTTTGATCGTTATGAGGGTCGTCGGTATGACCTTTGACAAAAAATTTTGTATTGTACGAAAAGGTGTATCGTACAATAAAAACTGCAATTATATCATACCATACATATTTACTTCATTCTCATCCATTTTGCTGAGGTGTATCGTACAGTACGAAGTGGAGATATCGTACATTACGAACACCAATTATATCGTACCAAACCAAATTAATTTGTCCCAATCCATTTGCTAACGTGGATCATGTAGTATGAAGAGGAGATATCATACCGTACGATGAGCAATAATTTTGTACCAAACGGATTGGATGCCAGCCAACTGTAACGTATAGTATGATGGAGATCGTACAGTACGATCAACAGAGGCAAAATTTTCCCATGGTTGTGTATTATGTAGATTTAGATATATCGTACAGTATGAAAGAGGATTGTACAGTATGATAATAAAACGTCAAATTTTTATGGTTTCATGTAGTGAGTGTGTGATGATCAGGAACAACCTTAGAAGATTTTTTTTTTGTGTTTTATGCATTAATGTTTATGACACCTAATCTAGTCCTCAAGGTGCTAAAGGTGTCGAATGCTAGTGGTTTTGTGAATATGTCAGCCAATTGATCTCCTATAGCGATGTGACGCAATTCTATATTTCCTTAACAACATGATCTCTTATGAAATGGTGTCTAATGTCTATATGTTTTGTTCGAGAGTGCTGAATTGGATTCTTAGAGATGCAAATTGCAATTGTATTGTCACACATGATCGAGATGGTTCCTACAGGTAGGCCAAGATCAAGAATTTATTATTTTAACCATAGTACTTGTGTAATGCAACTTCTTACTGCAATATATTATGCCTCGGCCATGAAAAGGGCTACTGAGTTTTGCTTCCTACTAGACAAAGAAACTAATGATTGTCCTATGAATTGGCAGGTACCAGAGGTGCTTTTTCAATCTATCCTACATCCTGCAAATCAAAATCTAAGTTCTCTAAGATTTTAAAGGAAGTGTTGTGCCTAGGATACCAAATTCCTAAGTTCGGGGTGCCTAGTAGATATCTAAGGATTCTCTTGGCCGCAGTTAAGTGAGACTCTTTAGGATCGGCTTGAAAATGGTCACAGAGGCACACACTAAACATTATATTCGGTCTACTGGCAGTCAGGTAAAGAAGGGATCCAATCATTCCTCTATACATTTTTTGTTATACTGATTTTCCACTAGAAACTTTGTCTAATTGAATTGTTGAGCTCATTGGAGTGTTCATGGGTTTAGCACTATCCATTTTATATTTTTTCAAAACATCCTTAATGTACTTTGTTTGGCTAAGAAAAGTTTTGTTATCCATTTGTTTAACACTAAAGCCAAGAAAGTAATTAAGTTCTCCCATCATGCTCATTTCAAACGCATTACTCATTATTTTTGAGAATTCATCGCACAAGTTTTTATCTGAAGATCCAAATAGGATGTCATCCACATATATTTGAACAATGAGAATTTCATTTTTTATCTTTGGTAAAAAGCGTGTAGTATCTACACTACCCTTTTCAAATCCTCTATCTAATAGGAACGAGCTAAGTCTTTCGTACTATGTTGTAGGAGCTTGCTTTAATCCATAAAGTGCCTTTTTTAATTTGAATACATGGTTTCGAAAATTGTGAACTTTCAAATCCTGGGGGTTGCTCAACATTGACATATTCCTTAATTACCTCATTCAAAAAATCACTCTTTACATCCATTCGATATAGTTTGAAGTTCTTGAAACAAGCAAAAGCTAAGAGCACTCTTATGGCTTCTAGTCTAGCAACAGGGGCAAAATATTTCTTTAAAGTCTATTCTCTCAATCTGGCTGTACCCCTTAGCTACTAATCTAGCTTTATTTCTTATTATTGTGCCTGAATCATTCACCTTATTTTTGAAGACCCATTTTATTCCAACAACACTTTGTTCTTTAAGTCTCTTAGCTAACTCCCAAATAACATTTCTGGTGAATTGGTTTAGTTCTTCTTGCATTGCTAGAATCTAGAATTCATCTCCTAAGGCTTGATCTATACTTGTAGGTTCTTTCATAGAGATGAATGCTAAATGACTAACTTCTTTCCTAAGTCCATGCCTAGTTCTTACACCTTCTGAAGGGTCTCCTAAAATTAAATCTTTAGGATGACTAGAAGAATATCTCCATTCTCTAGGCAAATCTTCATTAGGTTCTACCCTTTCTTCTAAGGTCATAGTCTCTACTACTTGGATTGCCTCTATTTCATCATCTTCAATTTTATATTCAGAGCGCTTATCTGATTCATCAAATACTACATGGATGGACTCCTCTACTACTAGGGTTCTCTTATTAAAGATTCTATAGGCCTTACCTACAGATGAATAGCCTAAGAAGACACCCTCATCATACTTGAGATCAAATTTTCCTAAGGGATATTTGCTATTATTCAAGATGAAGCACTTGCACCCAAAGACATGTAAGTGTGAAAGATTTGGTGTCCTACCCTTAAAGAGTTCATAAGGAGTTTTATTCATCTTAGTTCTAATGTTTATTCTATTTAAAACATAACAAGTTGTGTTGACTGCTTCTGCCCAAAAGTTTCTAGGAAGGGTGTACTCCGCTAACATTGCCATAGAGGCTTCTACCAAAGTTCTATTCTTCCTTTATGCTATACCATTTTTCTGAGGTATTCTAGGGGCTGAGAAATTGTGTTCTATTCTTATCTCTTGACAGATTGATTCAAATCTATCATTTTGAAACTCTCCACCATGATCGCTATGGATTGTTGAGATTTCACAACCTATTTTTTGTTGAATCCATATGGAGGATAGCTTAAATTTCTCAAATGACTCATTCTTATGTGCTAGGAATCTTACCCAAGTGAATCTAGTGAAGTCATCTATAATCACAAATCCATAATTTTTTTCACCTAGGCTCGCTGTACTAACGGGTCCAAATAAGTCCATGTGTAGGATTTTTAATGGCCTAGAGGTGGTCACATCTCTAATTGAATGAAAGGATGATTTAACTTATTTTCCTAGTTGGCAAGCATCACATAAGTGATCCTTAGTAAAGTCTAACTTAGGTACTGAAAGTTCGTTAGGGATGTTAGACCCTCTGAACTAGCCTCGAGGCTAACCAAGAGGGGGGTTGAATTGGTATTTTAAAAATTCTTTAAAACAAGTGCAGAAAATTAAAGTGCGGAAGTAGTAAAAAAAATACAAGGGTTTATAGTGGTTCGGTCAACTTGACCTACGTCCACTCCCCAGAGGCACCCTCCGAGTATTGCACTACCAACGTGACTCTCCTTTAACCCCCACAGCTAGGCGAAGAAGCCCTTACAAAAACACCTCTTTTTTGCCACACCCGACAAGGCAGAGAACCCAACTCCTTTTGCTTCCTCCTGAAGAAGGCAGAGAACCACGATCACTTGCTGAAACTTAACTCTCCCAACCATTCCAAGGACAAGAGACTCTAGGGAAGAAGAAGTGGAACAATGCTTGGAGCAACCCTTGTGAACCCCCTCACAAGCTCCCCCTCACAAGACCCTCTCTCTCTCTCTCTCTCTCTCTCTCCTTTAGGTTTTCTTAGGTCAAGACAGCAGCCAAGGATGTTAAAAAATGTTGAACAAGAGCTCTTAAATAGAAGAGCTTCAAAGGAGCTCATTAATTGCAAGTTGTCGACTTTATCGTCCAGGACGATATGGAAATTATCCTGGCCGTCAGTACAAATATCATAAGATCGGCCAGAGCATCGCCCTTAATGCAAACTGGACGACTGAAAATTTGCTTGATCGTCCCGGACGATATCACAATCATCTCGTCCAATCAGTTCAAATCAGAGGAAGATTGTCCAGAGCATCGCCCTGAATTTGAGTTGTCCGATCTAAATCGGCCAGAGCATCTTCCTGAATTTGTACTAGCCATTATTTATCGTACAGAAGACACCAAGGGTTTTTGAAAGGATCATCCAGGCTGATATTGTGATCGTCCAGAATGATGTGATCGTATTAATCATCCTTAATTACTCACATGATTGCTGGATCAATTTAGGCATAATTATACAATATCGTCCAGGCCGATAAAATAATTGTCCTGGCTGATTTCCAAAAATACAGAATACTTAAATTTATCTTGGCGGCAAATTCTTTCTGTATTGAGCATATCGTATTGGCCGATACAGATATTGTCTAGGCTGATCAGTTAATTATGGCTGCCTTAACTAAGAAATCCTGATTAGATCTTTTATTTTGAACTCGATTGTCTAGGACGATATAAATATCATCCGGGCTGATGTGAGTCAAAACCCAAGTTCTAAATCTCTTAAGTGTGTGTGTGTAGGGTTACTTAACATCAACTTCATACAATTACAAATGACTCAAGATAGAAGAAAAAAATTACAGACTGACTCAACCCTAATCTACCCAATCTTGAGCTGATTCTGATTTCTGTCCGATTTTTGAATCCTGAAAATGTCAGTAGTAAAGGCAGTCGAAAAGAAGCAAGAGTGTTTCCTAATCATCAAAACATAATTCATATTATCTGTAACAATCTCTCCCTTTTTATGATGGCAAACACTTTGACAATTATGAAATTACTAAATGACAAGAGGGGGGGGGGGGGGGTGAATTGTGAAAAACTTTTTCTCAATAAAAATAACCCTAAACAAGAGTTCTAATCTTTTAGTTATTTTTGAAATTTTACAACAAAATTTTAAGCAAGTTTTCTTCCACAAATTCCATCATGCAATAGTTATGAAAAATTAAAAGCAAGTAAAACGTAAATGACGATAAGGAAAAAACACACCAAGAATTTTTATAGTGGTTCGATCAAAATATGACCTACGTCCACTCCCCGGAGTCCTCCGCTCTGGGATTTTTACTATCAAAATAGTTCTCCTTTTGCCCGCCTCGGCAAGGCGGAGAAGCCTTTACAACCCTCCCTTTCACCAACCCGGCGTGGCGGAGTGCCAAACTCTATTTACGCCCTCCTGGCGATTGCAGAGAACCTTCTCGTTTTTCTCCCTCCTGGAGAAGGCAGAGAACCTCGAGGTCACGGATGTAGACGAGCCTTTCCCTTGGAGATCCTCCCTCAAATTCTTCTAGGGCCACAGGAGGAGCATGATGCAGCAAGTTCGGAGCAACCGTGTGATCTCCCTCATACCTCTTTTCCCTCACAATGCTCACCTTCTCCTTCCTCTCTCAACCCTAAAGAACTTCTCTAGAGCTCTCTCCCTTGGAATCCCTTTCTAATCACGTTCACCCTCTTTGTAAAATCTTACTGAAAAAGGACAATATTAACATCTAAAAAATGGGCTCCAAAAACCTCTGATTTCAAAAGTAGCCGTTACTATTCGTACAGTACGATTAGTTATATTCAAAATTAATTTTTTCAGAAAAATTAAAATATTTTAATTTATTTCTATTACACTAGATCGTACAGTACGAAATTAATTCTTACAGTATAATGAACAAAAAATTTAAAATATTTATAATCATTTTTTTCTCCCTCTGTGTGTGTGCATGATCAACAAATTAACATACATCATTACAAGACTTGACTCAATAAATGAAAATTACAGACTCATTTAATACGACCAATTCTATGCAATCTTAAGCCTTGAATCTTCAAAGAACGATGCATGATGTACCTGAAATATTAGTCAACATAGAAAGAAATATGCACTACAAATACTATGAGAAATAAAATATTAATAAATATTATTTGTTATCATTAAAATCATAAACTCAGAAGCACGAGTTGCAATAATCTCCCCCTTTTTGATGATGTCAAATAATATTGGTTGACTTTGCAAATTAAAAAAATTCTCCTAAACTCCCCCTTAGTAAAAGAATTACATTAAAAATTAGGGGAAAGCTTCCTTTTTTATTAATTTTTTTTTAAAAAAGATAAATAAATAACATCAAAAATAAAAACAAAATGCAATAAACTACAATACTATCTCCCCCTTTGACATTATCAAAAAGAAGAGATAAAATAAAATATAAAATAAAAACATAATAATGAAACAAAAACGTACAATTATATCAAACAAGTTAAACATACAAAAAAAAAACATACAAAACACATAAACAAAAACACATAAACAAAACACACAAACAAACCTTAACATACTTATACCTCATCATCTTGCTCTTGTTCTGATGAATCAGAAACTAAGTCTGCCAAGGAGACTTTTTGCTTTTTATTTTTCCCCATATTACAAACGGTTTGTTTTTACTCTTTTCCTTTGCAGGAAGAGTTTTTAAGTTGGGGCATTCACGCTTCAAATTTCCGGGTTTCCTATACCCAAAGAAAATTATGTTAGAACAAAACTTAGTATTTTTACAATATTTACCTTTACTCCGCTTTTGTTGATGTTAATGCTTGTGGTTCAATAGAATTTCAAATTTATTTGTTATCGATGATATCTCCTTGCCTTCATCGTCTACTAAGCCATATTCATCTGTGTGTTTGGCTTTTAGCACAATAGTCTTCTCATCACCTGCATCCAAAAATCTTTGACTCACACTTTGCTCGTAGGCAATGAGTGAGCCGATTTCAGAATTTAATGCACAGAAAAAATAATTCAAGTATTTAGCATTTAGTTGTGCATTGACTAGTTCTATTCTACTCTATTCAGTAAAAGGAATATTAATTTTGACTCCATCTATCATACGTGAAGGTACAAAATAGCCAGTTTGAATCATATTCCACATTCGATAATCAATTGATTGCAAAAATATTGACATGTGAATTTTCCAAAAATTAAAAGAAATATTTTCAAATAAAGGTGGTCGTGTGATACAATAGCCTTCCGCAATGTTACGATTTCCAAAATATGCCATGATCGATTTTTTCAAGGTTTTCTAAAACACTATTTTTGAAACCCGCTCTGATACCAATTGAAATTACTAAATGACAAGAGGGGGGGTGAGTTGTGAAAAACTTTTTCTCAATAAAAATAACCCTAAACAAGAATTCTAATCTTTTTTGTTATTTTTGAAATTTTACAACAAAATTTTAAGCAAGTTTTCTTTCACAAATTCCACCATGCAATAGTTATGAAAAATTAAAAGCAAGTAAAACATAAATGACGATAAGGAAAAAAACACCAAGAATTTTTATAGTGGTTCGGTCAAAATATGACCTACATCCACTCCCCGAAGTCCTCTGCTCTGTGATTTTCACTATCAAAATAGTTCTCCTTTTGCCCCCCTCGGCAAGGCGGAGAAGCCTTTACAAACCTCCCTTTCACCAACCCGGCGTGGCGGAGTGCCAAACTCTGTTTTTGCCCTCCTGGAAACGGCAGAGAACCTTCTCATTTTTCTCCCTCCTAGAGAACGCAGAGAACCTCGAGGTCACGGATGTAGACCACCCTTTCCCTTGGAGATCCTCCCTCAAATTCTTCTAGGGCCACATGAGGAGCAAGATGCAGCAAGTTCGGAGCAACCGTGTGATCTCCCTCACACCTCTTCTCCCTCACAACGCTCACCTTCTCCTTCCTCTCTCAACCCTAAATAACTTCTATAGAGCTCTCTCCCTTGGAATCCCTCTCTAATCACGTTCACCCTCTATGTAAAATCTTACTGAAAAAGGATAAGATTAACATCTAAAAAACGGGCTCCAAAAACCTCTGATTTAAAAAGTAGCCGTTACTGTTCGTACAGTATGATTAGTTATATTAAAAATTAATTTTTCCAGAAAAATTAAAATATTTTAATTTATTTCTGTTACACTAGATCGTACAGTAAGAAATTAATTCGTACAGTATAATGAACAAAAACGTTAAAATATTTATAATCATTTTTTGCTCCCTCTGTGTGTGTGCATGATCAACAAATTAACATACATCATTACAAGACTTGACTCAATAAATGAAAATTAAAGACTCATTTAATACGACCAATTCTATGCAATCTTAAGCCTTGAATCTTCAAAGAACGGTGCATGATGAACCTGAAATATTAGTCAACATAGAAGGAAATATGCACTACAAATACTATGAGAAATAAAATATTAATAAATATTATTTGTTATCATCAAAATCATAAACTCGGAAGCACGAGTTGCAACAAATTAATCCAAAAAATAGTAGTGTAAAACATGAAATTAAAAGTGCAAGCATACAAAAGAACCCCTCTCCCCCTTTTGACATCTCAAAAAGGAGGAGAAACAAATCAAAAGACCTCTCTCTCTCTCTCTCTCTCTCTCTCTAACCAATGCATGAACATGATGTAGTACTCCATGTGATTGATTTGTAAAATTTTTGTGAGTTAATGAATCACATAAAAATATCCATGAAATACTATAATATGCAATCATGATTACCCTTAGCTCAGACTTTCTTTTAGGGTAGAATTGTCTTTGGAAATCAATGACCTAACTCAAAGAATTCAATTGGATAGAAAAAAGGATCCATTCGTCACTTATTTCCAGAAAAAATTTCTTATAGAATAATGAACCAAAGTGAATTTGTCACAATCGCAAAACAATCGAAATCAAGCCTTTGATATATGAAATCTTCTAAGTTTTTAAAAGATTTGCAAGGAGATGAGAGCTTACTTTTGGTGGGCTCATTTTGATGCCTCTTGTCAATTGAATGGTGCTTTGCTCATCTTTTTGATTTTTGATACACTTTGTGCATATTTTTTTCAATTTTGGCATCATTGCGCATCTTTTGTTGGCATCATTAGCCAAATTTTTTTTTTATTTTTTGCAAGCTTTATTCTCTTTCAAAAACTCTTAAAAATAATCTTAGTTGTGAGTATATCTTCTAAATATTAGAGAATAGGAGCTCTCTCTCTAACATAGGGAAGAATAATTCACAAAACAGAATCAATAACAAATGACAAGAGTAACGAGGAATCTTGATGTGCCAAAAAGACTTTGATCATTATAAATACAAGATCAATTTTATTTGGTAAGGTTAGAAAAGATCTTAATTTTACACACAATTGTTACTTTGAAATAGATTTTTGATTAGAAAAGAAAACTGTGCCACTAAAATATATTAGAGAAAGAGACACAATTAACGGTATATTTCTGCTATCTAATAGATTTAAGAGATGTAAAATATTGACTACAAATTTTTAATATCAAGGACAAGGCATACGATATCATTTCAGCAATGATTTTGAAAATCAAATTAAAAGAACATGAAAGTAAAATAAATCAAACAAAAAACTAAAAGTAAGGCAAAAAGAAGAAAAGAACAACAAAGATGAAAAAGAAAAAGCAAATCAAAAATAAAAAGAACAAAAGCAAAAGGAAGAAAGTAAAAGATCAAGTTCATGCATTTATGTCAATCACACCCAATCTGGTCCTTAAAGAACTAAAAGTGTTGAAGGCTAGTGGTTTAGTAAAGATGTCAGATAGTTGATTTTCAGTTGTCACATGGTGTAAATCAATGTCTCTCTTAGTCACATGATCTCAAATAAAGTGATGCCTAATATCAATGTGCTTAGTCCTTGAATGTTGGATAGGATTCTTAGAAATGCATATGGCACTAATGTTGTCATAAAAGATTGAGATGGTGCCTACAGGTAATCCTAAATCCAATACCTATTATTTTAACCAAAGGACCTGGGCCACACAACTCCCCAAAGCAATGTACTCAGCTTCAACAATGGAAAGTGCAACAGAGTTTTGCTTTCTACTAGACCATGAGACCAAAGATTATCCTATGAATTGACAAGTTCCTGAAGTGCTTTTTCTATCCACCTTGCTTCCTGCAAAATAAGAGTCAAAAAATATAATTATCTCAAAAGAAGTGTTGTGCCTCGGATACCAAATCCCTAAGCTTTGGGTCCCCAAAAGGTATTTAATATTCTCTTAAAAGTAGTTAGGTGGGACTCCTTGGGTTCAGCTTGAAACCTAGCATAAAGGCAAACACAAAACATAATATCAGGTCGGCTAGCAGTCAGGTAAAGTAAGGATCCAATCATGCCTCTATAATTCTTTTGATCAACAGTCTTACCACTTAGTTCCTTATCCAATGGAACACTAGAAGTCATGAGAGTATTAATTTGCTTAGCTTTATCCATCTCATACTTCTTCAAATGTCATTTATGTATTTTGTTTGATTTAAAAAGGTTTCATCATCTAATTATTTTATGCTAAAACCTAAAAAGTAGGACAACTCTCTCATCAAACTCATCTCAAACTCTTTGCTCATTATTTTAGAGAACTCATCACAAAGTTTTTTATTAGAAGATCCAAAAAGTATATCATCCACATAAATCTAAACAATGAGCAAATCATCTCCAACTTTCTTAAGAAAAAGGGTGGTGTCTACGCTCCCCTTAACAAACTTCCTTTCTAGTAAAAATGTGCTAAGCCTCTCATACCAAGCTCTTGGTGCCTGCTTTAACCCATACAAAGCCTTTTTTAATTTAAAAATATGATTTGGACATTAGGAGCTTTCAAAACGTGGGGGTTGTTCTACAAATACATCCACTTTTATTTCCATATTTAAAAAGGCACTCTTAACATCCATTTGGAAAAGCTTAAATCCTTTATAACAAGTAAAGGCTAATAGCACTCTAATGGCTTCCAATCTAGCTACAGGGGAAAAAGTCTCCTCAAAGTCTATCCCTTATATTTGGTTATACCCCTAAGCCACTAATATTACTTTATTCCTAACCACTACTCCAGAATCATTCACCTTATTTTTAAAGACCCACTTTATTCCAACTACACTTTGTCCCTTAGGTCTTTCTATAAGCTCCCAAACATCATTCCTAACAAATTGATTCAACTCCGCTTGCATGGATAAAATCCAAAACTCATCCGTAAGGGCTTGGTTTATGTTGGTGTGTTTAGTCATTGAGATAAAGGCAGAGTGGTTCACCTCCTTCCTAAGTCCATGTCTAGTCCGAACTCCATCAGAAAGGTCTCCTAAGATCAAATCCTTGGGGTGACTTGTAGAGTATCTCCAATCTCTAGGCAAGGTGTTAGAAGGTCTAACCCTTTCCTCCAAATCTATATTTTCTACTCCTTGGGTGACATCTCTAACTCCTTTAATGTGTTGGTGACCTACTCCCTTCTCCAAATTTTCTACTCTAGTGGTAACCTCTCCAACATCATCATCATCCTCAACTCCAGGTTTTGTAGGATCAAACTCATCAAATACTACATGTGTAGTCTCTTCCACCATCAAAGTCCTCTTGTTAAACCTCCTAAATGACTTCCCAACACTAGAATACCCCAAGAACACTCCTTCATCAGATTTAGGATCAAATTTACCCAAGTGAGACTTCCCATTATTGTGAATGAAAATCTTACAATCAAAGACATAAAGGTGGGAAAGATTGGGTGTCTTATCCTTAAGGATCTCATAGGGTGTCTTATCTAGTTTGGCTCTAACATTCACCCTATTCAACACATAACAAGCTGTGTTAACCGCTTCAGTCCAAAAGTATTTTGGAAGTGAATACTCAGCAAGCATGGCTCTAGCAACTTCCACTAAGGTCCGGTTCTTCCTTTCTGCTACCCCATTCTGCTGAGGGATCCTAAGAGCTGAGAAGTTGTGGCTAATCCCCTTGTCCTCACAAAAATCTCCAAATCTTTCATTCTCAAACTCTCCCCCCCCACGATCACTGTGGATGATCAAGATCTCACATCCTAGCTTTTTTTGAATCCAAGTAAAAAATGTTCTAAACTCCTCAAAAGACTCATGTTTATGTGAAAGAAATCTAGTCCAAGTGAACCTCGAGTAGTCATCAACACTCACCAAAACCATAGACTTTCCCTCCCAAGCTGGCAGTGCTAATGGGTCCAAACAAATCCATGTGAAGGACTTCTAAAGGTCTAGAGGTGCTAATGTCCTTAGTGGGTTGAAACGTGGAGTGAACTTGCTTTCCTAGTTGGCAGACATCACAAAGGTGGTCTTTTGAAAACTTGAATTTGGGGACACCTCTAACTAGGTCTTTTTGGGTCACTTTTCTAAGTGTTTTCATACTTGCATAACATAATCTCCGGTGCCATAACCATGAATCATCAACAACAGTTTTTAAGCAACATGATGCAGCACATTCAATATTATTTAAATCAAGTATGTACACGTTGTTGATCCTTTTTACCTATAAAATAGTATTGTTACTTAAACTTACAATGCATGAATTTATAAAGAATTGCACAATGAAGCCTTTGTCACAGAGTTGACTGATGCTGAGCAGGTTGTGCTTTAATCCATCTACAAGCAAAACATTTTCAATCATAAGGTTCTTGGAATTACAAACTATATCTGAGCCTACCACCTTTCTGGTGGTGTTGTCTCCAAGAGTAACCTTGCCTCCAGTTCTGGACTCCAGTGAAATAAATTGATTGGCATCACCAGTCATATATCGAGAGCATCCACTGTCCAAGTACCACATACTCTCACGAGGCCTTTTGTGAGAGCCCACTTACAAAATTATCAAATGTCATATATAGGAACCCAAACAGGTTTGGGCTCCTTCTTATGAAAAGTAGAATGCAATGCATGTGTGGTATGCTGTAAATCATGCACCTTTGGTCTCGACACCTAACGTGTACTATGGTAAACAGTGCAAGTGTGTGAGACGTGTCCTAGCATGCCACATGAAAAACATTTAACACATGGAAAAGGATTTTTTAAATGATTTGAGTTATGATGTCTCTTCCTAGGTTTTGGCTTTTGATCAAGTGTTGGTGTCATCCTAGTTTTCTTAAATGTATCCAATTCATTTTGAATCCTCAAGTTAGTACTTTTTAATGCATCATTATCAACCCTCAAATTTTTCTCCATCTCCTTAGAATTCTTAAAATCAGATTCAAGTGAGGTGTGCTTGACTTTTAGTGACTCATGATCTTCAATTAATTCAAAATGATTTTTGTTTAACTCATCAAATTCATCAAGTAGAATCATGTGATTTGAATCAATCGTAGAATAATCTTTGAGAATAACTTCATGCTCTTTCTATAAATTCAAAAATTCCAATTTCAAGCTAGCATGTATTTTCTTAAGTTTCCTATATGACGCGTGAATTTTTTTAGAAAATTCAAGGAGTTGATCATAGGAAAGTTCCAATACCTCTTCTTGATCAGAATTATCATTTGCTATTAAGCACAAGTTTGTTGTCTCATCTTCTGGTTCCATCTCCGATGAACCTGATACAGAATCCACCAAAAATGCCTTTTGAAGTCTCTTTTTGTCTTCATTAAACTTGAATTTCTCCTCACTTTTTTCCTTGCTTATGTGTGTCTTAAGTGTAGGGAAATCAGCTTTCACGTGTTCTGGCTTCCTGCATTAAAAGCAAACAACATCAGAAGATCTTTTAAAGTATTTGTTATCCTTAACTTTTCTCCAATTTTTATGATGCTTTTGCTTCTTCCTTAGAAAGCTTTTGAATTACTTTGTGATAAAGGCAATGTCATCACTCTCAGACCCGGAAGAATCAGAGTCAGATTTGTGCACCTTCAGTGCCACTTTTTTTTCCTTCTTTTTCTCACCCTCATTAAGATTTCTTTGATTCACCCCTTGCTCGTAAGCAATGAGTGAGCCAAGTAAGTTATCAATCAAATAAGTGTTCAAATCCTTAGAATCAGTTATTGCAGTGATTTTAGCATCAAAAGAGGAAGGCAAGCATCTTAATATTTTGTTCACTTTTTTGTAGTTTGAGAGTTCTCTTCCTAAGGCATGCAAAGAAGTTACAATTTGAGTAAATCTTGTATACATATCAGAAACTGATTTAGAAGGTTTCATACGAAAAAGTTTGTAGTCATGCAAGAGAATATTCAAACGAGATTGTTTCACTTCATTGGTTCCTTCATAAGTAATGCACAACTTATCCCAAATCTCTTTTCAAGTAGAGCAACCAGAAACACGCATGTAATCCTCAGACTTTAAAGCACAGAAAAAATAGTTCAAACACTTCGCATTCAATTGAGCTAAATCTCTTTCATCAGTAGTCCATTCAGTAAAAGCAACTTTAGTTTTAATTATATTAACTTCATGAGTAGGTGGAGAATATCCTTATTTAATAAGCAACCACGTGCGATAGTCAGTTGATTGCAAAAATGTAGACATGCAAGTTTTCCAAAAAATCAAAAGAAAGGTTGTCAAACAAGAGAAGTCGTGTAATAGAATATCCTTCAGTTGTATTATGATTCCCAAAGTTAGCCATGGATTAAAATTGAAAAAGTTTTCAAACTTTGATTTTATGAATCCCCCTCTGATACCACTTGAAAGTTCGCTAGGGATGTTAGGCCCTCTAAACTAGTCCCGAGGCTAACCAAGAGGGGGGTGAATTGGTAATTTAAAAACTCTTTAAAACCAAAAGAACGATTATCACAAACCAAAATCACCACGAAAAAATAAGTGCGGAATTAGTAAAAAAGAGCACAAGGGTTTGTAGTGGTTCGGTCAACTTGACCTACGTCCACTCCTCGGAGGCGCCCTCCAAGTATTGCACTACCAACGTGACTCTCCTTTAGCCCCCACAGCTTGGTGGAGAAGACCTTACAAAAAATACCTCCTTTTTGCCACACCCGGTAAAGCAGAGAACCCAACTCCTTTTGCTTCCTCCTGAAGCAGGCAGAGAACCACGATCACTTGCGAAAACTTACCTCTCCCAACCCTTCCAAGGACAAGATACTCTAGGGAAGAAGAAGTTGAACAATGCTTGGAGCAACCCTTATGATCCCCCTCACAAGTTCCCCCTCATAAGATCTCTCTCTCTCTCTCTCTCTCTCTCTCTCTCTCTCTCTCTCTCTCTCTCTCTCTCTCTCTCTCTCTCAACTTTAGGTTTTCTCAGGTCAAGACAGCAGCCAAGGATGTTCAACAATATTGAACAAGAGCTCTTAAATAGAAGAGTTTCAAAGGAACTCATTAATTGCAAGTTGCCAACTTTATCGTCCAGGATGATGTGGAAATCATTCTGGTCGATCAGTACAAATCTCATAAGATCGACCAGAGCATTGCCCTGAATGCAAACTAGACGACTGAAAAATTGCTTGATCGTCCCAGACGATATCACGATCGTTCTGGCCAATCAGTTTAAATCAGATGAAAATCATCCAAAGCATCGCCCTGAATTTGAGTTGTCCGATCTAAATCGGCCAGAGCATCGGCCTGAATTTGTACTGGCCGATATTTATCATCCAAGAGAAACCAAGTGTTTTTGAAAGGATCATCCAGGATGATGTGATCGTATCAATCATCCTTAATTACTCCCATGATTGTCGGATCAATTTAGACATAATTATATAATATTGTTCAGGCCGATCAAATAATCGTCCTGATTGATTTCCAAAAATACAGAATACTTAAATTGATCATGGAGGCAAATTCTTTTTGTATTGAGCATATCGTCCTGGCTGATACAGGTATCGTCCAGGCTGATCAGTTATTACGGCTGCCTTAACTAAGAAATCTTGATTAGATCTTCTATTTTGAACTCGATCATCCAGGATGATATAAATATCATCTGGGCTGATGTGAGTAAAAACATAAGTGTGTGTATAGGGTTACTTAACATCAATCACTTCAAATAATTACAATTGACTCAAGAAAGAAAAAATAAAATTACAGACTGACTCAACCCTAATATATTCAGTCTTGAGCTGATTCTGATTTTCGTCCGATCTTTGAATCCTGAAAATGTTAGTAGTAAAGGCAGTCGAAAAGAAGCAAGAGTGTTTGCTAATCATCAAAACATAATTCATGGAATCTGTAATAGGTACGCTTCTAACTAGGTTTTTCTGAGTGATGTTTCTAAGTGTTTTCATACTAGCATGGCATAGTCTCCTATGCCATAGCCATGAGTCATCAAAAATTATTTTCAAACAAAATGAATTTGAACTACCAATGCAATCAAAGTCTAACCTGTAAATATTATTCATTCATTGTCCTTTAAAACCAGTTTATCATTTAAACTAATCATGCATTTGTTAGACAAAAATTTAATATCAAAACCTTTGTCACACAAATGACTAATGCTAAGTAAGTTATGCTTCAAACCATCAACTAAAAAGACATTTTCAATTAAAACATTCTTAGCATTACCAACAATACCTGTGCCTATCACTTTTCTGGTAGTGTTGTCACCCAATATTACTTTGCCTCCTTTTTTGGTCTATAGTAGAATGAACTTCTTGATATCTCTAGTCATGTGTCACGAGCAGTCACTATCTAGGTACCACATGCTCTCACTAGGTCTTTTGTGAGAGCATCCCTATAATTTCATTCAAGTATTAGATTTGGGAACCCAAGTGAGTTTGGGTTCCTCCTTATGCTGGCATGAATGAGATGTATGCATGCTAAACTGTGATGGATGCACTTTAGGTCTCCATACTAAGTGTTTCCTATGGTTAATCGTGTAAGTGCGGGCAATGTGACCTAGCATGCCACAAGAGAAGCACCTAACACCAGGAAATGGATTCACTAACCTATGTGGATGGTGATGCCTCTTCCTAAATTTGTGTGATACATGTTGTGTTGGGGTTGGCTAAGTTGGGCTAATGTGAGTGATGCAATTTCTTTTTCTAGTTCTTTGATTTTTTTTTAAAGTGTTATTTTGATATATCAATCTATAAACTTCTATTTTTAATAAATGTTCACTGTGATCTACTTCTAGTGAAAGTTTGTCTAGTCTATGAAAAGCCTCTTCTAGTTCAACATGAGTGGTTTTCAAGGTTTCAAGCATTTTAGTTAGTTCAATATGCTTCTTATTTAATGCATCATGCTCATCAAAAAGTAGAATATGATCTCTATCTAAATTATAATTTTCTTTAACTAAGTTAGCATGCTCAGTTTGTAAACTTCTAAATTCAATATTAATACTAGCATGCATCTTTTTCAATTTCCTATACGAGTCATGATTTTTTTTAAGAAATGAGTAATAAATCTTCATATGAAAGTTGACATACCTCATCTTGATCTGATTGATCAAGGTTATCATTAGCCATAAGACACAAATTTGTTACCTCCTCTGCTTCTTCTTCTGACGATTTTGAGGCAGAGTCGGCCCAAAAAGCTTTTTGTGTCTTCTTCTTTCCTTTCTTGTACTTGGCCTTTTCCTCGCCTTTATCTTAGTTGGTTGGCTCTTCAAGTTGGGGCAATGAGCTCGAAGGTGACCTGGCTTCCTGCACTCAAAACAGATTGTATCATATGAAACTTTATTAAACTTTGAGCTTTTACCTTTATTCCAGTCGTTCTGATGACGCTTTTGTTTTCTCTTTAAGAAGTTCTTGAACTGTCGGGTCATCAATGCTATATCATCTTCTTCCTCCCCTGCAGAGCTATGATTTTTTGAGTTGTTTGCTTTTAGTGCCACTATTTGCTCCTTCTTCTTTTCACCTTCATCACTTTGTCTTTGACTCACTCCTTGCTCGTATACAATGAGTGACCCAAGGAGATTATCAATAGAATAAACGTTAAGATCTTTAGATTCAGAGATAGAAGTTATCTTAGCATCATAGGAACTAGGTAGCATCTTAGAATCTTATTAACTTTCTCATAATTTGAAATTTCTCTACCTGATGCATGCAAGGACATCACGATTTGGGTGAACCTAGTGTACATATCAGATATTATTTTACTAGGTTTCATACGTAAGAGTTCATAATCATGCAATAGAATGTTAATCCTAGACTATTTTACTTCACTTGTTCCTTCGTATGTAATACAGAGTCTATCCCAAATCTCCTTCCCAATAGCACAAGTAGAAACTCTCATATAGTCCTCAGATTTCAATGCACAAAAAAAGTAATTTAAATACTTAGCATTCAATTGGGCTAAATTTCTATCTTCATTGGTCCATTCATTAAAAGGTACTAGAGTTTTCACTCTATTCACAATTTTAAAAGGTGCAATATATCCATCATTGACTAACATCCACATGTGGTAATCAATAGATTGCAAAAAGATAGACATTCTAATTTTTCCAGAAATCAAACGGGATGTTACCAAAAAGAGGTGGACGGGTTATTGAATAACCCTCCACGGTGTTACAATATCCAAAATGTGACATGATCATTTTTTTCAAGGTTTTCTAAAACATTATTTTTGAAAACCATCTCTGATACCAATTGAAATAAATAGATTTACAAGAGGGGGGTGAATTGTGAAAACTTTGTTGCAATAATTAAAACCTAAGCAGGAATTCTTTTTTTTTTTTATGTTTATTAAATTTTAACATGAAAATTTAAACTATTATATAGTCAAACAGCTGAACTTAACATGCAACAATAGAATCCTTTTCTTCTACAAATTTCACCAAGCAGATATTATGAAAATTAAGTGTAAGTAAAAGTAAATAGCGATAAGGAAAAAGCACATCAGAATTTTATAGTGGTTCGATCAAACCATGACCTACATCCACTCCCCAGAGTCCTCCACTTTTGAAATTTTACTACAAACTATAGCTCTTCTTTTCCCCCCCTTGGCAAGGCGGATAAGCCCTTACAATACTCCCTTTCACCAACCCGGCGTGGCGGAGTGCCAAGCGTGTTTTTGACCCTCCTAGTGACAGCAGAGTACCTTCTCATTTTTCTCCTTCTTGGAGAAGGAAGAGTACCTACGAGGTCATGGATGTAGAAGAGTCTCCTCCTCAAAGAGCCTCCCACAAGTTCTTCCTGGGCCATAGGATGAGCAAGATGCAGCAAGAACGGAGCAACCGTGTGATCTCCCTCACACCTCTTCTCCTTCACCAAGCTCACCTTCTCCTTCCTCTCTCAAACCCTAAAACTTCTCAAGAGCTCTCTCCCAAGGATTACATCTCTAATCACATTCCCCCTTTCTCTCTCTCTCAAAATATAATAATTTTGACACATAAAACGGGCTCCAAAATCTCTAAAATTTCCAAAGTAGCCGTTACAATTATACCATACGATTACACATCCTGCAGTATGATATGTATAAACAAGCTTTGTCCTGATACAAAGGTGTACGAACAGTTCAAAATTTAATAGTACAGTATGAAAATAAATGGTATGGTACGATCCTTAATACTACTACTTGTACAGAATGATAGCCAGGATGATCAAATTTCATCTCCGCTCATTGTATGGTATGATCTACATCATACAGTATGAATGGTCAAAATCAAGGCATCGTCTAGGACAAATTTCAGGATGATCAAATGTCATCTCTGTTCGTCGTATGGTAATATATACATCATACAGTATGATGAGACAAAAATAAGGGATTGTCCAGGACAACCTTTGGGATGATCAGAATTCATCTATATTCATTGTATGGTACGAATGTGTTCGTACATTATGATTTTTAATTAGTGATTAAGCCTTAATTTATTCCATTAATCACGGGTTAATTTAAGTAAGTATTTAAAATAAATCATACAGTATGAACGGCTGAGAAAAACTTGCTTAAGTTAATTTGATGGCTAGGGTTTTGAATTTGGAACACATCGTACAGTACGATCTCATTCGTAAGGTACGATCTATTCACAGAAATCATTTTAAAATCTAAGATCCTACAGTACAAAGTAAAGACATATAGTACGATCACTAGAGAAAGAAAAACTATATTTTTTTACTTTTAAAACCCTCTCCCCCTGTGTGTGTGCATGGTTGCTTTGACTTACATACAGTTTGTGGCCAGACTCAAGAAAATAAAAAATAAAATAAATAACAAATTAAATTTTCAAACTCGTACTCTTAATCTAGTCAGTCTTGAGTCTTCCTATTGTCCCGAGTAGCTTGTGATCTCACTAAAATGTTAGTACTTTCGGACAATAGCAAACAATAAATGATATTCAATGAATAGTAGTTCAGGCGACATTATTTATCTTCATCAAAATCTCAATCTCGGGGTCATGGGTCGAAACAAATGGAACCCGATAGTCGCCTTCATGTGTCCCACGATATAGATTTCTTTGCACGGATCACAGCGAGCCAACACTGCTTGTGGTTTGTAGGCCATGGCAAAGAGCTTTTGAAAAAAAAAAGAGGAGAGGGATGGTTAAAAAAAGGGTGTAACATGAGGACTTCACATGTGGTCACCCATACCAGTACTACTTTACCCTTAGCACGTTTAACTGCAGAGTTCTAATTGGATCTGGTGCATTGGTGAAGGTATGGTCGCACCCATAGTCTTAAGGTCTCTAATTATTATTATGCATATGCCAGAGGAGAGGTGATTTTGGCGCATCCTCGTTCAGGTGGACCACAGTGGATGAAAAATGAGTTATTCGTTGGCGCATGCCTTGTCGATGCTCGTTCCATCTTGGAAAATGCTTTCCGGAATGGGGTCGTAATGCTAAAACGGATTGTTGGGCAGAAAGTTGTTGCTATTCCCGTACGGCCGCATCACGGGACCCGACAGCCATCTTTGCAGGTCCCAAGATGTGCATTTCCTTGCTTAGGTCATGGCAAGCCAACACTACTAATGGTTCGTGGGCTGTGGTGAAGAGCTTCAAAAAAAAAAAAGAGAGGGATGGGTAAAAAAAGGGTGCAACTCGAGTACTTCCCAGCAAGTCACCCATCACAGTACTACTCTTGTCCAAGCACGCTTAACTGCAGAGTTCTGATGGGATCTGGTGCACTGGTGCTTGTATGGTCTCACCCATAATTCTATGGTCTCAAATTATAATTTTGCAGATGTTGGTGGAGAGGTGATTTTGGTGCATCCTCCTTCTGGTGGATCGTAGGGGATCAAAAATGCATTATTCGTCGGTGCATGCCCGAGCGATGCTCCTCTAGCACATCGGCGCTCACTCCATCATAGAAAAAGCTTTCTGGAATGGGGTAATAATGCTGAAATGAACTCCAAGGCAGAAAGTTGTTGCTATCCCCGTGCAGCCGCATCACGGGATCCGACGGTCACCTTCTTGGGTCCCACGATGTGGATTTTTTCTCTCGGGTCTGTTGGTGGAATTTTGAAAACATGTTTTGAAAGTATTGGTTTTCTTTGGGAGTTAAAGTCAAATTCTAATTCTAAAATTGAATCATCCTGTTAGAAAGAATATATCACCTCGAAAGATGAAGATAAAATTTCATAACGGCGTTTAGATTTAGAATTATAAAATTCATCTTGAATATTGTGAGCGGATGCTAAAGAGAAATTAATATGACCCCGAAGGGTCAAAATGAGGTTCAATTGAATATCCAGCTATAATATTCAAGAAGTGTGATCGTTAGGTTCACATCCAAAGCCTTATCAAAGAAAGATATATCTCTCCGAAGGGAGAAAATATCGTTCAATGATAATTCTTTAAATATGATAATAGTGATCACTAGTATTTTAAGTTCTCCCAAAGAAATCCAATTGAATTTTGAAAAATCAATATTTAAAAATCAGGTGTGTGTGGTTCTAAATCTCCTACGAGCGCAAGCCCTCGTAGTTAATTACATCGTAGGGAGATAAAATCCCCCTACGAAAACTCTCGATTAAAATAGTGGCAAAATTTTGTTTAGAATTTCTAGGAGTGATATCAAAGTATGAATAGAATTATTTGGAAAATCAAAAGGGAATGGATCAAAATTGAACAGTTATTAACGGAATTAAAGGATGAGAGGTAGGGGACACTTTAAGATTCCAGAACCATCCGGAAGTGTCCCAACTTAATCTAAGTGTTGGGCTTTATGTTTTAGGATTGAAATGAAGCTTTAATTAGAGTTAAGTATTTTATTAGAGATTTGGGACTATATTCCCAAAATTTGGGGTCTTATAATCAAAGATCTGCCCCGGAACCTAAATCTATTTTGGACACTGGACCACAGTCGTCCGATCCTAACTAATGCAGTGCAAGATCTGGACTTACCCCGGCCTGGATTGGGGAGCCAGCTAACCACCTAATCGATTTAAAATATATGAATCCGGTCTTTTTATGAAAGAGTGGTAGGGACGTTATAATTAAAGTTTTGGGGAGGCGGGGCCGACATCTAGAGATTTTCCTAATTGGCCCCTTTGACTTATGTTGGGTGCTAAAATGCTAAGGACTATGAAATTAAAATTTTGACTCTTTAATTTGTATCTAATGCAATGCGTGCTGGTTAACAACCTCAAATTAAATATACTTGAAATTTTTAAAAACAGGCTTATAAAATAATTTTTTAGAAGACTGGACTTCCCCAGGTCCGGCACCTCGTCCTCATAGGTCAGACTATCCGGACTCTACCCGCAGGCGGGGAAGGGTCTAAAGCAAGGAAAGAGTAATGCAGAAATATGCATGCGACCCCGGGGTCGATCCCCGGCTAATTCCCTAGATTCGTTATCTTTCTATGTTATTTAGACTCACTAAAATTTTAGACTTTTAAGATTATGAGTATAAAACTTTCACACCCTCACGAGCCTCACGTATCCAGGCGAAAACAAAGAGCGGCATGCAATCGCCAAAAAACTAGTAAAAAAACAAGTAATCCTAAAGGCAATCAAATCATTACATCAAATATTAACTCATTAATAAATGTCCATAGGCAGAATTGCCTTGCTTATTACAAACCAGAATATTACAGAAAGTAAAGTGGCCGGGCACCACTGACAACAACCCGGATTCTAAACCTAGTAATGACGCAAGTTATTTTGAGTGGGATACTCTCAATCTTCAAATCTTCAAATCTTCAATTTCATTCTTCTTTGGACTCCTTTTCTTCAATCTTCTTGGAATCTTCGTAGCAGATTACCCAAATGGATAAGAGGGCACTTCCCTCTAAAGGGGAAGGCCACTCTTTCCTCTTTGGGTAAGGAAGAGGTATGATCCAAATTTGGATTTCCAAATGGAAAAGGAATGTTCCCTAAAGGGGTATCCTTTCCTCTTTGGAATCCAAGCTTTGGATCTATGTATCCCAACTCAAACTTAACTTTCACAACACTTAACAATTATACAAATTACATTTATATCAAAATAAAAATCTAGACTCACCTGCAGGGTTATCCTAAGCAATTAATATATAAAAAGCAGTTATTCCCAAGCAGTTGTATATGAGCAGAAAAGAAAGTAAACACACTGGCCACGCTCTTTTTATTTGGGGGCTTTAGCAGCTGAAGCACCTGTGCAAAGAGTTTATAATATTTATGCATTTTTTATTTGCCCCCTTTTTATATTGCCCTGCATGAGCGTGGCCACCTGCAGAAAACTGTGTCAACATCCAGATCGTACCTAACCTAAGGGTAATCTAGTCGCCAAACACATCAGTCCATCCACAGAGTACAGAAAAAGTAAGCAGACACAGCAAAGCAATTTCATCCACAACATGCAGTGAAAACTACGAAAAACCCGGCACACAGCAGTAAAGTAAACACCGGCCTATCCTAGATCTAGAGTTGGTTGTCCTAGCACATCATCTAAAGTGTGTGAGAAAGGTCGTGTGGCTGGGATAGATCCTAAAATGGGTGATCAATTAATGTTGTCTAAAAGTTTGGATTTGTTAAGGCTTAGAAGGGGGGGTTTAGATTAAAATTTAAGTATTAATGAATTAAGAATTTTAATTAGAAATATTTTAAAAGTTAATTGATTACTACCTTTGTTTCACACCGAGGCCGTGAAGTTTATTTCACCTTCCTTGGGGCTAAGCTAATAGCCTCGTAGGCCTGGGTTACCCAGTAGCGATCGGGGTTGATTAAGTTATTTAAATTGGTTAGAATTAAAAGAGTGGGTTAATTATAAAAAAGATTAGTTACTGATTTTAAAAGCTTGATTAATTTAAGTTTGCCATTAATTGATTCGTGGCGTTGTGCCACCAGGCTCGAGGAACCAGCCTCCTTAGGACACTTAGCCCCGCAGCCCGGAGTAGTCCAGCCGATAAACCAAATTAATGTAGTTGAATTAGAGGTTTTAAGAGGTTAAATAATTAATGATTAATCTATTTTAAAGTTTAACACCCCTTAGAATCCATTCGTGGCGTTGTGCCACCAGGCTCGAGGAACCAGCCTCCTTAGGACACTTAGCCCCGCAGCCCGGAGTAGTCCAGCCAATAAACTTCATCTTTAGGATGGTTGTTGTGTTTTAAAAGGTTTGTTGAATGTTTTAAACATTAAGTTAACATTTTCTGGAATTTTAGAATAATTTTGAATTTTATGAATTTTTGAATATTTTAATCATTTAATTAAAGGGTTGAAAATTGACTTTTTAATTAAGTTCAAATTCTGGAATGTTTGTATTTTATTAAAATACTAGACCTCACTACGATCAGTTAAAAGGTAAGTACGTTGAAATCGGATTTTTCTACATTTTATTACGAAGGTTTGAAGTTTTGAACTAGTTTTAACTACGGTTTGACCAATTTGTTGACTTTTTTAAAATATTGCAAATTTCTGGATTTTAATATTTTTTATAAATATTATACCTTATTATGAATTGAATGCAAGTGAGTTTGGGTGATTTGGATTTTTCTGGAATTAGTTATGGATTATCGAAGTTTGGGCATTTTAATGAATTTTGGGAATTTCTTAATTAGAGGGCCTCTTTTGTGATTTTGCTTCAAACAAATTCCCAATCTCTTGAAAACACCTCCAAAGGTCAGAAATAACCTAAGGAGGGATCCCCAAGTGTTTGGGAGATTTTGGGATTTTTTAATTATTATTAATTAGTTATCTTAATTAAATATTGATTTTCACTTAAAATTAAATTAGGGTTTAAATTGCTGTCAAATCAAGGGGCTTTCAATTATCATGGATTAAGGACCAGATTCTGGTCAGTTTGAGGGTTTATATGTGATTTTTGGATTTAAATTGGATTTATTACATTTTTAAAAGTTTTAAAGGCTTAATTAAGGGTTTAAGACTTAGAAAATTAATTAGTGGTCTTAATGATTTCAAAAATCAGTAAAATAAATTGTCTAAGGCTAAGAATGTCACTAAGTTTAAATGGTTCAAATTCCAAGTCAAATGGATATCAATTCTAAGCACAATATATTTTCTAAGTTTTCTACTCAAATTTCCTAATTATTGTCCTTAATTGTGTCACTAGTTTTGCATAGGCTCAAATCAAAGTTCCTCTAACCCTTTGAGTAAACATGGCATGCATACACAAATAGCAAGCAAACAAGTCCTTAGATCTAGGAGAACCTAGGCTAAGTGGTGTGTGCACCTTAAGCATGCAATTAACTAATTAACATAATTAAGACAAAATTAGTGAATAATCAAGGAATGATTATCCACTAATCATCCCCTTTATTTCTATTCAAATATGTTCAATCTACATTTAAGATTTCAAGTAACCTCTTAAACATTTAAAGATTTAAATATATATAGCCTCAAAATATATTTTAAAATATATAAATATAAATGGATATATATATATATATATATATATATATATATATATATATATATATTATAAAATAATTAAAAATACTATTAAAATACATTATGATGAGTTGAAAGACCCACTGATCTCCAGAGAAGTTTGATAATAAAAAAAAAGATTTTTTTTTTAATATTTTCAAAATATTTAATATTTAATTAAATATAAAAAAGATTAATATGCTCCAATAATTCTAAATACTATCAAAATTCAGTCAAATAATATTGAAAATTTTTCTGGAGATCAACCATGCACTCAAAAACATGCATGCCAAGTTTCAGATAAAAATAATTTATACATAATTAATTAAAAATAAAATACACATTTCTGTATTTCTCAAATTACCATTAAAATAATAGATAAAAAGGTTTGATTTTA
Organism: Dendrobium huoshanense; assembly: GCA_016618105.1. NCBI lineage: Eukaryota > Viridiplantae > Streptophyta > Magnoliopsida > Asparagales > Orchidaceae > Dendrobium > Dendrobium huoshanense. The sequence goes on from CM028359.1 coordinate 58,052,605, forward strand.
TTTTTAAAATAAACTAGACAGAAAACTGAAGAGAATGATATATTATACTCATTTTTTGGTTTTGTATTTAATTTACTATGATTTTCTAAAGTTTTCTGTAATTAAAACAAATTAAAAACATATTTTCCTTAATTAAACGGCGGCGGTCGGACACGCGGCACGCTCGGATTGGCGGGATCGAAACCGCGTGACGGCGGGGACACGCGTCGGCCGCGGGCCGCTTCACGCGGTTTCCACTTAACCACGTCAGCGGCTCATGGCAGCCGTTGGATTAACCGCGGGTTCGATCTAACGGCTGAGATCAGATCCCGCGGTTTGATCTCACCAGGAGAAGATCAAACGGCGGAGATTTGATCCCGCTGTTCCGAATGGACGGCCCTGATCTCGCCGGTCGATCGATCGAACACTAAACCGAATACACGGTCGAACCAAAGCGCGGAACGGCAAGATCTAGACCGTTGATCGCGTGATCAACGGTCTAGAAAACGTACATCTGCAGCGAACTGCGAATGACGCCCTAGGATCCGTTTTTTGGTTCGTTCTTTCGATCGGGTGGACCAAATCACTTGAAATTTTAAACACAGAGAGTAGGCATGAACAGAAATAATGGGGAAGGATTTGTTTCAGCCAAAACCCTAAGAACATAAAGCTATTTAGATCTAACTAATGTGAACTAGATCTAGGGTTTTAAGGAGTTATACCGTTAGATCTTCGAAATTTCTGGATGGATGAGCTTGTAGACTGTCCAAGTGAAGATCCCCAGCACGAACCCGAGCTCGAACACGTCTGGATCGACTGCTATAGGCTTGGGACGGTCTAGGTGGTGGGCTCGCCGGAGAACTCGCCGCCGGTGACGTGCAACCACTTGGATTTTGTAGTGGGGAGGTAGAGGAGGCTCTGGAGATCCAAAACGAATTGAGAACTCGCTCTGGGAGGCTAGGGTTAGTGAGAGAAGATGCTTTGATCCAATGGGCTCAAAAGCCACCTTTTTCCCTATTCAAACGGCCTGGGCTGGATTGGATGGCTAGGATCGACTCCTGGACTCTCCAGATGATGCCACCTATCCCTGGGAAAGCTGGAAGGCTGCGGAAAGGGCTGGACAAGCCTTGCTTCTATTGGATGGACTTGGGATGAGTGAGAGGAGACATTGCCACTTATGGCTAAACAGGGGGTGGAGCTCGGTTAGGGGGCCTATTAGAGGGCTTTAGGTCACTAATAGGTCGGCCTTGGGGAGTTAAATCAGGGAAAAAGGTTTAAAAGGCTGATTAGGACCTTTTAAAAGGGTCTAAACCCTTGGTTTGACTAAATTGACCAGTCAACTGGTCAATGGGGCTGATGTGGCATCCAAGCAGGTCATGGAGTCTTTCCAAGTGGCTGGATGGGTGTGGCTTGAGCTAGGTTCAATGGGTTGAAAGGTTTGACCATACAAATGGTCCCTTAAGCCTTGAGTTGACTGGTTGACCAGTCAACCCCATCAAGGGTTATGAAATTTTCACCTAGGTAATTCAAATGGGTTGATTAGGTGGATTGGAGGGTGGTTCCAAGAGCCATGCATGTCAATTGAATCAAGAAGGCTTAATGGGCCTTTAATGGGCTTTTAGGCCAAAACTGGTTGACTTGGTCAACCAGTTGGGTTCAGGGGCTAGAAATGGATTCAACAAATTCAGAATGTCATCCTGAGTCTACTGGATGTGGTCCCAGGGTTTGGAGGGGTCAATTTGGTCAAAATCACTATTTGAACCCTTAAGGGCTTGTTTGGTCAACCTAGGTTGACTTGGTCAACCAGGTTGACCCAGGGTCTGGGTTTGGGCTCAACAGGTTTGAAATGATATTTTAAGTTCAAAGGAAGTGGTTGGATGGCCTAAAGAGGTCATTTGGGTCAAAACACATGTTTGGACCCTTAAAGGGCCTCTTGGGTCAAACCAGTTGACTTGGTCAACCAGGTTGACTCAAGGGTTGGAAATGGGTTCAAAAGATTTGAAATGACATTTGAAATTTGTCAAAGGTGGTTGCATCCCATTTGGAGCTCATTTGGTTTGAAATCCCTAATTGAGCCCCATGGGGGTATTTTGGTCAATTTTGACCTATTGGTCAACTATGGTCAAAAATGGGTCTGGAAAATGCAGTTTACTACTCAATGGGTTAAAATCAAGGGTCTGGAGGTGATTGGAGAGTTTGATGAAGATTCCAGGGTCAAGATCTCAAAGGGGTTAGGTTCAGTGGCATAGGCTGTAAATATTTGAAGGTTTTACAACCTTTGGATTTTAATTCAGATTCTGGGGTTAGAGACCTCAGAATGAGCTCAAAGTTGGAGGGTAACCTCTAGAGACATGTCTTATCACTTTGCAAGTGATAGACCCTGAATCAGAGATCATTTGACTGGGTTTTGAAATGTTTGAAAAATCTCTGAAAAGGGTGTTTAGGACAGGGCCTCTAGAGTTTGGATTTGAGTCTGAATTCTGGGTTTGGATTTGATTTGAAGTTTGAATTAATTTGGATTTGAATTGGATGGAGTTTGAGATTCAAATTGATCACAGGTAGGAATCAAATTGAAATTGGAATGGATTAAATATAGGAATTGATTTAAAATTGAGGTTGATCAAGAGTGGAAATTGATTTGAAGTTGGAGTGATCCTAAGATCTAGAAGAATTCTAAGATCTAGGATTTAAGGGGATCCTAGGCTCTAGAATAGGCTCTAAGGTCTTGGATCTAGAAGGATCCTAAGGTCTAGAGTGGATCCTAGGATCTAGGATTAAATCTGGATTCTGGAAGGGTCTTAGTGACCTCATACAAAAATGAGGTCAACAAATGGACCCCCAATGTGTGTAGTAGAAGGAACTTCTGCTGCACACGTTGGCGTTGACCGAATGGAAGTAGAATTTTGAGAGTGAAAGGGAGATCATCTCCCAACCTCAAGCCTATAGGATGCTAATGGAAGGCTTACACCTATTGGATAAGGAAAACTGGTAAAACCAAGGTAGGGAATACCTAACCCTGGGTCTAAGGAAGGGCATCACCCAACCTTAGGCCTATAGGATGCTGATAGAAGACTTACTCCTAATAGGCAGATTAACTGGCAAACTAGGATGGTGCCACGAAGGGCGTACTCCACCACTAGCGAATGGTCATGTGGGGAGGAAACTTGCTCCACACAGAGGACCTCAACTGGCAAACTAGGATGGTGCCATGAAGGGCGTACTCCATCACTAGCGAATGGTCATGTGGGGAGGAAACTTGCTCCACACAGAGGAACCTCAACTGGCAAACTAGGATGGTGCCACGAAGGGCGTACTCCATCACTAGCGAATGGTCATGTGGGGAGGAAACTTGCTCCACACAGAGGACCTCAACTGGCAAACTAGGATGGTGCCACGAAGGGCGTACTCCATCACTAGCGAATGGTCATGTGGGGAGGAAACTTGCTCCACACAGAGGACCTCAACTGGCAAACTAGGATGGTGCCACGAAGGGCGTACTCCATCACTAGCGAATGGTCATGTGGGGAGGAAACTTGCTCCACACAGAGGACCTCAACTGGCAAACTAGGATGGTGCCACGAAGGGCGTACTCCATCACTAGCGAATGGTCATGTGGGGAGGAAACTTGCTCCACACAGAGGACCTCAACTGGCAAACTAGGATGGTGCCACGAAGGGCGTACTCCATCACTAGCGAATGGTCATGTGGGGAGGAAACTTGCTCCACACAGAGGACCTCAACTGGCAAACTAGGATGGTGCCACGAAGGGCGTACTCCACCACTAGCGGGTCTAATCCTAAGGGAAGGAAGGACCTAACCTTAAGGAAAAGGCGAAGAGCGTTAAAAAAAAAAGACCTTAAAAAAAGGTAGAATCAAGTTATAAATCAAGAAAAGGAAGTTTTATTAATTGATAAAATGAGCTACATCAAGCATAGTATTTCTTAAGGAAACGCCCATTGACAGGTAGCATCGGGTGGTTCCCTTTACAATCTACTAACTGATACGAGCCTCCTTCGTAGACAGTCTCTATAACGAAGGGTCCTTCCCACGTAGGTTCAAATTTGCCTCCCAGCTTCCGATGGGCCAAGATAGGCCTCCGAAGGACCAATACCAAGTCTCCCGCTTGGAAGGTCCTAGGTCGCACTAACTTGTCATGGGCTTGAACCATACGGGATTTATACAACTCTAAACTTTGTTGAGCTTGGAGACGTCGCTCTTCAAGGCTTTCGAGTTCTTCCAATCGTAGTTTTGCATTTTGTTCATTGGTAATTTGATTCTGAACTGCAATTCTAAGCGAAGGGATTTGTATTTCCAAGGGTAGAACAGCCTCAGATCCATACACTAGTGCAAACGGGGTGGATTGGGTCGGGGTTCTATAAGTGGTACGATAAGCCCACAGAGCTTCCACCAACCGCTCATCCCACTGCCGTTTGTTATCATCAAGGGTCTTTTTGACAATTTGCACCAAGGTTTTGTTGAAGGCCTCGGCCAATCCATTCGCCCGAGGGTAATAGATCGTCGAATATCTCCAATCAATATTATGGCGCCTTACAAAACTATTGATTTTTGTAGACTTGAATGCGGACCCATTATCGGATATGATTCTGCGAGGTACGCCGAATCGATATACAATATGGTCACGAAAGAATTTTAAGACATGGTGTGATGTTACGTTTCGTAGGGGAATTGCTTCCGCCCACTTTGAAAAGTAATCAGTCGCTGCTAATATGAAACGATGACCTCTCGCAGAGGGAGGGTCAATCGGCCCAATGATATCCGTGCCCCAACTCTCGAAGGGCCACGAGGCTATCGTAGGGTGTAACACATTAGGCGGCTGATGTAAAACCACACCATGGACCTGACATTGATGACAGTGCTTTGCAGTATTCATGCAATCGTCAATCATTGTAGGCCAATAATATCCAAGTCTTTTAATCTTTAATTTCATTTTTGGACCCGATTGATGAGCACCGCACAGTCCTGAATGAACTTCATTAACAATCTTCTGGGCTTCTCGCTTGTTCAAACAGCGCAGCCACATGTGATCGAAGGACCGACGGTACAACAGATCGTTAACTAGTGCATATGATAGGGCACGTTTCTTAATCTGGTTGGAGAGTGATTTATCCTGGGGAAGCTTCCCTTCTTTAAGGTAATCGACTAAGGGTCGTCTCCAATCGCCTTCTTCGTCAGTTGTCGAAGAGGCAGAAAGGATCTGAAGGGGAGTCTTACTAATGTGTTCCAAATCTATAAGGGAGAGGGTCCTACGACCCTGTATCTCTATAGGGATGGAATCCTCCTCAGGACATGCAAATTCCTTTGCAAGTTTTGCTAAGGCATCCGCCGCAGAATTGCTTCCACGGGGAACCCTATACAAAGTAGCAATGGGGATTTGTTCCAACAAGTGAAGCGTGTACTGGTGATATTTTAGGAGATTCGGATTCAAGACTTTATAAGTTCCGGCGACTTGGTTAATAACTAGTTGGGAATCTCCAAAGATCTTAATCTCTTTAATCTCCATTAGAATTGCAAGTTCCAAACCAGTTATCAGAGCTTCGTATTCAGCTTCGTTGTTTGTGCAAGGCTCCGATAAGTGGTAGGAAAAATGCATCATTCCTCTTTCTGGTGTAATAAAAATTAGACCGACTCCAGCCTTTCCAGGAATTACAGATTGTTGGGTCGCAATCCTACGGGAGGATGCTGCCCCATCAAAATATAATTCCCAGATGGCCTCGCCAGATTCCCCCAAACTCATGATTTGTTCGTCGGGTAGGTCATCATTCAGAGGAGAATCTGCTGGCAGCGGGTGTGCTGCCAGAAAGTCGGCAACAGCCTGTCCTTTCACAGCACGAAGAGGAGTGAAAGTAATCTCAAATTGCAACAATATCATAGACCAACGAGCCAAACGTCCTGACAACGTAGGTCGGGTCATAAGATATTGCAAAGGATTAACTCTTGAAATCAAACTGATTGAGTGAGAGAGCATGTAATGCCTCAGTTTCTGAGCTGCAAAAACTAAGGCAAGACAATGCTTCTCAATTGACGGGTATCGGATTTCAGTAGGAAGGAGTCTTCGACTAAGGTAGTAGAGAGCATTCTCTTTTCCTTCGTCGTTAACTTGAGCCAACAGGGCGCCTAAAGACTCATCTAGAGCTGCGGTGTAGAGGATTAATGGCTTTCCCGGAATCGGAGCTGCCAAGACTGGCGGGTTAGAAAGGTATTGTTTGATATCGTCAAAAGCATTCTGACACTTCTCGCCCCATACGAATTTAGTATCCTTTTTCGCAAGGACAGAAAAGGGTTGACATCTCCCGGAAAGATTAGAAATAAACCTCCTTATATATGCCAATCTACCTTGTAGAGACCTTAACTGAGTAAGGCTCTTAGGGGATGGCATATCTAAGATGGCTTCAATTTTAGCAGGATCTATCTCGATTCCGCGGTGCCTCACTACGAATCCTAAGAATTTTCCCGAGGCAACGCCGAAGGCGCACTTCAAGGGGTTCATTTTCAAATCGTAGCGGCGCAACCGTTCGAAAACAACTCTTAAGTCATACAAGTGAGCCTCTTTAACCTTGCTCTTGACAACTAAATCATCAATATAACATTCAACTTGATTATGAATTAAGTCGTCAAAGATACGGGTCATGGCCCGTTGGTAGGTTGCTCCGGCATTCTTTAAGCCGAATGGCATTACCTTATAACAAAAGATTCCAATAGGGGTTCTGAACGCCGTATTTCTCTCATCTTCAGGGGCCATCTTGATTTGGTTATAACCCGACGAGCCGTCCATGAATGAGAAAATAGCATGTGAGGAGGCAATGTCCACCATGAGTTCTGGTATTGGTAGAGGGAACTCATCTTTAGGGCATGCCTTATTCAGATCCCTATAGTCGACACAAATCCGAATTTGACCATTTTTCTTTCGAACTGGCACGACGCTGGCCACCCAAGAGGGGTATTGTTCCTCTCGAATGAATCCGGCTTCTGCCAATTTCTTAACTTCAGAAACGACTTGTTGCTCAATCTCTAAGCGCATGCGTCGAGGAGCTTGTTTAACAGGGATGGCATCATGCCGAACTCCAAGTTTGTGAACTGCTACCTCAGCAGGCAAACCTGGCATTTCGTCATATGTCCAGGCAAAGCAATCCCTGAACTCGAATAACAACTGGATTAAGTCTTGGGTTTCACCCTCGCTCAACAAAGTACTTATGAAAATCGGACGGGGGTCATCATCGTTTCCCAAGTTAATTTCTCTCAACTCATCGACTGTCGACTTAATTTCCTCTTCAAATTCAGGGGGTGCATCCCGAACTTGAAGATCATCGGGATCGTCTAAAGTCTCCAAACAGAGTCCATCCAAAGGACAAGGAGGATCTGTAGGGACATTTGGAGAATCGAGATGGTAAGTTATCATTAGGCAATACTCATCATCATCGAATGAACTAACTGTTCCAAAGCCAATACCACTTGTTGGATTTTTATTTATTTTTGTTCGCCAAATATTCTCGTGGTATCTAGCTTGACCCTTAGTCCATCGGTATGGTATAGAACCTTTAGAAAAAGTATTTTTTACACAAACAGGGAAGTAGCCGAAAGGTAATTCCATTAATTCATTAAAATCTGCCTCCTCAAGGGTTACATCACCTTCGTCCCTTGCGGAGGAGGAGCCAGGAAAGAATTTCTGGACTTTCTTAACTTCACCATCCAAGTTGGGGGCCACTTTAACTTCCAACCCTACAACCCTGCCTGCCGACAGTGGGGTCAGAGAAAGGGCCTCAATCCTTCTAGTGAGCTTTTCATACATTGTTAATTCGGGCTCGTCACTTTTAACTTTTGAAATATCTACCTCAGGGTCACTGTCCTGGTCTAAGGTGAGATCAAATTTTGGAGGAGTATTTATATTTTGATAATCGAGAGAGAGGGCAGCACCTTGACTTTCTAGTTCACTATCGGAATCTGATTCCAAATCAATGTATACAGGTGCTGCTCTCCTGTCTAATGAAGCGCGGCCTCGACCTCGTGCCCTTAAAGCCATCCTCCCACCTCTTTGAGGTAATGTGCTTGGAGGTCTAAGGACAACGATATCAGAGTCGTCTTCACTACTCGATTGAATCATTTCTTGACTGATATTTTTATTTTCTTCTTTCCTTTGGTTAAATTTTTGTCCAACCATTTTCTCCTCAAATTTGATCTCTAATTTAGAACGGGACGAGGACCCTTTTGGTACGAAATATGCAGCATCTTCGTAGATCCCAATTTCTTGAATCGAGAATGGTTGCAAATCACCCTTAATCACATGTTCAATGCCGTCTCGTTGATACTTAATGCATTGGTGCAGGGTAGATGGAACCATTCTATATTCGTGAATCCAAGGTCTACCTAGAAGTGCGTTAAAGGACGTAGTCGAATCAATTATATGAAATTTAGCTTCAGTTTTTAAACCTCCTATTTCCAGGAGTAGGGTGATTGAACCTAAAGCTCTCTCGCCCTTCTCGTTGAACCCACGAAGCACCAACCTATCGGTTGAAAGCTTGCTAGTATCAACTCTGAGATAAGCAAGGGTCTTTATGTTCATCACGTTGACCGATGCACCCGGATCAACAAGGACTCTTGATAACTTGAAATTTCCCACATCTACAGTAATGTAGAGGGGACGATTGTGGTCAGCAGTTCCCAAGAGTAAATCTTCGTCTGAAAAGGTAACCCCAGGGACCTCTTTGAAGTAGAGAGCCTCACCTTCTGAAGTTGCAGCCAACTGTGTTAAGCAAATCTCGGGATCGAGAAGTGCTTTAATTAGAGACTCCCTCATTTCTTTGGAGAGAAGGAGGGCGTCGTAAATACTTAATTTTGCTGGCAACTTCCTAAGGTGGGCTAAAACATTATAATCAACCTTAGGAACGACAGACTCGAAACCCGGAGGAATTAAAGGGAATTCTGGTTGTTGAGGGGAATCCGGATTTAGATTTTCGAATGAAGGTTGCTTGCCTTTGTCCTGAGGGGGCAACCTAGGGGGTAAGACTTTACCGCCACGGAGTTGCACCTGCTCGACGTCTTCGGGCGGGCAAACTAGAGCAGTGTCTACACACACCATAGGTGTTGGATCATCATTTCCTGAAAGCGAGTCAGAATCTGAAAGTTCTATCAAGATAGGATTTCCTTGAAAATTGATTTGAGGGAAATCACTTTCTGATAAAGCTTCACATTCGACCTCTTCTTGGATAGTCGATTCGGGGAGGTCGGTTTGATTAGCCTCGATATTTGCTTCATTAGGAGTTTGATTCAAAACAGGAGAGTCATCAATTTGCATTTGAGATTCATGGTTAATCATCAAGACAGAAGTAGAAGGATGTTTTTTATTCATCTTTTGACCCTTCGCCTTTGATGGGGCAAAGTAAAAGTCAGATAACAAAAGAGGGGAAAGGGTTTTAACACCACCATCCGCCATTCTAATACATCTCTCATCTACACACTTCCTCTCTACAAAATCAGATTTCTCTTCTTTTACATTTTTCTCAGTAGTTCCTAAGACTACTGGAGAGGGAAGTGGCTCAACATCCTTCTGCGAAGCGTCCAGGTCAACTTTCCACACCGGGGCCTGGGCTATCGTAGTCAGCTGTTGAGAAAGACGAAAAGACTTGTTAATCGACTTTTTAAGTGCCCGGGACAAAGCAATGTCCCAACCATCTTCAACAAAACAAGAAGAGTTAAAAGGATTACCTGAAATGGTCTTAATTGAAGCCTTTTCTGGATCGACCAAGTATTCCTTAGGTATTATGATGTTACCTTGGGTGTAGTTCCTCTCAAGCCAATCTTTGAACACAACGCAGTCCTCAAGAGGGTGACTAAGCATCCTGTGGTACGGGCAATACTTGGGATCATCTTTCTTGCTCTCATCCTCAGGCCTCCTAGCCTCTGGCAACTGAAAATCTGGTTTCTTTAACAGACTTCTGAAGATCTTCTTAACTGACTCCCTTTTAAATGGATAAGGCTTTGCCAATCTCTCTCTAAAAGGGATGGAGGAGGGATCTCTAGTATGTTGAGGAACTATCTGAAAGGGCTGCTTCTGAGGCGGCTGTGGTGGAAGTGGAGTGCTAGGCTGACTAATCACTGGCCTCTTTCCTTTATCTACTGCTGAGACCACAGCTTTCTTTTCAAATGTTTTCACCAATTTTGGACCCTTCCTTTCTTCAGACTGCTCTCGTAAGAATGGCATCCTAGGAGCCTCTTCCTGCAAATTGCTAGCCTTATTAAGAAGTTTCTCAAAAGTTTTGATAGTGAAACCCTTCAGGAGAAAAGCAACAGGACCGTGGATATTCTTCAAAAGAATCTCCACAGCATGTTGTTCTTGCAACTGGGGTTCACACTTCATCGAGAGGTTTCGCCACCTCAAGATGTACTCAACCAGAGACTCTCCCGGCTTTTGCTTTTCAACTACGAGATCGCCCACGGTGGTGCGTTGTTGCGCTCCAGAAAATCTCTTAAGAAAGAGGTTTTCTAGGTCGCTAAAGGTTCTTACTGAACCGTTGGGCAGATCGGCGTACCATTCAAAAGCAATGCCGGATAGACTACTTACAAATTGGCGAAATAGTAGAGCATCTGACCCTCCTGCATTGCAACAGCTTGCTCGGAAGTGGGCCAGATGCTGTCTCGGATTTTCAATTCCAGTGAAAACTTTAAAAGTTGGTGGCACAAAGCCCTTTGGGTAAGGAACTAAGTCATATTCCTCGGGGTAGGGTCTACCCTTTGAAATAGACACAGTTCCTTGAGCATGGGCTAAGGCCTCCCTTACCTGGTCCTCAATTAACTGCTTGATATCCTTCTGAGGTGGGATTGAAGGAATGGAGGAGACTGCAGGGTGAACTGGAGGTGTCTCTACTGGACAAGGGAGAGTCACAGGTGGTGACTCGAGAGGTCTGGAATTAAGTTCTGCCCTTTTGGCCTTTTCTGTGAGCTCTCGAGCTGACTGGTGGATCATGAAAGACTCTTGCTGTGATTTGTCCAACTTCTCTTGCATTTCTCTAACTTGTGACATCATGCTAGCAAGCTGAGTCTCCAAGTTTTTTATATGTTCTTCATCTCTATCTTTCACAGACTCATCTGACTCTGACTCAACAGCATGCGGATCATCATCCTTAACAAATCGGCGCTTACTGGGCTCAGCTTCTTTATTAGATCCTCTAGTTTCAACCACATGAATGCCCCCAACATAATCATCTTCATCTCCAAGGAGATCATCCGTATCAGGGTCAAAAGAAGCCATTCCCTCTTTGTTCAACAAAATGTTTCTTATTTCTTGGACTACCTCCTCGACCGGTCTATCCCCAATTGATTTAGGGTCAAGGGGTAAGTATCCTTTATACTCAGCCATATCAAACAACTCTTCAGAATCCATAAGGGCAATAATTTCTGTAAGTTTTGGATTAGGATCTGGTTGAGATTTTGTATCCGGTTCATCTTCCATTTCTAAATCCTGGTCAATTCTCTCCTCTTCGACTATCCCAGAGCTGGTAGTCAGAAGAGTGGCATCCTCTACAGGAAGAGGGACATATTCCTCAGGAGAAGTAGGAGCTTGTAAGGTGATAGTTCCCACATCTGGTAAGGTAAGGTCCTCAGACACCTGACTAAGGGGCCTAGGAATGACACTCGAACTTTGGGGATCATCAACTGGGGTAGCAGGAACGGTGACTATTGGATCCGGAGTCAGACTGGCTGTGGCAGGGCTATCAACTGTAACAACTGGAGTATTAGCCTGAACATCCATCAATTCAACTGAACTCGGAGTAGGGTTGGCTGAAACTCGTTGGAGCTGCAGAATGAACTTAGAAGTTCTAGGAGGTGGTGGCAACTCTCCAACTTAGTTCTCTTTGGCACATATCTCCTTTCAGGAGATTTAGGTCTTTTTCCTTTAAGGTCCACAGACTTTTGAACTTCAACCCCCTTTGGTTTGACAATCACAGAGGCCAATCTTACAGGTTTATGTGGGGGTACCGGGGGTCTACCAGTAGAGTGGCGGCCTCTCTCGGACCCAGTCAACACAATACCCTCTGTTTGAGAGGACAGAGGGCGTGGCACCCAGTGATATCCATCAACCAGTACTGAAGTAGCGGGCTGTCTAGCATACTTCTTATTCTTTCTAACGAATTGAGGGGTTAAATTCTTTGCTTCAGATACTTCTTCCTTCAACACTTCTTTTTGGAAGCGATGTGAGATCACTCCCTTCAATTGTTTCACATATTCTTCTTTAGTCTGACCAGTCTGTGCAGCGCAGGTATGAATTATATTTCTCAGAGTCCTTGTCTTTTGGAGATGTCTTTCTTTCTGAGTTTTCTTGGTCGAGTAGTCGACCGGGCATGGTGGAGAACGGGCTATCCTAGCTATCCTCTCCTCCCCTTGAGCTGAAGCCAGGGGGTAAAAGCGACTTCCCTTTAGGAGGGGAGAGGAAGCAGGAATAGGTAGCTCCTCAACAGCCTCAGGTTCTACTTGAGCCAAGGTCTTAAAGGGTAGAACTCTCTTAGCCTTAGAGATTTTCTTTCTAAGTCTCCTCAAATAGTTCTTCTTTTGATTCTTTGTGGTGAATCTAAGTCCAGAACTAGACCCTTCTTCAAAAACAGACTTAATTTCAGTGGGAGGCTCAACAACCGGTTCAGACTGTTCCTGATCATCACTGACTACTGGCAAGGTGGGTGCAGATCCCACAATTAACTCAACTACTGGGGGAATTTCCTTACTGGCATCCAAGCTAACAATCTGATGTCCATCCATGGAGAGCTCAAGAGTACTGAATCCCATTCCAAAAATGATAGTGCTCCCTTGGTCATTAACAGTTGAGGACAACTCTCGGTCAAAAGAGAAAATCAGTTGGCCAGCCATTTGAAATTTTCTGAAAGTTAAAGAAAATGATTGAAATTAGATCTTTTTGAAAAGAGTGGTAAAAAGGTATTTTATTGTTATGTTGTTGAAAGTATGACATATGTTGGCCCACGAAGGAATCGTATGGGGTAACACATGACAACTTGGAGTTTGAGAAATAATTTTTTTGAAAATTTTGGAAATTTGAAAGGGGTTTTCTTACAGGTTCCAAAACACAACGGACAGAGTTTCCCCTTGCCCGAAGGCTTATGGAATTGTGAGAAAGCCCAAGTAAGAAGGAATAGTTTAACCCTCCCCACCCTTAGAAGTCAAAGGGGAAGTGAGGGGGTTAAAACTAACAAGTTTTGGAATGAAATCAAAAATTTGCATTCTTTTCAATTTTAAGGATTTATATGTTGAACGAGAAATTTATCGACCATAAATCCATAAAATTAAAAAGGAATATCCAGAGATCTGATTTGACACTGTCGCCTCACAGGCTGTGCTGGGGCAGAAGGTCAAAATCAGAACGAAAAGCCAAATTTAGAGGTGGAACCTCTCTTTTAGTATTTTGTTATTATTTTAGATGTTGGCCACACTCACCCAAGGAAGAAATGAGCAAAGGGACCAACGGAAGAAATGATAGTTAAAACTACCGATGAAACAAAATTTTGCCATTATTAAAGATGGAGAGAGAGATTTGTCCCACCGGGCGTGCCATTTTTTGTTGGTGGAATTTTGAAAACATGTTTTGAAAATATTGGTTTTCTTTGGGAGTTAAAGTTAAATTCTAATTCTAAAATTGAATCATCCTGTTAGAAAGAATATATCACCTCGAAAGATGAAGATAAAATTTCATAACGGTGTTCAGATTTAGAATTATGAAATTCATCTTGAATATTGTGAGCGGATGCTAAAGAGAAATTCATATGACCCCGAAGGGTCAAAATGAGGTTCAACTGAATATCCAGCTACAATATTCAAGAAGTGTGATCGTTAGGTTCACATCCAAAGCCTTATCAAAGAAAGATGTATCTCTCCGAAGGGAGAAAATATCATTCAATGATAATTCTTTAAATATGATAATAATGATCACTAGTATTTTAAGTTTTCCCAAAGAAATCCAATTGAATTTTGAAAAATCAATATTTAAAAATCAGGTGTGTGTGGTTCTAAATCTCCTACGAGCGCAAGCCCTCGTAGTTAATTACATCGTAGGGAGATAAAATCCCCTACGAAAACTCTCGATTAAAATAGTGGCAAAATTTTGTTTAGAATTTCTAGGAGTGATATCAAAGTATGAATAGAATTATTTGGAAAATCAAAAGGGAATGGATCAAAATTGAACAGTTATTAACGGAGTTAAAGGATGAGAGGTAGGGGACACTTTGAGATTCCAGAACCATCCGGAAGTGTCCCAACTTAATCTAAGTGTTGGGCTTTATGTTTTAGGATTGAAATGAAGCTTTAATTAGAGTTAAGTATTTTATTAGAAATTTGGGACTATATTCCCGAAATTTGGGGTCTTATAATCAAAGATCTGCCCCGGAACCTAAATCTATTTTGGACACTGGACCACAGTCGTCCGATCCTAACTAATGCAGTGCAAGATCTGGACTTACCCCGGCCTGGATTGGGGAGCCAGCTAACCACCTAATCGATTTAAAATACATGAATCCGGTCTTTTTATGAAAGAGTGGTAGGGACGTTATAATTAAAGTTTTGGGGAGGCGGGGCCGACATCTAGAGATTTTCCTAATTGGCCCCTTTGACTTATGTTGGGTGCTAAAATGCTAAGGACTATGAAATTAAAATTTTGACTCTTTAATTTGTATCTAATGCAATGCGTGCTGGTTAACAACCTCAAATCAAATATGCTTGAAATTTTTAAAAACAGGCTTATAAAATAATTTTTTAGAAGACTGGACTTCCCCAGGTCCGGCACCTCGTCCTCATAGGTCAGACTATCCGGACTCTACCCGCAGGCGGGGAAGGGTCTAAAGCAAGGAAAGAGTAATGCAGAAATATGCATGCGACCCCGGGGTCGATCCCCGGCTAATTCCCTAGATTCGTTATCTTTCTATGTTATTTAGACTCACTAAAATTTTAGACTTTTAAGATTATGAGTATAAAACTTTCACACCCTCACGAGCCTCACGTATCCAGGCGAAAACAAAGAGCGGCATGCAATCGCCAAAAAACTAGTAAAAACAAGTAATCCTAAAGGCAATCAAATCATTACATCAAATATTAACTAATTAATAAATGTCCATAGGCAGAATTGCCTTGCTTATTACAAACCAGAATATTACAGAAAGTAAAGTGGCCGGGCACCACTGACAACAACCCGGATTCTAAACCTAGTAATGACGCAAGTTATTTTGAGTGGGATACTCTCAATCTTCAAATCTTCAAATCTTCAATTTCATTCTTCTTTGGACTCCTTTTCTTCAATCTTCTTGGAATCTTCGTAGCAGATTACCCAAATGGATAAGAGGGCACTTCCCTCTAAAGGGGAAGGCCACTCTTTCCTCTTTGGGTAAGGAAGAGGTATGATCCAAATTTGGATTTCCAAATGGAAAAGGAATGTTCCCTAAAGGGGTATCCTTTCCTCTTTGGAATCCAAGCTTTGGATCTATGTATCCCAACTCAAACTTAACTTTCACAACACTTAACAATTATACAAATTACATTTATATCAAAATAAAAATCTAGACTCACCTGCAGGGTTATCCTAAGCAATTAATATATAAAAAGCAGTTATTCCCAAGCAGTTGTATATGAGCAGAAAAGAAAGTAAACACACTGGCCATGCTCTTTTTATTTGGGGGCTTTAGCAGCTGAAGCACCTGTGCAAAGAGTTTATAATATTTATGCATTTTTTATTTGCCCCCTTTTTATATTGCCCTGCATGAGCGTGGCCACCTGCAGAAAACTGTGTCAACATCCAGATCGTACCTAACCTAAGGGTAATCTAGTCGCCAAACACATCAGTCCATCCACAGAGTACAGAAAAAGTAAGCAGACACAGCAAAGCAATTTCATCCACAACATGCAGTGAAAACTACGAAAAATCCGGCACACAGCAGTAAAGTAAACACCGGCCTATCCTAGATCTAGAGTTGGTTGTCCTAGCACATCATCTAAAGTGTGTGAGAAAGGTCGTGTGGCTGGGATAGATCCTAAAATGGGTGATCAATTAATGTTGTCTAAAAGTTTGGATTTGTTAAGGCTTAGAAGGGGGGGTTTAGATTAAAATTTAAGTATTAATGAATTAAGAATTTTAATTAGAAATATTTTAAAAGTTAATTGATTACTACCTTTGTTTCACACCGAGGCCGTGAAGTTTATTTCACCTTCCTTGGGGCTAAGCTAATAGCCTCGTAGGCCTGGGTTACCCAGTAGCGATCGGGGTTGATTAAGTTATTTAAATTGGTTAGAATTAAAAGAGTGGGTTAATTATAAAAAAGATTAGTTACTGATTTTAAAAGCTTGATTAATTTAAGTTTGCCATTAATTGATTCGTGGCGTTGTGCCACCAGGCTCGAGGAACCAGCCTCCTTAGGACACTTAGCCCCGCAGCCCGGAGTAGTCCAGCCGATAAACCAAATTAATGTAGTTGAATTAGAGGTTTTAAGAGGTTACATAATTAATGATTAATCTATTTTAAAGTTTAACACCCCTTAGAATCCATTCGTGGCGTTGTGCCACCAGGCTCGAGGAACCAGCCTCCTTAGGACACTTAGCCCCGCAGCCCGGAGTAGTCCAGCCAATAAACTTCATCTTTAGGATGGTTGTTGTGTTTTAAAAGGTTTGTTGAATGTTTTAAACATTAAGTTAACATTTTCTGGAATTTTAGAATAATTTTGAATTTTATGAATTTTTGAATATTTTAATCATTTAATTAAAGGGTTGAAAATTGACTTTTTAATTAAGTTCAAATTCTGGAATGTTTGTATTTTATTAAAATACTAGACCTCACTACGATCAGTTAAAAGGTAAGTACGTTGAAATCGGATTTTTCTACATTTTATTACGAAGGTTTGAAGTTTTGAACTAGTTTTAACTACGGTTTGACCAATTTGTTGACTTTTTTAAAATATTGCAAATTTCTGGATTTAATATTTTTTATAAATATTAGACCTTATTAGGAATTGAATGCAAGTGAGTTTGGGTGATTTGGATTTTTCTGGAATTAGTTATGGATTATCGAAGTTTGGGCATTTTAATGAATTTTGGGAATTTCTTAATTAGAGGGCCTCTTTTGTGATTTTGCTTCAAACAAGTTCCCAATCTCTTGAAAACACCTCCAAAGGTCAGAAATAACCTAAGGAGGGATCCCCAAGTGTTTGGGAGATTTTGGGATTTTTTAATTATTATTAATTAATTATCTTAATTAAATATTGATTTTCACTTAAAATTAAATTAGGGTTTAAATTGCTGTCAAATCAAGGGGCTTTCAATTATCATGGATTAAGGACCAGATTCTGGTCAGTTTGAGGGTTTATATGTAATTTTTGGATTTAAATTGGATTTATTACATCTTTTAGAAGTTTTAAAGGCTTAATTAAGGGTTTAAGACTTAGAAAATTAATTAGTGGTCTTAATGATTTCAAAAATCAGTAAAATAAATTGTCTAAGGCTAAGAATGTCACTAAGTTTAAATGGTTCAAATTCCAAGTCAAATGGATATCAATTCTAAGCACAATATATTTTCTAAGTTTTCTACTCAAATTTCCTAATTATTGTCCTTAATTGTGTCACTAGTTTTGCATAGGCTCAAATCAAAGTTCCTCTAACCCTTTGAGTAAACATGGCATGCATACACAAATAGCAAGCAAACAAGTCCTTAGATCTAGGAGAACCTAGGCTAAGTGGTGTGTGCACCTTAAGCATGCAATTAACTAATTAACATAATTAAGACAAAATTAGTGAATAATCAAGGAATGATTATCCACTAATCATCCCCTTTATTTCTATTCAAATATGTTCAATCTACATTTAAGATTTCAAGTAACCTCTTAAACATTTAAAGATTTAAATATATATAGCCTCAAAATATATTTTAAAATATATAAATATAAATGGATATATATATATATATATATATATATATATATATATATATATATATATATATATATATATATATATATATATATATATATATATATATATATATAAATAATTAAAAATACTATTAAAATACATTATGATGAGTTGAAAGACCCACTGATCTCCAGAGAAGTTTGATAATAAAAAAAAAGATTTTTTTTTAATATTTTCAAAATATTTAATATTTAATTAAATATAAAAAAGATTAATATGCTCCAATAATTCTAAATACTATCAAAATTCAGTCAAATAATATTGAAAATTTTTCTGGAGATCAACCATGCACTCAAAAACATGCATGCCAAGTTTCAGATAAAAATAATTTATACATAATTAATTAAAAATAAAATACACATTTCTGTATTTCTCAAATTACCATTAAAATAATAAATAAAAAGGTTTGATTTTATTTTTAAAATAAACTAGACAGAAAACTGAAGAGAATGATATATTATACTCATTTTTTGGTTTTGTATTTAATTTACTATGATTTTCTAAAGTTTCTGTAATTAAAACAAATTAAAAACATATTTTCCTTAATTAAACGGCGGCGGTCGGACACGCGGCACGCTCGGATTGGCGGGATCGAAACCGCGTGACGGCGGGGACACGCGTCGGCCGCGGGCCGCTTCACGCGGTTTCCACTTAACCACGTCAGCGGCTCATGGCAGCCGTTGGATTAACCGCGGGTTCGATCTAACGGCTGAGATCAGATCCCGCGGTTTGATCTCACCAGGAGAAGATCAAACGGCGGAGATTTGATCCCGCTGTTCCGAATGGACGGCCCTGATCTCGCCGGTCGATCGATCGAACACTAAACCGAATACACGGTCGAACCAAAGCGCGGAACGGCAAGATCTAGACCGTTGATCGCGTGATCAACGGTCTAGAAAACGTACATCTGCAGCGAACTGCGAATGACGCCCTAGGATCCGTTTTTTGGTTCGTTCTTTCGATCGGGTGGACCAAATCACTTGAAATTTTAAACACAGAGAGTAGGCATGAACAGAAATAATGGGGAAGGATTTGTTTCAGCCAAAACCCTAAGAACATAAAGCTATTTAGATCTAACTAATGTGAACTAGATCTAGGGTTTTAAGGAGTTATACCGTTAGATCTTCGAAATTTCTGGATGGATGAGCTTGTAGACTGTCCAAGTGAAGATCCCCAGCACGAACCCGAGCTCGAACACGTCTGGATCGACTGCTATAGGCTTGGGACGGTCTAGGTGGTGGGCTCGCCGGAGAACTCGCCGCCGGTGACGTGCAACCACTTGGATTTTGTAGTGGGGAGGTAGAGGAGGCTCTGGAGATCCAAAACGAATTGAGAACTCGCTCTGGGAGGCTAGGGTTAGTGAGAGAAGATGCTTTGATCCAATGGGCTCAAAAGCCACCTTTTTCCCTATTCAAACGGCCTGGGCTGGATTGGATGGCTAGGATCGACTCCTGGACTCTCCAGATGATGCCACCTATCCCTGGGAAAGCTGGAAGGCTGCGGAAAGGGCTGGACAAGCCTTGCTTCTATTGGATGGACTTGGGATGAGTGAGAGGAGACATTGCCACTTATGGCTAAACAGGGGGTGGAGCTCGGTTAGGGGGCCTATTAGAGGGCTTTAGGTCACTAATAGGTCGGCCTTGGGGAGTTAAATCAGGGAAAAAGGTTTAAAAGGCTGATTAGGACCTTTTAAAAGGGTCTAAACCCTTGGTTTGACTAAATTGACCAGTCAACTGGTCAATGGGGCTGATGTGGCATCCAAGCAGGTCATGGAGTCTTTCCAAGTGGCTGGATGGGTGTGGCTTGAGCTAGGTTCAATGGGTTGAAAGGTTTGACCATACAAATGGTCCCTTAAGCCTTGAGTTGACTGGTTGACCAGTCAACCCCATCAAGGGTTATGAAATTTTCACCTAGGTAATTCAAATGGGTTGATTAGGTGGATTGGAGGGTGGTTCCAAGAGCCATGCATGTCAATTGAATCAAGAAGGCTTAATGGGCCTTTAATGGGCTTTTAGGCCAAAACTGGTTGACTTGGTCAACCAGTTGGGTTCAGGGGCTAGAAATGGATTCAACAAATTCAGAATGTCATCCTGAGTCTACTGGATGTGGTCCCAGGGTTTGGAGGGGTCAATTTGGTCAAAATCACTATTTGAACCCTTAAGGGCTTGTTTGGTCAACCTAGGTTGACTTGGTCAACCAGGTTGACCCAGGGTCTGGGTTTGGGCTCAACAGGTTTGAAATGATATTTTAAGTTCAAAGGAAGTGGTTGGATGGCCTAAAGAGGTCATTTGGGTCAAAACACATGTTTGGACCCTTAAAGGGCCTCTTGGGTCAAACCAGTTGACTTGGTCAACCAGGTTGACTCAAGGGTTGGAAATGGGTTCAAAAGATTTGAAATGACATTTGAAATTTGTCAAAGGTGGTTGCATCCCATTTGGAGCTCATTTGGTTTGAAATCCCTAATTGAGCCCCATGGGGGTATTTTGGTCAATTTTGACCTATTGGTCAACTATGGTCAAAAATGGGTCTGGAAAATGCAGTTTACTACTCAATGGGTTAAAATCAAGGGTCTGGAGGTGATTGGAGAGTTTGATGAAGATTCCAGGGTCAAGATCTCAAAGGGGTTAGGTTCAGTGGCATAGGCTGTAAATATTTGAAGGTTTTACAACCTTTGGATTTTAATTCAGATTCTGGGGTTAGAGACCTCAGAATGAGCTCAAAGTTGGAGGGTAACCTCTAGAGACATGTCTTATCACTTTGCAAGTGATAGACCCTGAATCAGAGATCATTTGACTGGGTTTTGAAATGTTTGAAAAATCTCTGAAAAGGGTGTTTAGGACAGGGCCTCTAGAGTTTGGATTTGAGTCTGAATTCTGGGTTTGGATTTGATTTGAAGTTTGAATTAATTTGGATTTGAATTGGATGGAGTTTGAGATTCAAATTGATCACAGGTAGGAATCAAATTGAAATTGGAATGGATTAAATATAGGAATTGATTTAAAATTGAGGTTGATCAAGAGTGGAAATTGATTTGAAGTTGGAGTGATCCTAAGATCTAGAAGAATTCTAAGATCTAGGATTTAAGGGGATCCTAGGCTCTAGAATAGGCTCTAAGGTCTTGGATCTAGAAGGATCCTAAGGTCTAGAGTGGATCCTAGGATCTAGGATTAAATCTGGATTCTGGAAGGGTCTTAGTGACCTCATACAAAAATGAGGTCAACAAATGGACCCCCAATGTGTGTAGTAGAAGGAACTTCTGCTGCACACGTTGGCGTAGACCGAATGGAAGTAGAATTTTGAGAGTGAAAGGGAGATCATCTCCCAACCTCAAGCCTATAGGATGCTAATGGAAGGCTTACACCTATTGGATAAGGAAAACTGGTAAAACCAAGGTAGGGAATACCTAACCCTGGGTCTAAGGAAGGGCATCACCCAACCTTAGGCCTATAGGATGCTGATAGAAGACTTACTCCTAATAGGCAGATTAACTGGCAAACTAGGATGGTGCCACGAAGGGCGTACTCCACCACTAGCGAATGGTCATGTGGGGAGGAAACTTGCTCCACACAGAGGACCTCAACTGGCAAACTAGGATGGTGCCACGAAGGGCGTGCTCCATCACTAGCGAATGGTCATGTGGGGAGGAAACTTGCTCAACACAGAGGACCTCAACTGGCAAACTAGGATGGTGCCACGAAGGGCGTACTCCATCACTAGCGAATGGTCATGTGGGGAGGAAACTTGCTCCACACAGAGGACCTCAACTGGCAAACTAGGATGGTGCCACGAAGGGCGTACTCCATCACTAGCGAATGGTCATGTGGGGAGGAAACTTGCTCCACACAGAGGACCTCAACTGGCAAACTAGGATGGTGCCACGAAGGGCGTACTCCATCACTAGCGAATGGTCATGTGGGGAGGAAACTTGCTCCACACAGAGGACCTCAACTGGCAAACTAGGATGGTGCCACGAAGGGCGTACTCCATCACTAGCGAATGGTCATGTGGGGAGGAAACTTGCTCCACACAGAGGACCTCAACTGGCAAACTAGGATGGTGCCACGAAGGGCGTACTCCATCACTAGCGAATGGTCATGTGGGGAGGAAACTTGCTCCACACAGAGGACCTCAACTGGCAAACTAGGATGGTGCCACGAAGGGCGTACTCCACCACTAGCGGGTCTAATCCTAAGGGAAGGAAGGACCTAACCTTAAGGAAAAGGCGAAGAGCGTTAAAAAAAAAAAAAGACCTTAAAAAAAAGGTAGAATCAAGTTATAAATCAAGAAAAGGAAGTTTTATTAATTGATAAAAATGAGCTACATCAAGCATAGTATTTCTTAAGGAAACGCCCATTGACAGGTAGCATCGGGTGGTTCCCTTTACAATCTACTAACTGATACGAGCCTCCTTCGTAGACAGTCTCTATAACGAAGGGTCCTTCCCACGTAGGTTCAAATTTGCCTCCCAGCTTCCGATGGGCCAAGATGGGCCTCCGAAGGACCAATACCAAGTCTCCCGCTTGGAAGGTCCTAGGTCGCACTAACTTGTCATGGGCTTGAACCATACGGGATTTATACAACTCTAAACTTTGTTGAGCTTGGAGACGTCGCTCTTCAAGGCCTTCGAGTTCTTCCAATCGTAGTTTTGCATTTTGTTCATTGGTAATTTGATTCTGAACTGCAATTCTAAGCGAAGGGATTTGTATTTCCAAGGGTAGAACAGCCTCAGATCCATACACTAGTGCAAACGGGGTGGATTGGGTCGGGGTTCTATAAGTGGTACGATAAGCCCACAAAGCTTCCACCAACCGCTCATCCCACTGCCGTTTGTTATCATCAAGGGTCTTTTTGACAATTTGCACCAAGGTTTTGTTGAAGGCCTCGGCCAATCCATTCGCCCGAGGGTAATAGATCGTCGAATATCTCCAATCAATATTATGGCGCCTTACAAAACTATTGATTTTTGTAGACTTGAATGCGGACCCATTATCGGATATGATTCTGCGAGGTACGCCGAATCGATATACAATATGGTCACGAAAGAATTTTAAGACATGGTGTTATGTTACGTTTCGTAGGGGAATTGCTTCCGCCCACTTTGAAAAGTAATCAGTCGCTGCTAATATGAAACAATGACCTCTCGTAGAGGGAGGGTCAATCGGCCCAATGATATCCGTGCCCCAACTCTCGAAGGGCCACGAGGCTATCGTAGGGTGTAACACATTAGGCGGCTGATGTAAAACCACACCATGGACCTGACATTGATGACAGTGCTTTGCAGTATTCATGCAATCGTCAATCATTGTAGGCCAATAATATCCAAGTCTTTTAATCTTTAATTTCATTTTTGGACCCGATTGATGAGCACCGCACAGTCCTGAATGAACTTCATTAACAATCTTCTGGGCTTCTCGCTTGTTCAAACAGCGCAGCCACATGTGATCGAAGGACCGACGGTACAACAGATCGTTAACTAGTGCATATGATAGGGCACGTTTCTTAATCTGGTTGGAGAGTGATTTATCCTGGGGAAGCTTCCCTTCTTTAAGGTAATCGACTAAGGGTCGTCTCCAATCGCCTTCTTCGTCAGTTGTCGAAGAGGCAGAAAGGATCTGAAGGGGAGTCTTACTAATGTGTTCCAAATCTATAAGGGAGAGGGTCTTACGACCCTGTATCTCTATAGGGATGGAATCCTCCTCAGGACATGCAAATTCCTTTGCAAGTTTGCTAAGGCATCCGCCGCAGAATTGCTTCCACGGGGAACCCTATACAAAGTAGCAATGGGGATTTGCTCCAACAAGTGAAGCGAGTACTGGTGATATTTTAGGAGATTCAGATTCAAGACTTTATAAGTTCCGGGGACTTGGTTAATAACTAGTTGGGAATCTCCAAAGATCTTAATCTCTTTAATCTCCATTAGAATTGCAAGTTCCAAACCAGTTATCAGAGCTTCGTATTCAGCTTCGTTGTTTGTGCAAGGCTCCGATAAGTGGTAGGAAAAATGCATCATTCCTTTTTCTGGTGTAATAAAAATTAGACCGACTCCAGCCTTTCCAGGAATTACAGATTGTTGGGTCGCAATCCTACGGGAGGATGCTGCCCATCAAAATATAATTCCCAGATGGCCTCGCCAGATTCCCCCAAACTCATGATTTGTTCGTCGGGTAGGTCATCATTCAGAGGAGAATCTGCTGGCAGCGGGTGTGCTGCCAGAAAGTCGGCAACAGCCTGTCCTTTCACAGCACGAAGAGGAGTGAAAGTAATCTCAAATTGCAACAATATCATAGACCAACGAGCCAAACGTCCTGACAACGTAGGTCGGGTCATAAGATATTGCAAAGGATTAACTCTTGAAATCAAACTGATTGAGTGAGAGAGCATGTAATGCCTCAGTTTCTGAGCTGCAAAAACTAAAGGCAAGACAATGCTTCTCAATTGACGGGTATCGGATTTCAGTAGGAAGGAGTCTTCGACTAAGGTAGTAGAGAGCATTCTCTTTTCCTTCGTCGTTAACTTGAGCCAACAGGGCACCTAAAGACTCATCTAGAGCTGCGGTGTAGAGGATTAATGGCTTTCCCGGAATCGGAGCTGCCAAGACTGGCGGGTTAGAAAGGTATTGTTTGATATCGTCAAAAGCATTCTGACACTTCTCGCCCCATACGAATTTAGTATCCTTTTTCGCAAGGACAGAAAAGGGTTGACATCTCCCGGAAAGATTAGAAATAAACCTCCTTATATATGCCAATCTACCTTGTAGAGACCTTAACTGAGTAAGGCTCTTAGGGGATGGCATATCTAAGATGGCTTCAATTTTAGCAGGATCTATCTCGATTCCGCGGTGCCTCACTACGAATCCTAAGAATTTTCCGAGGCAACGCCGAAGGCGCACTTCAAGGGGTTCATTTTCAAATCGTAGCGGCGCAACCGTTCGAAAACAACTCTTAAGTCATACAAGTGAGCCTCTTTAACCTTGCTCTTGACAACTAAATCATCAATATAACATTCAACTTGATTATGAATTAAGTCGTCAAAGATACGGGTCATGGCCCGTTGGTAGGTTGCTCCGGCATTCTTTAAGCCGAATGGCATTACCTTATAACAAAAGATTCCAATAGGGGTTCTGAACGCCGTATTCTCTCATCTTCAGGGGCCATCTTGATTTGGTTATAACCCGACGAGCCATCCATGAATGAGAAAATAGCATGTGAGGAGGCAATGTCCACCATGAGTTCTGGTATTGGTAGAGGGAACTCATCTTTAGGGCATGCCTTATTCAGATCCCTATAGTCGACACAAATCCGAATTTGACCATTTTTCTTTCGAACTGGCACGACGCTGGCCACCCAAGAGGGGTATTGTTCCTCTCGAATGAATCCGGCTTCTGCCAATTTCTTAACTTCAGAAACGACTTGTTGCTCAATCTCTAAGCGCATGCGTCGAGGAGCTTGTTTAACAGGGATGGCATCATGCCGAACTCCAAGTTTGTGAACTGCTACCTCAGCAGGCAAACCTGGCATTTCGTCATATGTCCAGGCAAAGCAATCCCTGAACTCGAATAACAACTGGATTAAGTCTTGGGTTTCACCCTCGCTCAACAAAGTACTTATGAAAATCGGACGGGGGTCATCATCGTTTCCCAAGTTAATTTCTCTCAACTCATCGACTGTCGACTTAATTTCCTCTTCAAATTCAGGGGTGCATCCCGAACTTGAAGATCATCGGGATCGTCTAAAGTCTCCAAACAGAGTCCATCCAAGGACAAGGAGGATCTGTAGGGACATTTGGAGAATCGAGATGGTAAGTTATCATTAGGCAATACTCATCATCATCGAATGAACTAACTGTTCCAAAGCCAATACCACTTGTTGGATTTTATATTATTTGTTCGCCAAATATTCTCGTGGTATCTAGCTTGACCCTTAGTCCATCGGTATGGTATAGAACCTTTAGAAAAAGTATTTTTTACACAAACAGGGAAGTAGCCGAAAGGTAATTCCATTAATTCATTAAAATCTGCCTCCTCAAGGGTTACATCACCTTCGTCCCTTGCGGAGGAGGAGCCAGGAAAGAATTTCTGGACTTTCTTAACTTCACCATCCAAGTTGGGGGCCACTTTGACTTCCAACCCTACAACCCTGCCTGCCGACAGTGGGGTCAGAGAAAGGGCCTCAATCCTTCTAGTGAGCTTTTCATACATTGTTAATTCAGGCTCGTCACTTTTAACTTTTGAAATATCTACCTCAGGGTCACTGTCCTGGTCTAAGGTGAGATCAAATTTTGGAGGAGTATTTATATTTTGATAATCGAGAGAGAGGGCAGCACCTTGACTTTCTAGTTCACCATCGGAATCTGATTCCAAATCAATGTATACAGGTGCTGCTCTCCTGTCTAATGAAGCGCGGCCTCGACCTCGTGCCCTTAAAGCCATCCTCCCACCTCTTTGAGGTAATGTGCTTGGAGGTCTAAGGACAACGATATCAGAGTCGTCTTCACTACTCGATTGAATCATTTCTTGATTGATATTTTATCTTTTTCTTTCTTTGGTTAATTTTTGTCCAACCATTTTCTCCTCAAATTTGATCTCTAATTTAGAACGGGACGAGGACCCTTTTGGTATGAAATATGCAGCATCTTCGTAGATCCCAATTTCTTGAATCGAGAATGGTTGCAAATCACCCTTAATCACATGTTCAATGCCGTCTCGTTGATACTTAATGCATTGGTGCAGGGTAGATGGAACCATTCTATATTCGTGAATCCAAGGTCTACCTAGAAGTGCGTTAAAGGACGTAGTCGAATCAATTATATGAAATTTAGCTTCAGTTTTTAAACCTCCTATTTCCAGGAGTAGAGTGATTGAACCTAAAGCTCTCTCGCCCTTCTCGTTGAACCCACGAAGCACCAACCTGTCGGTTGAAAGCTTGCTAGTATCAACTCTGAGATAAGCAAGGGTCTTTATGTTCATCACGTTGACCGATGCACCCGGATCAACAAGGACTCTTGATAACTTGAAATTTCCCACATCTACAGTAATGTAGAGGGGACGATTGTGGTCAGCAGTTCCCAGAGTAAATCTTCGTCTGAAAAGGTAACCCCAGGGACCTCTTTGAAGTAGAGAGCCTCACCTTCTGAAGTTGCAGCCAACTGTGTTAAGCAAATCTCGGGATCGAGAAGTGCTTTAATTAGAGACTCCCTCATTTCTTTGGAGAGAAGGAGGGCGTCGTAAATACTTAATTTGCTGGCAACTTCCTAAGGTGGGCTAAAACATTGTAATCAACCTTAGGAACGACAGACTCGAAAACCGGAGGAATTAAAGGGATTCTGGTTGTTGAGGGGAATCCGGATTTAGATTTTCGAATGAAGGTTGCTTGCCTTTGTCCTGAGGGGGCAACCTAGGGGGTAAGACTTTACCGCCACGGAGTTGCACCTGCTCGACGTCTTCGGGCGGGCAAACTAGAGCAGTGTCACACACCATAGGTGTTGGATCATCATTTCCTGAAAGCGAGTCAGAATCTGAAAGTTCTATCAAGATAGGATTTCCTTGAAATTGATTTGAGGGAAATCACTTTCTGATAAAGCTTCACATTCGACCTCTTCTTGGATAGTCGATTCGGGGAGGTCGGTTTGATTAGCCTCGATATTTGCTTCATTAGGAGTTTGATTCAAAATAGGAGAGTCATCAATTTGCATTTGAGATTCATGGTAATCATCAAGACAGAAGTAGAAGGATATTTTTTATTCATCTTTTGACCCTTCGCTTTGATGGGCAAAGTAAAAGTCAGATAACAAAAGAGGGGAAAGGGTTTTAACACCACCATCCGCCATTCTAATACATCTCTCATCTACACACTTCCTCTCTACAAAATCAGATTTCTCTTCTTTTACATTTTTTCTCAGTAGTTCCTAAGACTACTGGAGAGGGAAGTGGCTCAACATCCTTCTGCGAAGCGTCCAGGTCAACTTCCACACCGGGGCCTGGGCTATCGTAGTCAGCTGTTGAGAAAGACGAAAAAGACTTTTAATCGACTTTTTAAGTGCCCGGGACAAAGCAATGTCCCAACCATCTTCAACAAAACAAGAAGAGTAAAAGGATTACCTAAAATGGTCCTTAATTGAAGCCTTTCTGGATCGACCAAGTATTCCTTAGGTATTATGATGTTACCTTGGGTGTAGTTCCTCTCAAGCCAATCTTGAACACAACGCAAGTCCTCAAGAGGGGCACT